>OW052183.1:139132308-139433913 GCA_932526625.1 Rhingia campestris
AATGGAAATACGGTACCTTCCGGTCAAACAAAGGAAGTACGCGATCATTCGAAGGTGTGAGTGAGACGCACCATACGACCGAGGAAAAATACGAAAAAGCACTATCCTGAACACCGGTCGGCGGTCAGTCAGAGTTCCGAGACTAAACAAAGTGAACGTCCGCCAGAGAGAAAAAAAAAAAAAAAAAATAAGTGAAAATTAAGAATTAAAAGTACAAAGGTGTACCAACAAAAAAAAAACCCAAAGGAAACGAAAATAAAGTGAGTTGTCCCCAAGAAAAAAGAATAAAAGTGAAAATTTCAACATTAATAACCTAGATTCCCCCCAAAAGTGCCACAAACCGTCTCGACGAGTGCGAAAACGCCACGAAGTGACCCAAACGCCTACAAAAGGGCCCACAAACCGTCTCGACGAGTGCGAAAACGCCACGAAGTGACCCAAACGCCTACAAAAGGGCCCACAAACCGTCTCGACGAGTGCAAAACGCCACGAAGTGACCCAAAACGCCTACAAAAGGGCCACAAAACGTCTCGACGAAGGCAAAACGCCACGAAGTGACCCGAAACGCCTACAAAAGTGCCACAAACCGTCTCGACGAGTGCGAAAACGCCACAAAGTGACCCAAAACGCCTACAAAAGGGCCACAAACCGTCTCGACGAAGGCAAAACGCCACGAAGTGACACACACGCCATCCAACAGGCAACCACCGCATCACAAAAGGGAACACCGTCCCCCACCAGGGGTGCACAGCGGGTCAAAAGACGCGCATACCCCCCCCAAGGAAAACCTCAAAGAAGCAACTAATCTGAAAAAGAAGGAATCGTCTGAAGAAACTGTCCCAAATAGCCGTGAGACAGAATTGGCGACGAAGCGGAAAACCCTATCCCCCACCTACCCCCTACCCTTCCTAGAAAAAAAAAAAATTAAATTAATAATTAAGGAAAACTTAAAGGAGATTGGATTTCCAAAAACAAAAAAAAACTATATAGAAAAGATAAGTACTAAATAAATGTTACAAAAACTATATATACAACCCAACATAAAATATAAGCATATATATATTCTTTTAGATTAAACAAAGGTTTCCCCATCAACCGGACGTGTGCACATCTCCGGAATCCACAAGTGTAAGAGGGTTAAACAAAACATAAAAGTAACAAAACAAAAAAAAAGTATCGGTGAGTGCAAAATTTATATTCCTATATATGCCAATATTGAGTTTGGGTTAAAATAATAGTAAATTAAAGTAAGAGAAACAAAAGATACAAAAAAAAATTAATTTATTGTATCTCAAGTATTACATAACATTTTTTTTTGGAAATCGAAAAGCCCTTTAGCTTAAGATATATATTTATTAGTTGTATAAAGATCTCAGTCCCCTCCCCTTAGAATTAAGAACCTTATAATGAACTTAAAAATTTATAATTAAAATCTTTGAAATATGTCCGTACAAACATTTTTAAATATATCTTTTGATTCGGGTTATAAGACCATGTGGTGCTAGACACCAGTTATGACGGCGGTGATGTAGGGATAAGGGCAGCGACCAGCCAGGGGACTATGAAGTCTCATAGCGCGCAAGGGGTAGTTACTATAAAAGTGTGACAGTAGCTACCATGGCGCCAGGAACCTTTGTTTCTGGCTAAGGGGTGGGTTCACCAGGAGAGAACATCCCCATCTAGTTCTCTCTCCCCTTTTAACTTCCAGTTTACAAAAGAAAAGGGTTTCTATAATCGGATAGGGATACATTCTCGGGTCAAAGTTCATTTCAAACTGTTCCTCAAACACCACCTCGAGATGAAGGCATGAGATATCAGGTAACGCAGTTCGGCAATAGGTAGCAAGATCCCCCCCATTCCGACGAGCTGAGGACGGAGCTCCGCTAGCATGCCTACCGCTGCTTATTGGTCGAACACCCTCCCACTTTGCCCGGACTGGCCTCTGGTGATGCCTGTGGCTGTGAGGTCACATGGGTGACTGTAGGTGGGCGGGTCTGTCCATCCTTGGTTACCAGGAGGAGTTTTACTTCGTTACATCCCCAGTAAGAAAAACATTTGTTTTGTTCCCAGTTTTTTATGACCAGATTTATGGCTGATTTGGGGATTGCACAGAAGGGTTCAGGTCCAATGAAGGAGGTTTCCGAACCTTTTCTGGCTAGTTCATCAGCTTTTTCGTTACCTTCAACTCCCTTATGTCCGGGGACCCACCATAGTCTGGTTTTGTTCCTGGAACTGAGTATTTGGAGGGCGTTGAAGCAGTGTAGTACTGATTTGGAGGCAATGATGTGTGAGCTAAGGGCTTTTATAGCTGCTTGAATGTCCGTGAATATATGGATGTTTGCGCCTTTAATACCTGAGTTGTGTATTAGGTTTGCGCATTCTTTTATGGCAAGGAGCTCAGCTTGGAATACACTAGGGCTTTTTCCCATAGGTATTGAGATGTTTTTATTTGGTCCATGTATGCCAGCTCCTACCCCTGAGTTCATTTTAGAACCATCCGTATACCACTTTAGGCCGTTTAGGCAGTTTGGTGGGTTGTTGCTACACCATGCTTCTCTGGTTGTGATCTCCGTTGAGAATCTTTTGTCGAAGCATAGTGTCTTTGGTAAGCGCACAGATCATGTCAAGTTCTGGTCCCTTTGTAAGTAGTAAATTCAAAGATCGACGAATGACATTTTGGTTAGCAAGTAATGCTACGCAAGTATGTTGAATGGTTGTAGGAGCGAAATGGAACTGACTATCTCGTTTGAGCATTTGTTGCTATAGTCGTGGAAAAATATTGTAAGACAGGACACATTCATACGGTGTTCGATGGAGTTTGCTACGGTTGTGCATTATAGCGGGTCCGCCAAATAACTTTTTTTTTTTTTTTTGAAAAATTGAATATTTTCTCAAATTTCTTTTTTTATTTGAAAGTACAATCCTTCCGGTTAATAATGAAAAATAATTTCATTCAAATGGCTGCCTCGGCTGGCCATGCAGTAGCCTACACGATCGGTCCAATTTTTAAGCACATTATCGATTGTGTGCAGCTGTATTTCACCAATATTGTCCTTTAAAGCGTCAATTGTCTCTGGCTTGTCGGCTTAACACGTATCATTTACGGCACCCCACAAATAGCTTCGGCTGTGTGGCACGTAGCGCCGTCCTGTTAAAACCAAATGTTGCCAATATCCTCCTCTTCAATTTTAGTGAACAAAAATTCGTTCAACATGGCCCGGCTTGTCGGCGTAACACTTATCTTTTACGGCACCCCACAAATAATAGTCCAACGGTGTTAAATCACAGCTCCGAGGTGGCCAAACGACATCAGCTCTGCGGCTGATAATGCGATCTTCAAAAACAGGGCGCAAAACATCGAGTGTAGCTTCGGCTGTGTGGCACGTAGCGCCGTCCTGTTGAAACCAAATGTTGCCAATATCCTTCTCTTCAATTTTTGTGAACAAAAATTCGTTCAATATGGCCCGATAACGATCGCCATTGACTGTAACGGCCACTCCTTGCTCATTTTCAAAGAAAAATGGCCCAATTATGCCTCTGGACCAAAATCCGCACCAAACAGTGACTCGTTTTGGGTGTATCGGCTTTTCAATGTATGCGTGCGGGTTTTCTGTGCCCCAAATGCGACAATTTTGTTTCTTTACATACCCGCCAAGATCAAAATGAGCTTCATCTGAAAAGATGATTTTTTAGGCAAAATCGGCATCTTCTCTAAGTCGATCGCAGGCCCATTTAGCGAAGCGAAAACGCATTGGATGGTCAGTTGGCTTCAACTCCTGAACCAATTGGACTTTGTATGGCGTCATACCAAGGACTTTATGCAAAATTCGTCTCAATGATGTCTCCGAAATGTTCAATTGTTGAGAACGACGGTGAATTGATGTTGATGGCGCTTCACGCACACTTTCTGCCACAGCAGCAATATTCTCGGGTGTACGCACTGTTTTTGGCTTTTCACGCTTTGGTTTATCGATGAGGATGCCAGTTTCTTTGACTTTTTTCACAAGATAACGAACATACCGAGCTGACGGTGCTTCTCTTCTTCCAAAAAAAACGAAGAGTACTGAACTGCTGAAATGTCATTATTAATATGCGTTTACTTAGTGAACACCTTATATGGGCTACTCGGACATATCCGGAGCTTCAGGACAATAAGGATTGGTTTTTCGACCCCTTTCAACAAATGACCTGGCCCTCCAGGTTGGGGGTTGTGCGTCTGGGAAACTTCTCTACCACGGAAACAATCACACGCCTCTCGGATATGGATGATTTCAACGCTGACGACCACAGCAAACGAAATAAGGAAAATGTCCTTCGGATCTGCACGTTGAATGTCCGGACTCTAAACAGACCACATGCAGACGAAAAACTTGCGGAGACCCTGAACTGCTACAAAGCAGACATGACAGCCATTCAGGATGTGCGATGGGATGGAGAAGGCATAACGAGGATGACAAACAGTTACATCTACTACGGCGAGTGCGCCAAGTCAGCAGTTATTTGGATGTGGATTTGTGATCAGAGACTTAGGAAACTTAGGCAAAAAGTCATGGGCTTCAAAAAGGAAGCCAACGCCTGGTCACAATTCGCATCGCTGATATGCGCTCACGCCCCCACAGAGGAGAAAGATAATGGAACCAAAGAAAACTTCTATGATATCCTGCAGAAAACATATAAGAAGATCCCGGATTACGACCTCAAAATGGTTTTGGGCCATTTCAATGCCATAGTCGGAAGGGAGTGCATATTCGGTTCCACGGCTTTGCGGCGGGACGAAATATCATCATTGCCAGCACATGATTCCCACACCTCAACATTCATAAGGGGAAATGGCGGTCTTCAGATCAACAAACGGTCAACCAAATTGATCACGTTGCGATCGGCGCCAGACATGCCATCAGTATTTTGGATGTCCGAACATTCCGAGCAGCCAACATCGACTCGGACCATTATTTGGTGGTAGCCAAAGAACGGATGCCGATATCCATTACGCCAAAACATCGAGCAAATACTGTGAGAAGATTTGACGTTGCAAAGCTACTATTGCAGGAAGTTACCCGAACTTTTGCCGACCGCGTCTCCCTTAACCTTTCATCAAGCTCAATGCAGCCAGCATCAAGTGCAGAAGAACAGCGGCAACAATGCCAACAAGCCACTAGAAATGCCGCAACTGATGTGCAACACGGCGACCACAACAAAACAAGGCCCGAGCAGCAGCCTGCCGAGATGAACATTGGAATATGGTAGTCGATTCACAGTCTGTGCTGAGAAGAGCATTTCTGCAGACTGTTAAACGGCGGTGACAACCAACACTCCGCTATCAGGCAGATTAAGCCATTCTACCTGGACGATGACAATAAAAATTCATCCACCTAACCAACACGAAGTAAAAATAGCGATATCTAAACTTAAATCCAGTCAATAGATCAAGCGAAGAATTACTCTCGACAATCGGAGTTTCATTGAGCTAAGAAGGCATCTAGAAGTAAAACCAAGGAGAGAAAAGCGCAGATATTGCCTCGGTTGTTTTGAAAGAAAGATTCTTCGCGTAATATTCGTCCCAGTTTATATCGATGGAGTGTGAAGGAAAAGATTCAACGACGAATTCTACGGGCTTTATAGCGAGGTCGACCTGTTTTTCTCGGAAGGGTTGGTCTTGAAAAAGCAAAACTCTTTCAAGTTATTAGCTTCATAACTTCTTTTCAGCACAAGCCAACCGTTTACCTTTTGTTGTCAGTCTTTATTTTGTGGTGAATAAAGGATGTTGGAATAATGTTAGCTATTATATCAGCAGCAGCATGCACGTCACTCTTATCTAAGGTTAGTGGCTGCACGCGATGAAAGTGCAAACTTAGACCAGGAGGGTCTTTTGTGGTACCACGTGCATCTGTTGCATCTTTTCCTAAATTTCATGTGATCATGTGAGTAATATTTCATCGGAAGATCTGCTCGAAATGCTAATCGGAACGGATTCCACGGAATAAAATTCCCCGATTTGGAACTAATATATCCGACAACCATTCGAGGCGACTGGGAATGGTCGACTTGATGTTATATTCAAAACTCAGTTGTGGTCGGTGATTGTTAAGGTGATTTTGTAAATTTGTGTGTTCACCTTAAGAGGGTGTCCATTTTAACGAGGCTGCGGTTTGCTTGTCAAGAATATTTGGAGACACTAGATGTAGGATAGAATCTAGGGCTTCGAAGGGGGTGGTTATGCAAGCTGATCTTTCAACTTTTGCCAAAATGTTGGGGCTGTTGGTTGTTTCTAAAACCTTCCACCAGACTAAAAACCATTCAAGAGCATTATGGGTCATATGATTGATACGTAAAGCCAGAAAGTGGGTAGCAACTTTGACAAGAGTTTAAATTAGCTTATTTTAGCTCCCAGTGTTAACCATCCGAGAGTCTTTTTGGTATTTTTTTCTTTAGCTGTATGTTAACGAGAAATTAGCTGATATGATGCAGTGGTCTATCGATTCTATAGCCGATGAATCTTAAATGGTTTATTTATCAGGATGAAAGGTGCAGAGTGTTGGCGGCTTGACTATTTATATGTTAATCTGATCGTTGGTTAAGTTTTTTACTTCTGCAAAGGTAAAACATAATTTTATTCGGGTGTTGTCTGCCTAAAATTTTGAAGACACGTACAATTAGGAATGCAGGAATGATGTCAAATGTAGACATCTGCAAAGAAAACAGGGGTGGAATCGGCTAAGGTGATAGTTGATTGTCGCTTTGTTGATTGTCGTTTTTGATTATCAACTCTTCTTTGCTCTGCGTAAAGCGATCACAAAAAAATGATTTGGAACGTCACTTCCTTGCAGACACTGTCATTCCGAGCAGCTGATAGGTACAATTTTATTCGGTGTTTATATTGTGAAAAATGTAAGTCAACTCAGCATACTAAAATGTCAACAAAATACAATAAATTTGCATTTTTTTAATGACTGCAGCAGTATTTTCAGCCACCGTACTTTGACCCATTGGTGCAGTCCAATCAGCCCCAACTTGTTGAAGTTTCAAGACATTTGCTTTATTCCTCAGGTTTCTTCTTATCAGTTGGAAATCTTTGTAATTATTTTCTTCATTTTCCTCTATGCGTCCGACGTCTGGCTGGGAATCGAAGACTCTGCGAGCCGGAGTATTGGTGTACATTCGTTCTACATGTCCTAGCCATCTTAAACGTCCAATGCGGAGTTTTTTGACCAGGGGCATGTCGCTGTACAGCTCGTATAGTTCTTGGTTGAATCTTCGTCTCCATAGCCCGTCAACGCAAACGGTGATTTTTCGAAGAATTTTCCTCTCGAATCTACCAAGGATTTCTTCATCCGCTTTTGATACGGTCCATGCTTCAGCGCCGTAGAGCAGGACTGGGATGATCAGGGTCTTATATAGGATCTCCTTAGTAGTTTAAGTGAGGGCTTTACTACTAAATTGCCTTCTTAGCCCGAAGAAACAGCGGTTGGCAAGAGTAATTCTTCGTTTAATTGTTGTTGTCAGAGTTAATAGCGGAGCCGAGGTAGACAAAGTCCCGTACTACCTCAAAGTTATATCTGTCAATGTTGACGTTCTGTCCAATTCGTCGATGTTGTGTGTCCTTTCGTGTTGTCAGCATATACTTAGTCTTACCCTCATTTACTGCTAAACCCATTTTTGCCGCTTCCTTCTCTATACTAGCAAACGTGGCTATGACATCACGTTGAGTCCTACCAATTATGTCAATATCGTCGGCGTATGCTAGTAGTTGCACCGATTTTTGGAAACTTGTGCCTCTGGTGTTGGCTTTGGAGTTTTGCACAATTCTCTCAAGAATCAGATTAAAGAAGTCACATGACAGCGCATCGCCTTGCCTAAATCCTTTTTTGGTATCGAATGTGCCGGTGAGGTCGTTTCCGACCCTGATGGTACAGCGAGAATTCTCCATCGTCATCCTACACAAACGGACGAGTTTGGGCGGTATACCAAAACTAGACATGGCTCTGTACAGTTCGTCTCTATAAATGCTGTCATATGCGGCTTTGAAATCGATGAATAGGTGGTGGGTATCGATTTGGACTTCTTGAGTTTTTTCCAGGATCTGCCGAAGTGTGAAAATTTAATCGGTTGTGGACTTTCCTGGCCTAAAACCACACTGATAAGGGCCAATCAGGTTGTTGGTAAACGGTTTCAGGCGTTCACATATTACGGCAGATAGGATCTTGTAGGCGATGTTGAGGAGACTTATGCCTCTGTAGTTGGCGCAGTTCAGAGGGTCTCCTTTTTTGTGGATCGGGCAAACGATGCTGAGGTTCCATTCTTCAGGCATATTGTCATCCGACCTGATTTGGCTTATGAGTTGGTGGATGTTACTTACCAAGTCATCTCCGCCGGCCTTATAGAGCTCAGCGGGAAGGCCGTCATTTCCGGCAGCCTTATTAAGCTTGAGTTTAGATATTGCTATCCTCACTTCACTCAGGTCGGGCGGTTGGCAGTTTTCGCTGTCGTTGCCAATATTGAATGGTTCGTTCTGCCTGACAGCGGAATGTTGTTCGTCATCGCCGTTTAACAGTCTGCAGAAGTGGTTCTTCCATATCCTCAGCATCGACTGTGTCTCAACTACAATATTTCCTTGTTCATCTCGACAGGATTCTGTTCGAGCCTTGTATCCTTGGCTTTGACGTTTTACACTTTGGTAAAACTTGCGAACATTGTTCCTGGAAAGGCACCTCTCTATATCCTCGATCGCGCGCTTTTCTTGCTCTTTTTTCTTCTTTCTGAAAAGCCGATGTTCTTCCCTTCTTCTTTGCCTATAGAGCTCAATGGCAGCTCTCGTCTTCAACCTCAGCTTAGCCTTGTAGGCCTCGTTCTTGGCTGCGAGCATCTGTCGGCATTCCTCATCAAACCAGGGGTTTCTTGCTGGTGGGCGCGAGAAACCTAGCACATCAGTTGCGGCTGATCTAATGGCCTGTTGGCATCGTTGCCATTGCTCTTCGACATTCGATGCTGGTGGTATGGTGTTAATCGAGAGGTTAAGGGATACGCGTTGTGCGAAGGTCTTGCGATTGCAGTCTTCCGACATTAAATTTTTTCACAGTATTTCTGGATTGTTGTGGCGTGGTGGATATCCGCATTCTTACCTTGGCTGCTACAAGGTAGTGATCCGAGTCGATGTTAGCTCCTCGGAATGTTCGGACATCCAAAATACTGGATGCGTGCCTCTTATCTATCGCAATGTGATCAATTTGGTTGACTGTTCGTTGATCTGGAGACCGCCATGTCCCCTTATGGATATCGAGGTGAGGAAACCGTGTGCTGGCTATAGTGGCGTTTCATTCCGTAGCGAAATCAATTAGCCTTAGTCCGTTACCAGACGTGTTGTCGTGTAGGCTTTGTTTTCCGACAATACTTCTAAAGATGTCTTCTCTTCCTACCTTTGCATTAAAATCTCCCAGCACGATTTTAACATCGTACTTCGGTAGTCGCTCATAGGTTTTGTCGAGGAGCTCGTAGAAGCAGTCCTTAGTTATATCATCTTTTTCGTCCGTCGGAGCGTGAGCGCATATAGGGCTTATGTTGGCGAATTTGGCCTTGATGCGGATTGTTACTATGCGTTCGCTAATGTCTTGGAAACATAAGACTTCTTGCCTAAGGCTGGCACTTATAACAAATCCGCATCCGAATAGTCGCTGTTTCTGCTCACTATAACACGCTCCGTATTATATGTCACAGTTTTTCATCCTCTTTTTGCCCGGCCCATCCCATCGTATTTCCTGGATGGCAACTGTTCCAAGCTATCTCAAAAAAACAGATGGCACCTGGACGACCTCAATCAAAGAATCCATAGAGCTACTAATGGACACCCATTTCCCAGGTAGCTCACAGGAAGCTTTTCAAGACGACATCAATAGAACCAATCTATTGACCGGCAGCTTACAAGATCTTATCACAAAAGATAAAATACTTTGGGCAATATATAGCTTCAAACCCTTTAAATCCGCGGGACCCGACGGCATTATACCAGCCGAGCTGCAGCGTACTTTGGATTTCATCCTACCCTGGGTGGAAGCCATCCTTAGATTTATATTCCCAAGGTTTGGAGAGAAGTCAAAGTTGTATTCATATCCAAATCTGGTAAAAGTTCTCATGTCAATCCTAAAGACCTCAGACCTATTAGCTTATCATCATTCCTTCTGAAAACCCTGGAAAGACTGGTTGATATTCATCTTCGCAGTAGCATTGATGTAAATCAGCTATCTGCATCCCAACATGCGTACTGTAAGGGAAAATCTGTAGAAACAGCCCTGCACACATTAGTGCGTATTATTGAAAAGTCGTTATGCTGCAAGGAGTCCGTACCAAATCAGTTGGCCAACGGTCGATTGCGCAGAGAGAGGATTTAAGAGAAATTTAAGATATTTTAAAATAAATTTTAAGAGACCTGCGCAGTAGAATGGCCAACTGATTTGGTACGGACTATAACAACGTTAATTCGGGAGCGATCATTAAGGCGCTAACATGTCTGAAAGTCGATCACTCACTTGGAATGCTGATTAATTTGCTATTAAATAGCCGGATTATCAACACAACGCTGGGTGGTGCTTAGACCAGAAGACATGTCAGTAGAGGGACCCCACAAGGTGGGGTCCTGTCCCCTCTTCTCTGGAACCTAGTGGTAAACGAGCTTTTACTTATCCTGGAAGCAGAGGGATGCCACGTGATTGCCTACGCGGATGACGTCGCTATCGCTTTCTCAGGGAAACACCTGAATATACTCAAGGAGCCTCTCCAAAACGCACTAAATAAACCTTCCAAATGGGCGGTCAGTTGTGGACTGGGTGTCGACCCACATAAGACTGAACTGGTACTATTCACTAGGCAATATAAAATTCCTCACATTGACCCCCCGTCAATGTTGTCTTCTCAGACAACGCAAAATATCTGAAACTTATTATGGACAGGAAGCTTAACTGGAAGCTAAACATAACAGAAAGAGTAAAGAAAGCGACGATAGCACTTTATTCCTGCAACGGAACCGAACTAGTCTTCTCAGACAACGCAAAATATCTGAAACTTATTATGGACAGGAAGCTTAACTGGAAGCTAAACATAACAGAAAGAGTAAAGAAAGCGACGATAGCACTTTATTCCTGCAAGAAAGCCATAGGCTTGAAATGGGGAATGAAACCTCGTATCACGCATTGGCTCTATATATCGGTTTTAAGACCGATACTTCTTTATGGAGTAGTAGTAAGGTGGACAGCACTAGAAATAGCTTTAAACAGCAAAAAACAAGAGAACTGCGTGTCTGTGCATGTCTGTGGAGCACTCCGTACGACACCCTCGGCGGCATTAGACATTCTTTTTCACCTACTACCCGTAGATATTTTCGGCAAACAAATGGCAGCTAACTCAGCCATACGTCTTAAAGCCATCCAAAAGTGGTCAACTACTGAATATGGCCACTCAAAAATTCTAAACGAATATACAAATGTTCCTGAAAACACCGATTACACCCTCACCAGATTAAACTTTGATAAGAGTTTCCAGGTCACATCGGGGTCGATCCACTTCTACACCGATGGTTGCAAAACAAATGACGGATTGGGTGCTGGTGTCTTCTCCGACAGGCTAAATCTCAGCCTATCTTTCCGTCTTCCTGATAATTGCAGCGTGTTCAAGGCGGAACTAATGGTGATCAAAGAAGCCTTATCCTGGTTGAAAGAGAATATAATATCTGCCAAGGATATTAGCATTTTCTCGGACAGCCAAGCGGCAATCAAATCCCTGGAATCAGTCTCAAAAAATTCAAAGACAACCCTAGATTGCCGATCATCTCTGCAGGAGATGTCAAAGCATTTTAACATTCACCTATGCTGGATGCCTGGGCATATTGACATTCCAGGGAACTATAAGGCTAATGAACTCACCAGAAACGGAACCAAATTACCAATTGTACCCGACACGGGTGCACTAGGTATTCCTATCGCTACATGCAAAAGCTTATTAGCGCTACATGCTAACAGCAAATCAAACCTCAGGTGGCACGACGTGTCAAACAACCAAACAAATTTGGCCAAAGCTAGATTTGAGAAGATCAAAGGGACTGATTTCGTTCGATAGACCGCATATTTGCGATACCATAGGTGTCATCACGGGACACTACTTAATAGGTAGGCACGCAGAAAAGCTAGGCCTCTTCTCAAACGACTTCTGTAGGAGCTGCATGGACGAGGAGGAGGAGGAAACAATACTATATCTCCTTTGTAACTGCCCGGCCCTATCAAACAAGAGGAAGCTACATCTCGGAGCTTACTGTTTTCAAAGTCTCAGTGATTTTGCAAAAACGGAAGTGAAAAGCCTCCACCGCTTCGTCAAAAGCTCAAAATGGTTAGTAAGGAGATTGGACAAGATCCACGTGATATCACAACGGACCAAAGTGGTGTAAGAGTGCTGGTGAACGCCGGCAGCCACTCTAACCTAACCTAATCTCACCTAAGCTGAGCACTAAATTAAAAAAAAAAGTGAGGTCGCGTCCTAACCATGTGTTTGGAGATCGAAAATACTTTGTTTTTGAACCTTTGAAGTCAATACATCATAAAAAGTGTTCATATGTAGTACTTACGTATCGTCCCATTGATGAAAGAGTGGAAGAATTTTAGTTGTTTGTGCGACAGGAACAAATATCATAGCATACTTAAGAAATACGTTAGATTCCTGGAATTAAATGAATTGAAATTGATTAAAATTTTAATGACCAAGAACTTCAACCACCAAATACTCACATTTATCTTAATAAAATTTAAATCAGTCAAAAAATGTAAAATGTTAAAAACCGCATTGTGACGAGTGCACTCCGGTGGTGCATAGCACCTGCCATCACTGCAATCGTAGCTCAGCTTCAGACTGTGGTAGTACTCGTGACACCCAACAAGAATATTCTGCACAACAATCACATCTTCTTGCTAAAATAAAACTATGTAGAGCCAACCATTTCCATTCCAATATGTGAAACTTACCGTCAGATCGAAGCACGAGGACTTGTTGGCAAGCAGTGCCACATAATTTGGTATCGACCATGGACGGCAGCAACTGTCCGTGAGCATTTCTGTTTGGCAAAAGTCAGTGTATCCATCCACCGCGACTATTTGCTGTTCCAGTTGGCACATTGCCCACATACCGTTGACATCGAACAGCGAATCCGTTGAATTCGGACCGATTCTCTCGACAACAAAGTGCGAGAATTCTCGATCTGCAAAAGCACCATTTATGAGTGAGAAACACATTAGCAGAGATAAACTATCTTACTTGGTGATTCGCAGAAATATCCATCAATGTTTATGTGAATTCCAGTGTTATACTGTGGCGGTGGAGTCGACTGCTTAAGAATACGCCAAGTGCTTTTCTTTGTCTCGACCCTCTCCAGTTGATCATCTTCGTCCACGAACGACATATTGCGGCCGTAAGAGAAATGGTGATGGTCTGATTCGTCGTCCGTATCATTTGTATCAGGATGGTCGTGAAAAATGCCCGTATCACCATTCCACTCCGTGGGATTAGCATCCACCTCATGCACCAACGACTTTCGCAGCAATTTGTTTTTCCTCGCATTCTGTGCACTGAATTTCTTTTTGTTTTTCTTTTTCTTGCGTTGACGCTGGCGTTTCTTGTGGTACTTTTTGAATGCTAGTGTCGCGTCATCGTACACATTGAATTCTTGCTGAAAGGAGAGCAAATCATTTGGATTCGCGACCAATTTTCCAGATGGACCAGTTTCATGCCACAAATTACGCCAGGCAGTCAATCGCTGTCCAATTGCAGTGCCACGCGATTCGAAACCCTTAAACAATTATAAAATCCTATTATATGGAAGTCACATACTGACAAAAAAGTGTTCTTACCAAAGTTGGATTGCTAAAATCTGGAAAGTCCTTAGTAACCAGTGAAACAATAATGCACGCCATACACAGTATCCCAACAGCCAAAACCATCAAATACGGTCGACGAACCAAAAACGAATAGTACCACTTCATTTCGGTGGAACATTGGTGATCTTTTCATTGAAGACAATTCAAAGAGGTATTAACAAACAAAACAAGAAATTGTTGCTTATTCTCGTTGAGAGTGCTGCTGCTTCGCCATTTTCTTGTGTGTGGAGATATGCAAACATAAGAATTCCACAGTGCCCAGGCGATGTGTGTGTATTCAACAAGTGAAATTATTTTATTTCGGTGCAATTTGTTGGTGCAACCAGCTTTTAACTTATTCAAATGCAAATATTGTGCTTATATTGATGGAATTGTAATCTACCAACAGGAAAAGACATTTTTTTGAGATCTATGAAAATTTATACAAAAAACTTTTGTGGTATATAAACAATTTTGACAAATGTCAGTATCGGAGAGCTTGAAAGCCATGGAATCGAGCTTTCCTGAAGGTGAACACAGTTTGAAATGGACTGGGATGGTGTTGTAATGGAGCGATTATATTGCTACTTAACATCGGGTTTATATTGATGAGTATGGATTTAAGAATTTCTATCATGGTGTTGGTTTTGTGAGTGCATGTGATCCTTACTTGATATCTCTGCTTCAAGTGGTGGTGGGTTCCTATCCTTACTACTAGTATGAAATTACCTGTCATTACAATAGAATACTTCGCGACGAAGCCAATCTGATAGCCATATCATTTATATGAAGGAAAATTCATTGCCGGGGGTCGAGGGATTGTTCCAAAAACAACTTCCCCCGAACCCCCGGCAGCTGGTTATTTAAGCGGCATGTAGTCGGCCGTCGTTATACAGTTGGCAACAAAGAGCTCAAACCACCCAACACTACGACAATTTCTCGACGTCTGGCTATCTTATTGCGGGCCTTTTGCGTAATCTGAAGCCAGCCCAAGTGGATGAAATGCAAATGTCTCGCTCGCTGACGATGTACGGGTGCTTGTAGTCTTTTCGAGAGTCAACCTCATCTTTGCAAAGTACTCGCATTGGCACATTTCGATACCATAGACATTTTGGTGACTTATGTTGTCTTAATAACATCGTTCACAATATTGAGTCTGAAGGGAAAGAAGAATTACCAATTGAATAAATTTAATGTGAAACACAACTGCTAAAATACAAAAAAATATCCTGGACGATATTTTTCAACTTGCAACTGAATCTTTGGTAACCCTGATGCTCAGCCGTCTGTGTATACAGAAATAAAAAAAATAAAACACCCTTATACAGGCACTATTCAACCATCAGGCGCGTTTAGGATGTGCTCAATTTAACGTTGTATAGCTTTATGAATAAGGATTTTGCGTTTAGAGGCATTTTAAAGAGTGCATAACTTTATACACCCTTTATAATGAGTTTATGAATAATGCCAGAAACACACGTGCAGTGGTTCTGCATGCAGTGCGGCACGCAGTGCAGCAAGCAAAACACGCGTGCATTATTTTTTTCTTTGACATACATGCCGTGCAGTGACTCCTGTCATTACATTCAGCTTACTGTGGTGGTGTTTGGTGACATATAATTGCCTCATTGTGCTTCATTATATGAAATTAATAAAAATATATGCATATGGTAGGAACTTGGGTTTCAGTTGGTTGAAGCATTCATTCCAAATACACATTAAAAAAAGCTATCTCATCTTTGATACTTTACTGGATTTTCTTTATGCTCATAGGTCATAATAAGATTGAATAGGTATTCGTTCAGTAATTGCTTCCTTCATCAAGCCATGCAAATTGGAAAACATTTTCATGTATGAACTGGAGTCATGTAGTAGCGTTGGACTAAAGAAAATCACCACTATAGCTACGCTAGCCATTATTTTTGCAATTCACAATTTATTTCTCAAACAGTCGCTTAACCCATTTACACTTTATATCTTCGTTTACTATTTGCAGCTATTGTACGTTTTCATATAACAGCCAATAGTGATCGAAATTTGTCAGTGCACAGTTGGGATCCTCCAGCTGCCTTTTTACTCCATTCCAGGCGGTCATAGCTCCATTGTCCGAGCAATACCGTATTGAGGCAAGGAATGCGCCCGCATAGTACATACTTGCCATGTTAATAATATTCTTAAATATATATAGTCGTCTTGTGAGTTGTGATTTATAGTAGGGGAATTCGTGAGTAATTTTAAAAGTTATGATTGAGTTGAGAAAAAGTCTCTTTCATTTTTGATACATTTGTTTTGTTATGGCATTTATTTGTTTTTTTTTATGCGGATTAAACTTCATAATTCAATAATGCCAAATATCTTAATATTACGTTTTCTTTCTTTTGTGTTGTGGTGCCATTGAATTTTTGCAGTGGATTTAGAAATAGAGACAACTTGCAGTACTGCAACGCTTGCAGATTTTACATGTGTTCGCTCCCATTGAAAACTGTGTGTTCTATCTTTTCTGCAAGGAGAATTCTGCACATGTGTTTCAGGCATAAGGCTGAAAAAATATATATGAAATGTAAAAAAAAAAATTAGCCACGGGATAAATTTTAGTGACCTCTTGAGCAGGTTAAAAATCAAAAATTATGCTCTGGCTAAATTTTTAACGCAATTTTCACACGGCCTAAGAGTTGTTTCTTACCACATTTTGACTTAACTGGACTTAAAAGGTCTGGGTAAAATTCTGATTCGGTATAGAAATTAAGAACTCTCGAAATAAACAAGCGAAATAAACATAAATATAATTATTTTATTGCTTACATTTTGTTTACTTGAGGGTATATATTTTTTAATTTTGGCTTCCAAATTTATCGCTAACACATTTTAAAAAGTAATGACAACATCTTTGACTCAAAATAATTTAAATTTACTAGCGGAAACAAGTGCAGAAATATAAGACAAAAGGAATGACAAGTACATTTCTTTTACCACTTCGAAGACTTTTGAACAACATCTTTGACTCAGAATATTTTAAATTTATCAGCGAAACAAGTGCAACAAGTTTTTTTTTTAGTTCTGAGTGATTTATTAGTTTGTACACACAAATTGGGTGTGTGATGGTAAACTTTTCAATCCATATTGTTATATTTAATCCTTCACACCCCAAATATATAAGATAAATTAAAAAAAAATTATTGAAAACGGAAAAAGCTGAATAAGAAAAATTCGCATTAATTAAAAAAAATATTATGCCGAATTTTAAATTATTGTTTTACCGCATTACGGAACCAGTATTTGTGCATTTCTGAGACGTTCTGCCCGTACGTACTATTAAACGTTGTAAACTTTTAAAATGCTATTTTGACACTTAATCAGTCACTTCCACATATCAAACTAAAAAAATTATTGAAAACGGAAGGAGAACAAAAGGAAAATATTAGGCGGAAAGTTGTCGTAAACGTTGTAAATTTGATAGAATTACGACGTAATAAATGAACTGTCAAAATTTGTATGGGAAATCTTTTCCAACAATATCGGAATTTCGTCGGCTGAGATTTGGTTTGACGTATACGCCAAAATGCACATTTTGGAATATAAATGCAGTCTTATATGTTTTCGAGTATGCTCTTTCCAAATATTTTATCTATTTGGTCCCATCTCTAGCCAATCCTGAGATATCTAGTATTGTTTTGACGTTTATCCACCCAAATTCGAATATTGGTTTGACGTAAACTTCATTTTTTTTTTTTTGGATATACGTCAAATTTTCTATGCAATTCCCACTTTTTTTTTGTTTAGTATTGTTTTGCCGTATATCCACAGACTTCCATCATACGACAAGAAAAATAAAAAGTATATTCAGGATTGGTTTGACGTACGTGCATGTTATTTAGTAAATACATGTCTTTAATAAAAAGTTTAGTGTTGGTTGCCGTATGTGCATATGAATTTAAAGAACGTATAAAAGGATTCTGAGGAAATGTTTTAATTAATAATAAACTAGAAGAGGGTGAGCTTTTTGGTTATTGTGATTAGAAAGAAGATATTCTATGTAAAACTTGATGAAAAAATAAGAAACTTCTATCTACCTGTTTAATTTTATTTGAACCGTCAACTTTCAATTGCGATTTCCCAAAAAAGTGGAAATGGCTTATACGTCAATCCAATTCTCAGCCGACGATTTTCTCACAGGACTTTGGTGCGTAAACTGAGATGGTTAACGTAGTAAACTTTTGAAATATTATTTTGACATTTAATCAGTCACTTTCACACATCAAACGTGTATGTGTAAACTGAAAAAAAAATTGTCGAAAACGGAAAGAGAACAATAGGAACAAGATTTTTTTCAATAAATAAATTACTAAAATGAGATTGAATTCAGTGGGTTACCGCATTATTTAGTGATGCATTTTAGAGTCGTTCCTGAAACGTCGTCGTAAAATTCCAATCTTTCGCACGTAATAAAATTACGACGTTGCATGAATACCCTTATTATAATAATAAATAATTTACTAAAATTAAATTGAATTTAGTTGGTTATCGTATTATTTAGTAATGCAGTTTTAGGGTCGTCCTTGAAACGTCTTCGTAAACTTAAAGTTTTTAGCACGTTCTAAACTTACGACTTTGCATGAATATCCTTATTATTAAAACAAAAAAATGGCACTTCAAGGTTTGTATTCAACTTAAGGGGTACTCATGCAACGTCGGGAAGTCGTCGTAAACGTTGTAAACGTGATAAAATTACGACGTGATAAATGAACGTCAAAATTTGTATGGGAAATCTTTTCCAACAATATTGGAATTTTCTTACAGGAATTGGGTGCGTAAACTGAGGTGGTAAACGTTGTAAACTTCACACATCAAACGTATGCGCTAAACTAAAAAAAAAATAATCGAGAATGGAAAGAGAACAATAAGAACAAAATTCTATCAATAAATAAATAACTAAAATGAGATTGAATTGAATGGGATACCGCATTATTAATTAGTGGTGCAGTTTTAGGGTCGTTCATGAAACGTCGTCGTAAAATTACAATCTTTCGCACGTAAGAAAATTACGACGTTGCATGAACACCCTTTTTGTTTTCTAATATTAATCTTATATCGACGAGTGGAAAAGTTTAAAAGCACCTCTACATGTGGAAAAAAAGAATATGTAGAGCGCTATAAAATTAAGGGAAATGTCCTTTTATTCAGAATTGCCATAAGAAAACTATGTTTAAGACGGATATGCAAACGCGTATTTCCAAACATTTTACTATTAGGCAAAAATAAGTTGAAATGTTATTTAATTGAATAAATAATGGCCTTTCTAAATAGATCGATAAATTATCATTTTAATACAAAAAATGTAATTTGAATTTGGTGCTATTTTTCCGTACTTTGCGACTAGTAGAGAAAATAGGAAAATGTGGATGTATCATGTATGTATACCAAAATGATTGACTAGTGGAAAAGTTTGAAAAGCGCCTCTACATGTAAAAAAAAAAAACATGTTAAGTGCTATAGAATTAAGGGAAATTTTCATTTATACAGGATTACAATAAGAAAACTGTGTTTAAGACGAAAATGCAAACGCTTATTTCCAAACATTTTACTATAAGGCAATATAGAAGTTGATATGGCATTTATTTTAATAAATAATGGACTTTTTAAATATATGAAATGTTGTGCGATTATATTATCATATTAAGGGTATTCATGCAACGTCGTAATTTTACGACGACGTTTCATGAACGACCCTTAAACTGCACTACTAAATAATGCGGTAACCCACTGTATTCAATCTCATTTTAGTAATTTATTTATTGATAGAATTTTGTTCTTATTGTTCCCTTTCCGTTCTCGATAATTTTTTTCAGTTTAGCGCATACGTTTGATGTGTGAAAGTGAATGATTAAATGTCAAAATAGCATTTCAAAAGTTTACAACGTTTACTACTTCAGTTTACGCACCCAATTCCTGTGAGAAAATTCCGATAATGTTAGAAAAAAATTCCCATACAAATTTTGACAGTCCATTTATCACGTTTACAACGTTTACGACGACTTTCCGACGTTGCATGAATACCCCTAATAATACAAAAATTTAATTTTAATTTTGCGCCATTTTTCCATACGAATAGCGCCACTTTTGCGACTAGTAGAGAAAAAAGGAATATGTCAATGTATACCAAAATGCTAGCCTTCAGTTGTCAATTAGACATATATCACACATTCGAGAATTCGAGTTTCGAGTGCTTCTTCTGTAATGACCTAGTGTAAGCAGACACCTTAGTGTTCATCGTCATCCACGAAGGTGTAAAAAGTTAATGCGGCAACATTGACGCCGCGGCAACGCTATTCATCTTTTGACATTTCAAAAGCGACAATTTTTCTTGTATTTTTCTTTTGTCTTTTGGCGGGAGTGTTTTGAGCAGAATACACAATTTTCGCAAACGAATAGTCCTCCCATTTGTGTAATAAAGAAAAATTCAATCAAAATTGCTAAGAGTGAAGAAATGAAAGTATCCCTGGAATGGAAAAGACGTGTAAAAGCCGAGTATCTGAAAATCCGTCAAAAGAAACGGTACAAACGTGCCGATGAAATAAAGGAATTATGGATTAAAAACTGGTACAACCACTTATTTTGTAGGTACCCCTTAAGACTTGTTTGTTAACCATTTTCAATTTTAGGGATGAGCACAACTATGATGAGCAAGACATTTGGTGCGAATCCAAAGTGTGGGATCCGCAACCAATCGACGAACCACACATTGAATGTATGAAAAATGCTGAAATAACTACCAGTGATGGTACGGGCCCACAAAAAGTGCCCATTTGTATCATAAACGCTGTCACTCCCATCCCCACCATGTACACCTGGGCACCAACCCAACAAAACTTCATGGTCGAGGATGAAACCGTTTTGCACAATATACCCTACATGGGCGATGAAGTGCTCGATCAGGATGGGAAATTCATCGAGGAACTAATTAAGAACTACGATGGTAAAGTCCATGGTGATAAGGATCCATCATTTATGGATGATACAATATTCATTGAGTTGGTTCATGCTCTTATGAAAAACTACACAGAGAATGAGAACGATGATGGCAATGATTCTCCAACAAAAACGGATGAAGTGAAACCAGATCCAAGTATTTCTACCGAACAGAACGATTCACCCGCAGCGGAGAAACTTCCATTTCCACGTCCAATAATATTTCACGCAATAAGCACAAATTTCCCGGACAAGGGTACTCCGCAGGAACTTAAAGAGAAGTGTGTTAGAAGAGTATTTTAAACTATTTGCACGCATAACTAATCGGTATTGCTTGCAGATATATTGAACTTACTGAGCGTCAGGATCCAGAGCGTCCTCAAGAGTGCACCCCGAACATAGACGGGGAAAAAGCTGAGAGTGTCTCACGCGAGAAGACTCTTCATTCATTTCATACACTCTTTTGTCGCCGTTGCTTCAAGTATGACTGTTTTTTGCATCGTAAGTCTTGGAAAAACTGTCTGAAGATGTTCTTTGATTTAATTTGTTATCGTTGTACACCATTTAGGTCTCCAGTCAAGTCATGCCGTTCCGTTACTGCAAAAACGACGGTTTCCGGAGTTGAAGCCTTTCACAGATCCATGCAGTAATACTTGTTATATGCTTTTGGTTTGTTTTCTTTTTTATTCTGTTGTTGTAGAGCAAATTATTGATGATTCTCTCCTATATAGGATGGTATGAAGGAGAAGCTAGACGCTGATAGTAAATCTCAAGCGGTCGATTCAGGCAATGAAATAAGTTCAGAGGACAGTAACGACAGCAACAGCCAATACAGCAACAAGGAGTTCAATGCAGACAATAAGGAAACGAACAATCCCAGTATAACAGCATCATCGGCGGAAATCAATTCCATGATAAGTGAGTACATACAATTACAAATATTTGTAGTAGAGTAGACAAAAATCTCACTTTTAATTATTATTTTAGGAAGTTAGTTAGATATTAGGCAGCATTTTGTATTTATATAACGAACGCATGCCGTTTGTGTTACGTACTTACTTAAGTGGCGCTACAGTCCGGGATTCTGAACCTGGGCCTCATTCAACATGCCTCTCCAATTAGCCCGGTCCTTAGCTAACTGCCTCCAGTTGCACACTCCAAGTTGGTTGAGGTCGGTTTCTACTTGTGCGCGCCACTTAAGGCGAGGTCTTCCTCTACTGCGTCCGACGTCTGGCCGGGAATCGAAGACTCTGCGAGGCGGAGTATTATTGTCCATTCTTTCTACATGTCCTAGCCATGTTAAGCGTACAATGCGGAGTTTTTTTGACTAAGGGTATGTCGCTGTACAGCTCGTATAGTTCGTGGATGAATCTTCGTCTCCATAGCCCGTCAACGCAAACGGGACCGAAGATTTTTCGAAGAATTTTTCTCTCGAATCGACCAAGGATTTCTTCATCCGCTTTTTTTTTTACGGTCCATGCTTCAGCGCCGTAGAGCAGGACTGGGATGGGACAGGGTCTTATATAGGATCTCCTTAGTAGTTCGAGTGAGGGCTTTACTAATAAATTGCCTTCTTAGCCCAAAGAAACAGCGATTGGCAAGAGTAATTCTTCGTTTGATTTCTGACGAGATGTTGTTGTCAGAGTTAATAGCGGAGCCGAGGTAGACAAAGTCCCGTACTACCTCAAAGTTATATCTGTCAATGGTGACGTTCTGTCCAATTCGTCGATGTTGTGTGTCCTTTCGTGTTGACAGCATATACTTAGTCTAACCCTCATATGCCGCTAAACCCATTTTTGCCGCTTCCTTCTCTATACTAGCAAACGTGGCTATAACATCACGTTGAGTCCTACCAATTATGTCAATATCGTCGGCGTATGCTAGTAGTTGCACCGATTTTTGGAAAATTGTGCCTCTGGTGTTGGCTCGGGAGTTTTGCACAATCCTCTCAAGAATCAAATTGAAGAAGCCACATGACAGCGCATCGCCTTGCCTAAATCCTTTTTTGTTATCGAATGTGTCGGTGAGGTCGTTTTCGACCCTGATGGTGCAGCGAGAATTCTCCATCGTCATCCTACACAAACGGACGAGTTTGGGCGGTGTACCAAAACTAGACATGGCTCTGTATAGTTCGTCTCTAGAAATGCTGTCGTATGCGGCTTTGAAATCGATAAATAGGCGGTGGGTATCGATTTGGACTTCTTGGGTTTTTTCCAGGATCTGCCGAAGTGTGAAAATTTGATCGATTGTGGACTTTCCTGGCCTAAAACCACACTGATAAGGGCCGATCAGTGGTGTTGGATTTGGTAAATCCCAAAGCCATTACCGATTAGATTATGGGTAGCATTTGCATGCTTTTTGCTTTATCTCTCTCCAACTATTTCGCCTGTTGCAACATGTTTTCGGGTGACATTTTGTTCAGCAGCTTTTACGAGTCCAACTTTGCGCATTTGAACTTCCCCGATCCCTAAAGGTGGCCATAACATTATAGACTGCAGCCGTTATTTGGGTAACGTACATTTTGCTACATCGTCGAAGTTTCTTAAATGCAGTTTCGCCAATGACCACCGTAGCACATAGAAAGCTTTTTATAGGTTTTCTTGTATTTATGTGGTAGATCTAGCTAGTTGGAAATTCCGGTGGTCTTAATTGATTTGCACTGGTCCTGTCCGTAGCTTCATCATTACCATATCACCATTGTTTAAGCATTTCCAGACCAGAAATAAACAACGACAAGTAAGGCATAGGAACTCGAATTATAGAGCACAGAATAGTAAGAAGAGCCGCGCTTGAAACACAATAAATAAGACGATTAGAAAAGAAAAACATCGCCATTTGGACTATCCACTTTCCATAACCTTTCTTTTTACATCAGGCAATCCCCAAGATGTTAATTTATATCACATGACCGCGCGTTCTAGTTTCAGGAATCATTCAGCCCTATCGAGGTATGTATATGGCGGAGCGGACAATTTTCCGCAACGCATACTTCGTCGGAGGTTCAAATTCCATTTGAGGTATGTGTCATCGAAAAGAACGCAGACGCAACGGCTTCACCTCTTCACTTCAATTCGGAAATAAATTGCGCGAAGACTTGGTGTCAGAGGAAATCGGGAAAAAAATGGCACTCAGCTGTCAAAAATTGCACGAAAAATACACATCAACGCACTTTAACGCAATTCGCCGGGATGCGTTACAAAATGTCGGAGAAATATTCCGAATAGCTTTTCGGAAAAATACCTCGAAGCAAAAATCCTCTGAATCGTACAAAATTGGAGAACTTTCCGCTCCGACGGATACCTCGATAAGGCTGATTATTTCTAGAAACCAATCTTTGTCCGGCTCCACCAGTCAATTGTCGTTTTTCCGAATTGAAGTAAAAATAAATAAGATCCGCTTTGAACGCACTTACTTAACGGGCTCCCAACCTTTTGAGGGACTTCTCTTGAGACAAGACAGCCTTCCATCCTCCAACACGTTGCTCCAGTCATTCAGTGCAAGCGTTTTGGCATCCGCGGTCCCTTGATTGGTCTTCGTTGTTGTCGTTTTGAACAGGAAGACTGGGATTCGATTCGCTTGACGGAAGCATTAATGTTTATTCGCTCGATGTGGCCTAGTCAATGTAGTCGAAGTGTTTTAGCATTTTTTTCTTCGAATATGCCTAATATTTGCTCCGCTTTCTTGCTTATTGTCCAGCACTCGGCGCCATAGAGTTGAACTAGTAGGATAAGGGGTTTTGTAGATTCACAAATATCTCGACTTTCAGGTTACGATGGTTGATCCAATTTGTTTCGTCTAACTGAAGTAGCATGGGTTTTCAGTCGTCGGGTCAGTCATCGTATCTCCACTTAGGTGTCATTCGTGAAGTTGATCTTGATCCGTACTGGTGATCCGTATATTGCTATTGGGATCCTCTGTAGGTGAATCTTGTCTTAAAGAAGTTTCGACCACAGGGGTTATGGTCAGCCCTGGATGACTGTTACATTGCAACTGCGATCCACAGTTGATGAATTTCAATTTGCAAGTGGTTAAGAGCTGCTCTCAATGCTGCCCCATTCTTAGTTAGGCGTCTAAGAAATTCCAAATGCCTCGTATGATGTGTTCGGCCAGTGATAGGTTCCAGTCCAGTTTTCCTTTGCGCTCAAGGTGACTGTGGTCGTCTGTCTTTTCGTGGTTTGCAGCTGAGCACCAACACATCACGAACCGAATTGCTGTAATACTACCTCAAAACACGCCTCAATACCTTCTAGACATAGATGAGTTGAACATCGCCGATGTACACCTCACCACATAAAATGTAGTTAGTTGTTGTGTTGCTGTCCGTTGCCTTTATGTTTTTCTTTGTACACCTCTAAGAAATCGATATTAATACGTTCTTGCCGACATATGAAAAAGATTGTTTCCTTTCAGCCGACATGATGAATACAACAAACACAAAATGCCATTGGACAGGGGCCGATCAATCCATGTTTCGCGCCCTGCACAAGGTGTTCCTCAAAAATTACTGTGGTATCGCCCAGGCTATGCTCACTAAAACCTGCCAACAAGTAAGTCCTTCATTCTTTGAATGAACTAACCAACTCATTTCCAAATACCGTCCTAAGGTTTACGAATTCGCCCAAAAAGAAGCGGCAGATTTGATTATTGAGGAAATGCGGCAGGACTTTACACCACCGCGCAAGAAGAAGAAGAAACAACGTCTTTGGTCGTTGCATTGCAAAAAAATTCAATTGAAAAAGGACTCAACATCGAATCACGTCTTTAACTACACTCCATGTGATCACGCTGGACCATGTGATACGAATTGCTCGTGCGCTCAAACGCAAAACTTTTGCGAAAAATTCTGCAATTGCAGCAGCGATTGTCAGAATCGCTTCCCCGGTTGCCGCTGCAAGGCGCAATGTAACACCAAGCAATGTCCCTGCTATTTAGCTGTGCGGGAATGCGATCCTGATCTGTGTCAAACATGCGGTGCAGATCAGTTCAATTTGACGAAAATAACCTGCAAGAACGTCAGTGTGCAACGCGGATTGCGTAAGTGTAAATGCGACCATCACTATCGAAATATCGGGTAGCACCTAATGAGCTTCTTATTTATAGATAAACACCTACTTATGGCACCATCTGACGTTGCCGGTTGGGGTATATTCTTAAAAGAGGGCGCTCAGAAAAACGAATTCATATCCGAGTACTGCGGCGAAATCATTTCGCAAGATGAAGCCGATCGACGTGGCAAAGTCTATGACAAATACATGTGCAGTTTTCTATTTAACTTAAACAATGACTTTGTGGTCGACGCCACGCGCAAGGGCAACAAGATTCGCTTCGCCAATCACTCAATCAATCCGAATTGCTATGCAAAGGTTATGATGGTCACTGGTGATCATCGAATTGGAATTTTCGCCAAGAGAGCTATACAGCCCGGTGAAGAGCTGTTCTTCGACTACAGATATGGACCGACGGAGCAGTTGAAGTTTGTCGGTATCGAACGTGAAATGGAAATTGTTTAAACGCGAAAAGGGTAATCGCATAGAAATATATTTTGTAGAAGGCATCGTAAGTTTAACAATAAAAAGACTTTATTTCCAAGGTTTGGATGTTTTTTTTTTATATGTTTACACATTATCTGGCACATTGGCAATAATAGGTTTGGGACGTGCTTTGAAGATTAATTTCTTGGTGACGATTGCTCGAACTTTGTACTCGGTTCGTTGAGCGGATTTATTCTCTATCGCTGCTGTTGTATCGAGTAGCGTCTGGTCAACAGTCCTATTGAGGGTGGACACATCGGCGACTGTATCAGTGAGATTGTCCCCTTCGTTGGTTTTACTTTTCTCCAGTACTGCGTAGGGTTTTTCGACTTTTTGTTCCCTTCCCGTAAGCATGTGATGTCCAATTATCATTATCTGCAAATTGGCATGTAGTACTTGTTAAAGCAGGTCCTAACTACTTACCGGTTGGCCGTACTTGTTATAATACAAGTCACCAATGAACTGATGTGATAAATCTTCAGTTCCTCTAGCTGTTAGGTCTCCTTGTAGCTCGATGATTGCCCACTCGGAGAGGGTTCCATCAGCGCCTGGACTATAAGAGAACAATTATTACGTTTTTAGGTCAAGTAACGCTTGTCATGTGCCCACATTCAAAAAAAAAGTCTCAGGTTCTCAAAAAAAGTTTATTTTCAGAAAAGCAAATATACAAAGTTTATCCGCGGAATTTCTTAAACAAAGGATGTACGTTTCCAGCATTCTTCCGTTTATACTCATAATACACGCCATCATCCCCACCCGACATTGATCCAAGACCACCGGCTCTTTTGAATCCACCTGGTCGATAGCCAGGCTCGCCGGGCAACTTTTCGTCTTCACAGTCAATGTCCGAAGCGGCGAGAACTTGCTGCAAAAGTTGTGCTTGCTCCTCTCGTGTGTTGTACATCAAATCTGGTTCGGTGTCCATGCCACTCAGGTGAGTGATGACCTTATAACTGTAGCCCTGATTCACCAAAAACCGTTGACGTTTACGAGAGTAACTCATTTCCATAGTGTCCTGTGAAACGAGAGTGTAGAAGAAAGCATTGTACTCCTCAGCAATGGCTCCCTTCTTGGCTCGCAAAATACGACCCAAACGTTGCGCCTCTTGACGACGAGAACCACCATGCGATGAGATCTGAATCAAGACGTTTGCCTCGGGTAAATCGAAACTAGTATCGGCGACTTTCGAGACGAAAATCGTGTTCACCTTTGTGTTGAATTTAAAGTTCTGCAGAATTTGAATTCGTTCGTTCTGGGAGGTGGGACCGTAAATGAAGGGCTTGTTCATTTTGATGGCATAATGCTTCAAAGCAAAGACATTGTCACTGAAAACAATCGTCTTGTCGCCTCTTTTCTCGTGGTACTTGATCAAAAACTGACAGCTTCGAAACTTTGACGGGTTCATGACATAGAGCAGCATTTTTTTCGAAGTCTTTGTCGTAAGGTATTCACGATAGAATTCGGGTGACATGGGGCACCACACCTCAGCACACTGGACGCGAGCAATGTAACCACGCTTTTGCAACTCTAACCAATTGGCTTCGTAAAGCTTTGGACCGATAAGGAAATTTAAATCCGCAATTTTGTCATCTTCACGAAGAAGTGTGGCAGTTAGCCCGAGCTTGCAGTGACTCTGGACGATTGTCAGAACACGACGGAACATTTTTGCAGGAATAGTGTGTACTTCATCCAGAACCATGATGCCCCATTCCTGTTCCTGTAACCACCTCATAGTTTGCTCAGCTTCCCATGAGCGTTTCTGGGTGTGTGTTATCATAGAATATGTGGTTACAAGGATGCCACATCCCATTGGTTTGTCTTTTGCCTCGGAAGTGAAGCGGCAAATCATGCTGTCATCGGCTGTGGACCACATCTTAAACTGCTGTTTCCATTGTTCGACTGAGACACCACTGTTGCAGAGGATGAGAGCTCTCTTACGTACAGTGCAACAAGCTGTAACGCCAACAAGAGATTTACCTAAAAGATGGGTCAAGTTGTACATGAATAGGACAAAATTAGTGAATTCTTTCTCATACCAGCACCACAAGGTAAGACAATCACCCCAGACCTGGCTCGTCCATTGCCGAACATTTTACGCAGACTCTTCTCCTGATAGGGACGTAACACTGCAGCTGGTTTTAGGTCGATATTTATATCCGGATTGTTGGTATCATTACGAAAATCATACTCTGCCAAAAGGGGGTGCTCGATCTCAATGCATCGCTTCTGGATTACCTCGATCTTCTCCTGATTGACCTCGAATGATACTGTTGTCAAGTTAATTTCATCTTCGTCTTCTTCGTTATCGATTTTCTCGTAAAAGTTTGTGATATCATCCGGAACTACTGTTGCTCCAGGCACCGTGGCATCAGGCTCTGTCGCAGTTGCACTTGCTCCAGCTACTGGTTTGGAGCCAAACGCAGTGATGGCCTTCAAGTCGGTTTGTCCGGGTATGAAACCATCACCTTCCTCTTTGCGTTTTAAGCGACACGTTTGTATGACTGGGTCTTTGAGAAGTTTTTGCAGAATTTCAGGATGAGGACTCTCAATGAAGTATCTAAAAGTATTAAAGCTATGTCACAAAGAACACCTTCTCTAACCAATAGACAAACCCACTTATTGTGCTTCAAAACAAGTTTTACTTTGCCATAAGACAGCGTACAAAGTCGAATAAACTCCACAATGCCTTCGGGAATACTCGTTTTGCTGAGCCGCCTCAAATACTCAATAATATCATGTGTTTGCAGGCCCACCGACACTGCGGCATATAAACTGTATGCAGTTAACTTATACTCATGGATATGTTCCGGCCGACAGACAGGTTCAGAGATTGCAATCAGAAAATCATGGGCATGCTTGTAAACTGGTGAAAAGGATTCTAAGAAAATATGTCCATTAGGGGCAACCCAAAGGGGACGGTTGTTATGATCCTGCTTCAGTTCCATCTGTTCTCGGTAGTCCTTAGCACCATATTCATCCTCCAAGATAGCTTCATCATTCTTTTCTGCATTTTTCGATGCGGCCCCAGGAATACCTTCAGTTTCATTACCAACATCTCCAACATCGTTATCTTCCACCAGTTGAGTATAGGCCTCATCTTCTTGGCGACGTTTCTTCCCTACAAATGGATTTCCTTGTTGGTTTTGTTGTGAAATCGTGATAAATGATTTCCGACTTACCGAATTTATCCCCACTGGATTTATCCTTCTTGGATTTTTTAGGAGGTCCCATTTTCGAACTCATTCACTTATATTAAAATGTTCACAGTCACAATTGAAATAACTTTGGAAGCGGAGTAAATAAAACAACCGACACCAACCACGACAAAAGAGAAGTGTAGAAAATGCAGCGACAAACGTCAAGACCAATTTGTTTGGGAAATGTCATTTTCTTTTGTCAAATACAGAGGCACGAACACAGATAATTTAAAAAGAAAAATATACTTACGATTTCACAAGAATTGGCATAGTTTTGTTACAATTTTTAAATTTGATTTGTAAAACAAATTAAATTCAAAACAAAAATTGGCAGGAGTTTTAGCTAAAAGTGCGTTCAGTAAATTTATTTTGAAAAGAGATGCGTTCACATCAACATTTACAAGAATTTGTCTGATGGCGTTTTCCATTTGTTAAAAAGCAATAGGGGTATTTATGCAACGTCGGAAACTGGTCGGAAAGTTGTCGTAAACGTTAAGGGTATTCATGCAACGTCGGAAAGTCACCGTAAACGTTGTAAACGTGATAAAATTACGAAGTGATAAATAAACTGTCAGAATTTGTATGGGAAATCTTTTTTTTTTTCGGAAATTTCTCACAGGAATTGGGTGCGTAAACTGAGATGGTAAACGTTGTAAACTTTTGAAATGCTATTTTGACATTTAATCAGTCACTTTCACACATCAAACGTGTGTGCTAAACTGAAAAAAATAATCGAGAACGGAAAGAGAACAATAGGAACAAAATTCTATCAATAAATAAATTACTAAAATGAGATTGAATTCAGTTTGTTACCGTATTATATTTAGTGGTGCAGTATAAGGGTCGTTCATGAAACGTCGTCGTAAAATTACAATCTTTCGCACGAAATTAAATTACGACATTGCATGAATACCCTTAATTTTTTTTTATCTAAATATGTCAAAATACCGATTTTGACAGTTGTTGTGTTCCATTGTACAAAAAAAATGATTTTTTTATCTTAGATCAATTTGCAAATCTGTATTTTTTGGCATATATACCCCTCCTTGTACAAACACTAATACAAATGATAGTTGTCAGTTTGACCAAAGTGATTTTCGTTTTGATTTAATATATTATTTCGGTTGTGAAAAACTATTATTAATCATTAAAAATGTAGCAGTTCAATGTGAAATATAAATTAAATGAAAAACAATCAACCTGTGTGACTTGAAAATTGACAGCTACACCGACACTAACTTCACAGACAAGAAATTACAACAATATGCATGTTTTTTTTTTCTTAATCTATATAGGCTTAAGCTTAGTACGCAGCTCGCGCTAATTTTTATCTTTACTACTCTCCACTTGTTTTCTTCAATCCAAAGATAAATGCTCGCTACATTCGTACACAGCATATAGATGAGTCAGGGAAATGGCATACATTCGCAGATGTCAGTAAATATCAGAGAATCAGTCGCGTCAATCAAATTTGTTTACCATTTGAGGCGAAATAAAATTCTTCCATCAAATATTCTTTCTTCTTCATTTTCTACTGTTTTGTTTTATTTTTTTATAAAAATTTCGGCGATTTATATGCCTCGCACATTAATTTTGGGAGATAATTAATTGAAGACGTGTCATCCGCGGAATATAACACTTTTCGTATAACACATATTATTGTTATACCCTACCTACATATTGTGTGTCCCATCTTTATGAAGTTCAGAAATTATCTCGCGAGCTGCGTTCTGCACTGATAAATTTGCTCGCTAAATTTTATCTCTGTATAGATTTTTGTATGGGAGATAAAATTTAGCGCGAGTTGCGTACTGGGCTTTATATAAAAATGATAAAAAACCCTAATCGGTGATCTGGCACCACTGGAACTGAAAGACTTAAACGCCAACAGATGGCATTTTGGGGTTTCAATTTTTGCTGTTTCCTTTATTTTTTTGCACATAAAATCCAATTGTTATATTCACTCCAAATTATTTCATAAAACATTGATTTCCCATTTGATTTGCAGCGTTGTGGTACCAGCTACTACATTTATCGTTTACAATAACAATTGAAAATATAGGTTTGGTAGCACAGTTTCTGGATAATTATCCAAACTGCACGAAATCTATATAGGCTACGTTGTTGTATTTTACACGTACATAAATTGTATTCTAACCCTATATAGATTTGCGGAATAAATCGTGTTTCATTGGCACTAAAAAATATCAAATTTTAGATCAAAATCCAGATTTATAAATGGAACACGCCATGACTTGGGGTTTATATTTCATACCAGCGTCATTTTTTATTATTTTGTTAGTTTTGTGAATGTTAGTGCAACTTTCAAGTGGTGGTGGGGTTTTTAACTTCTGACATGCTCTAGCTCTTGTTGATCAATCGACCAATTTACGTCCAGTTACAGCTATCATTGAAAAGCCTCATTGGAAATGCTGACTTTGCTTTGACCTGTCTATATACCTGCACTTTGACCTGTACATATACAGCCTTATTCATAAACTCGTTATAAGTAGTGTATAGAGTTATGCAGCATTATAATGCCTCAACGTAATAACCTTGTTCATAAAACTTATACAACGTTGAATAGAGGCTACATATTCGAAAAGCGTCTGACGGTAAATAGTGCCTGTATAAATGCCTGGCCATACGTTCATTGGAATAGAGTCATCTCCAACGAGACAAAAAGAGAAGTGAAGATTCCACCGAGAATCCATTATAAACTAAATTCTCGGTGTTGGCATGAACCGCACTTCCAAACCATTTCATTTTGACTAAAATATTTTATTGAAATTTGCCTTTGCCGAGTGTAGACCTCAATACATACTGGTATCAGAGACAGGATAATATGAGGGGGATATTTCAGATTTCCCGTGTTCCACGTGACTTCATTCTAACGACACTTTTTGTGTGTGTGGCCTTGCCATTCATGGGAATGAAAGTCGTTGGGATGAACGTGTGGCCAGGCAATAAGTGTGTTTATTTATTTTTTTTATTTCTGTATAAACAGACGGCTGAGCATCAGGGTTAATAAAGTTTCAATTGTAAGTTGAAAAGTATCGTCCAGGGTATTTTATATTTCAGTAGTTGTGTTTCACGGTTTAATTTATTCAAATGCTAATTGTAAACGATGTTATTGAGTCGACATAAGTCAACAAAATGTTATTAAAGTGTTGAAAACAAAGTTGTCGCCAGATTTCCATAAGAAGTATCCCTTGGTAACTCTGCCGAGTTGTGGAACCACCAATTGTAATATATTTTCCCTCTTTTTGGTAATTTATTTGACAAAAAACGGCTATAACTATTTTGGGTTATACATATGCAGTCTTTATTCAGGGTCGCACATTTCAAATTATCTGCGAAAACTTTAATTGAAAAGTTTTATAAAATTCATAAACTTCGTTTTGATGACAATGATTGAATTTTTAAGTAAAAGAAAATTTCCAATGATACTTTTTAATGATTGCTATAACTGGACCCTTAACATTATCCGGGTTTTTCAGTGTGGTTTTCCCGTTTTCATTGTAGCTTAGGAGCACCAGATATGTAAAACTATTTCTGAACTTGTCATTTTCCACTTGACATTTTTTGGGCTGCTTCTTAAAATATTTTCTTATGTACGGTTGTCGTAAATTAAAATTTAGATTTAATAATATTAGTAATATCAGTTGAATTAAAATGATTAACAACAAAAAACACTTGCTTAGTGCAACCATACCACAAAATATAGCTTAACGAAACTTTTTAGTGTTGCCATGCTCCGAAACGCTTTATCTTTCATAAACAGCTGATTCTGATTGACAACTGCATATGGGGCGTATCAACAATGGATTCGGATTCAAAAGTTGTAAAATTTGTTTATAAATACAAAAACTTTGATAACTCTGATGAAGAGATCCACGAGAATATCTCAATACCCTTCGATGGATGCCTGGAAGAGATGGTTTCCAACTTAATGAACAAGATGGACCCAATGATGCGATACTTGGATGCAGACTGTCGTAAGTTCTACCTCCCATTCAATTATTTCAAATTAATAAAAACCGCCCCAAACAGCATTAAAAATGAAACTAGATGAATTTGTCACAAGCGAAAATCAGAAGTTCTACGACGACAGAGATGAGCTGCTTCTTCAAGAAGTTTGTAATAATCAAATCGACATCGAAGCTGTTATTAAAGAAACCGAAAAGCTGTACAAAGAAGAACTCATTCAATTCGCTGATCGAATTGGACCTTCTGATGAGGAAATCTTTGCACAAAGTTTTCACAGGTAGGTACAAATTATTAAATCGATTTAGAATAGATTCCGAGTGTCTCTTCAGGCTATTTCGTTTGGATTCGTCATCACTTGATGTGATTCTGGAAAAGGAAAGAAAACATGCCAAAGTCATAGCAGACATGATGAATCAAATGGAGAAAGAAGTTAACACTCTCAATACACATCAACAAGATGAAATGGAATCAATTATAAACCAACTAGACATCTCTACCACTTCAGAAGACGTAAACAATTTACTGGCGCAGCAGTATGCCACTCAGAATTACATTCGCAAGCGCTACGAGTCCGAGTTAGAAGCGAAGAGAGGTCATCAAAAGAATGAATATCGCGAATGGATAACCAGCCAAGTGAGTAAGATATTTCTTCCATCGCCGGAAGCTTCATTGCCACTGGGAAATCGCTCTTCGATGTATATCTCTCAAATGCCTTCGATGGAGGAAAGCTTTACAATTCACTTAGGATCACAGCTGAAGCACATGCATAACATTCGCATACTTAGCGCTGATGTGACTGGTCTCTGCAGTCCTCTGCATTCTGATGAAAAGTATGACTTAAGATAATTTTATTTAACATTTATTAAATCCATCTATCTGCAGTTTGAATGGGCTAAACATGGCTCTTGGATTGTACTCCAGCTCGTTGTGTGGGGTGGTCGTCCTCACTCCATCAGTTCAGGCGCAGGCCAACAAGAACATAATCAAGAACTCGAACATGTCAACAGAGTTTCATTTTGATCAAATCGATAATCAGTTGGAACAAATCGAAACTGACACTAAAGAGTTGAATGGCTCGAACTCTAGTAGTCCCACTAAATCAAGTGCGAAACTAAAAACTGGGGACTTTTTCATTACCAAACATTCCAATCTATCGCAGTCGCATGTGATATTCCATTTGATTTCCGATGAGCCATTCAACAGCCCGAGTGAGATCAATTCCCGGCATCCGGTAATATTAGGCTTGCGCAATATTCTTAAAACCGCAAGTCGACATGATGTTACTACGTTGACTATCCCGGCACTGCTAAGGCATGAGATGTCTGAAGTGAGTATGGAATTTAAGTGCACCCACGAACAAGTAATTATTTATTATTTTCAGGATATGACGGTTCAATGGTGCATGCGTCGCGCTGAACTCGTTTTTAAATGCGCCAAAGGATTTATGATTGAGTCTGCATCATGGGGTGGAGCTGAATTAAGGTAGAGAACTGAATTTATTTCTACCAGTACTTTATGAAATGCTTTTTGCTTTGCAGTACTTTGCAGTTATTGTTACCACATGATATATCAGAAGAACTGTTTACAACGTTGGCCGGAATGGTCCCTCATGTTTTTCGGGTCACCAACCCGAAAATATTTGCTGACAATAGTAAATAGAACCCCATATGGCTGCCTAGAGAGTATTGTTATACATGTTGAACTCGAATATACTTTTGATGAAGTATACCAACTACAATACAATGCATGTGTTCATTTTTATTGGTTGTTGTCTTGAAGATTTAGTCACATCGCGAGTATAGTATCACACCGGTTTATGTTGTGTCCTAACTTCTTTCCTATCCCATTACCTAGTCGTGTAAGAGGGGCTGAGTAGTTGCTGACAGTCACAAATACTTTGCTAGTAGAGGTTCAATCGAGGGTTAAATGGAACCCGCAATTTCTGTTATATTGAAGCATTCCATATGCTTGATAAATACATTAAGCAACTTATAAGAAGGCTACAATCCGTTGTGCGAATCGTTTAATACCATATCCCATCTTTATACCCTATCCCATGGGTGTAAATTAGTTTTGAGATTAAGTTTGTAAAAAAGAGAAATAATTTCTATAGATAAGTATTAGGTCGACTCACAACTAAGAACATATATATCAACAATCGGCGACATACAGACAGTCAGGCGATTCAGATAGCTAATAGCGATTCAATTGGGATACAAAAAGCACGCTTTTTATGCTCTAGAGCACTTTTGATGAATCTCGATTCCAAGTGAGATCTACACATACATGCACCAACACAAAAACATTTAACATCTGACTTATGTCAGTTTGAAGAATTCATTTCGCAGTTTGATTTGTTTTTTGTGATCAGTGAAAACTAAAAAGTGATTTTCTGCGAAAACTAATAGCGTTTTCGATTGGGATTTTCAGATTTGCTCTCAGATTTCAGATTTTACCCGTCCCAATCGAACATAAAAGAGGTTAATCTGGTTTTGTGTGTGTTTCAGTGTGCCATTTGACAGCTCATAGTTTATCTTTAGGCCGCAGTTATAGCCAGAGATCAGTTAAAGAATTGAAACTTTCCAGGACTTTACGTTTTGCCAACAAGCTAATCCTGGAATTTTCCAGGATTTTGACAGACAAATTGATCACCACTTGTTTGCAGCTCAGCTAATTTATGTGTTAAAACGACACTTAAGAAATCGGGTGATAAAGGAGAAGACTTACGAAAGTTCGCTATCCCTTCCTTACATGATCTCTGATTATAGCTATCATTGAAAACCATCATTTGAAATTTTCTTTTACTCATTGCGGCTTTTTTTTTATAAATTCAACCATGGGCGAGTTGGCGTCAAAACAAGGCGCTGGCATACATGGACCAAATAGAAACATCTCAATACCTATGGGGAAAAAACCCTAGTGTATTCCAAGCTGAGCTCCATGCCATAAATTAATGCGCAAACCTAATACACAACTCAGGTATTAAAGGCGCAAACATCCATATATTCACGGACAGTCAAGCAGCTATAAAAGCCCTTAGCTCACACATCATTAACTCCAAATCAGTACTACACTGCTTCAACTCCCTCCAAACACTCAGTTCCAGGAACAAAACCAGACTATGGTGGGTCCCCGGACATAAGGGAGTTGAAGGTAACGAAAAAGATGGTGAACTAGCCAGAAAAGTTCGGAAACCCCCTTCATTGGACCTGAACCCTTCTGTGCAATCCCCAAATCAGCCATAAATCAGTCATAAAAAACTGGGAACAAAACAAATGTATTTCATACTGGGGAAACATCTGACGGCAAGCACATTAGATCTTTTAGGTCGATGTGTATATTACTGCTTAGGCAGGTCAGAATTTAAAAAAAAAAAAACACAAATTAGCTGAGCTGCAAACAAGTGTGTGTGAAACAAGGAATGTGTGTATCTGGTTGGACCGTGGTGATCAATTTGTCTGTCAAAATCCTGGAAAATTCCAGGATAAGCTTGTAGGCAAAACGTTAAGTTCTGGAAAGTTTCACTTCTTTAACTGATGTCTGGCTATAAGAACTGCGGCCTAAAGATAAACGATAACTGCCAAATGGCACAGTAACACAATGAAAACCAGATCAACCTCTTTTATCTTTTATGTTCGATTGGGATGGTTAAAATCTGAGGGCAAATCTGAAAATCCCAATCGGAAACCCTATAAGTTACTATCTAGCCTACCAAAAGATATAAGCCTAATCTACTTAAACTTAATATAAAAATACAATAGAGTACATCGTGACAACTTCAATCTGACAGCCATGACATTTGTATGAAGGCATTTTCATGGCGAAGGTCAGTGGCTTTTTTCTTTGGAACTCATGTAGCATATATTACTTTCACCCTTGGGTCAAGTTGAGTGCTTTTAAAACAGTCATCTTGTCAGTGCGTACGCCCCCTAGGCCCTCCTCAGACAGGCATCTACATTTTAGAGACTGGTCAAGCCAGATGCTCTAAGGTCTTGGGCACTCATTCTGTAAAGTGATTATCGTTTGTCGATAACATTTGGACGGTAAATCTTGCATCACGTAAGATCAATAGTCGTTTATGCTGTCGGCGATATCACTTTATCTGCATAACTTAAAACAATAATCGTCAAATCACAGACGATTATTGAGCGATTGCTCATGAGGTCTCGACTACCGTCTGAGTGATAATCGTTTTCAAAGTTACGGAATTACCCCCCTGCATTGACAATTTTTCCGAATGCCTTCGGTAGAAGAAGAAGACTTATTGACTGAAGATTATGAAGGTTTGTTCTGTCCTTATCCTTTGTGGGATTGTAATGTACCACCAGGTTACTACACCATCGCTCTTACTCACTTCATAAATCACTTGGCCACCTTGCCACTAAGGATCACCTCACTTATTTACTTAAAAATACAAATTTTTGCCGCAGCAGGCTCGTTAGTTCCCAAGGCCTAGCTTTCTCACAACTATTCTTGTGTGCGAGTGTACATCTCGCATGATGGCCGGACCACTTGTTTTATACCGACTCCGAACGGTTTAGTTCACATCAAGGTATATGAAGAGAAGGTAATGTACTCAGCGCCGAATTTGTGGTCACGTTCTGTGCATATGTCATTTTTTTACAATATGGCCGACTACTGTGACGGAAAAGGAAATAGTTTGATTCGAATTTTATTTCGTTAAAAGTTCAAGTGTTGCAATAACTGATAAAATTAAAAATACGTTGTGCTATTTATGGTTGTTCTGTAAACAATCAAAACAAAGCATACAGTGCCGCTCACTTGAATAGCACCCCCCCTTTGCTGTGAGTTTTAAGCTTAATATCTTCAAAAATAATTATGGTAATGACTTGTTTTGTTTTCTAATGAAAGTTTATTAAATTCTGTAAATAAAACAGAAGGAATGGAATTCATATTTACAGTGGTAATTTTTTTATAGATTTTGAAGCGATATGACTCAAAATATACACATCACATTTTGGCTCACTTGAATAGCACCCCCTCATAAAAAAAATTATTTAAAAATGTTTTCACACTGTTGGACTTAAAAATTTATTAGGAACACAATTAAGAATTAAATTTTGAATTGAATTTGAATTAAAAAAAAAAATTAGTAACGGGTGCTTCCGCCCTTGTTATAAATAACCTCATACATCCTGTTAGGTAGGGAATCATACAATTTCTTGATGTAATCCAGCGAAATGGAGGCCCAGCTACTTCTAATTGCTGCTATTAGCTCCTCCTTATTGGAGTATTGCTTCCCTGATTCGTACACCTTCCGAGCAAGCCATCCCCAAACATTTTCGATGATGTTTAGGTCTGGCGAGTATGGTGGCCAATCCAACAATAAAATGTTTTGACGCCCAAGAAATTGTTTTACCACTCTGGCATTGTGAATTGGTGCGTTATCCTGCTGCAATTTCCACGGCAAGTCACCAAATAATCCATTAATGGAAGGGATAACGTTCTCTAGTACTCCAATGTAGGACTGAGCGTTCATACGAGGAGTTAGGAACTGCAACTCCAAAGTGCCATAGTACGTTATGGCTCCCCAAATCATAACACCGCCAACTCGACTGTGCAAACGATCTAATTCCGATCCGATTCCTCCTTCCGCAAATCATGAAAGTAATAATTAAAACCGTCAGGACCCTCTAAGTTAAATTTTTTTTCGTCGGAGGAAACAACACGGCACCATTCCTTGCTCCATGTCATGTTAGCACGGTAGAAACTAAGGCGTTGCTCTTTGCGTTATGGGTTAAGCGGTGGTTTTTTCTTTAATTTCAATCGCTTTAAGTGCTTAGCCTTCGAAATAATCCGCTTTACTGTGGACACGCTTGCTTAAACACCACTTTTTTCTCTTATTTTGGCTGCAGAGTCGTGCGAATTTGACGCGAGCCGCAGAATTGCTCTTTTTCCAGCTGGGGTAACGGCACTAACTGTTCGTCCTTTCATGTTTTTGCCATAGTTGTACTCGTTCCGTAAAAATGTGGATATCACTTTGCGGCTTCGTTGAGTTTTATGGCTATTTGGTGAATAGACAGGCCACACTCACTGTAAGCCTTGATTTTAGCTTTCTCGTCCTCTGTCAGTGATTTGCCACGACCCATTTTAACTAAAATTATCTTAAATTAATTAAATGATTATTAGAAAATACTTTTGCATAACCACCTGATTTGGCTTCCACACGAAAACTGATAATAGAGGGGGGGTGCTATTAAAGTGAACCAAAATAAAACAAAATAAAACATTATTAGATTTTTAATCCAACTAGTATTTCGGAAGTTGTTTTCCAATTTGAATGTGCCTTCCTCTAACCGAAAGTACATCATATGAAAAAAAAAGTCACAGCAGTCCGCCATCTTGGATTTTTTCTCTGTTTACTTTTGTTGACATATGCGCAATATATTACCTTCTCTTCATATACCTTGAGTTCACATAAGCTTTTCTTGACAATTCATACTACTCGGATGATCAGATCAAATGGGCAAGTGAAAAATGATTTAGGTGGTGCTACGGCTGGGAATCGAACCAAGAGAACCCTGTATAATTATTATAGGTGCGGATATATTTTATAAATAAGAATTTGTGCTACCCTGAAAAAAGGCTGCATAAATAATTTTGCACTCTATAACTATATTACCTTTCGGATGTGTTTTAGCGAATAATGAAAATTAATAAGGGAGTTTGATTGAGTTTATTAGTTTAATAGAAAAAAAATATATATGATGAATAAAATGTGTTACCACCCAAAACAAAAAACTCAACGAAGAAACAGGAATAAAAATGGCGTCACCTTAACGCATTTCAACGCATTCAATTTCACTTCAAAGCCCAAAAAGTGTGATGGCGTTTAAACTGCGCTTCAAATTTGAAATGTTTATAAACGTAATAAATTATAGTAAAAGTGAATAAACAAATAAACTCGACAAACAAACATCAATTCTGCGTGCATGAAAACATTAAATATACAGTGAATGTGAATGATTCGTCGTATTTTCTTATTTTATCATTTAAATCCTTATTGCGCGCGAAAATCCACTGAAAAAAAATTAAAACATGACTAAAAAAAAGAAGGGTATGTCTGTACAAACAAAAATGCAACCAAAAGTGCCGAATGGAAGGGTGACCAAAGCGAAACATCGAGATCTTCCTCCAATGACTCCATCGACAAGGAAATTACAAGTAAAACTTCATAAGACCCCATTAATACTACAACAATCCCCAGTGTTGGCAAAAGATGCCCCCCTGACTACGCCCTTTTTAAAGAAATGCCTTCCCTGTACATCAACCCCCCTAAACACAGGTGGTGAGTCCTATGAGAAGAACATGCTTAGGGATTTTAATTCTGGACGACGACAGATTTTGACAAATACCGATGATGCACAGTCAAGGACCCCACTGAGTCCTGTTTTGGGGGATATAAGTAATGTTATTTCAACTAAAGCGAGTAGAAAAACAAACCTGTCTTTGCGGAAAAATGTGCATAAGCCATCGGATGAAAGTACAAAACGAACCAGGAAGGAGAACGGAATCGAACCAAGTAGCCCAGTTCGAAAAATAATAAAGCTAAATGAAGAAAGTGGGGCAATAGATGCTGGAAAACAACTTATTAATACCAATAGGAGATTGTCTACCCGTAGGAAATCTGTTGGGGTACGAAGGGTATCCTTAGCTCCCGTTACTAATGAGGTGCAGCAAGAATCGAACAAACCCGATACAAACAACAGAGTAACTGTTGTGAATAAATCTCCCATAAACACTAGAAGAAATTGTCGACGTAGATCCCCAGAATCTGTGCCAGATCAGTCGTTGATCAAGCGACTTAGGCAGGATTGGTCGAGTACTACGTTTGAAGAGACTCCAGCCCAATTGCAAAGAATCCGTAGCGAGAAAAATCCTCGGTTAGTAGCGAAACGAATTCTGTCGCCTCTGATTGAAATTAGCACGTACGAGAGCACTATTCCTGCTTTCAAGCAACAGACTGTACCCGTAATAGAAGAAGAAGAAAGGGAGTATTCAAGTTCAGCAGAATTCGAAAGCGACGATGACAAGGAAAATAGCCGTTCTAAGCGGGCTCCGACATGGAAAGCCCTATCAAAGAAAACTCTAAAACAGCCGTTATCTCATAGTACAACCCGATTGTCTCGAGTAAAAATTCATCGACTGCCAAATCATTGTATGATGCCAAAATCGACCTTAAATGAAGCGGATCTTTCCGTTTCCATGGACAAAAGCAGTATGGTCCCAAAAGCAAACCAGAACAAGAAAGAAGAATCTTCAAAAAGTCTCGAGAAAATGCCATCACAAGAAACAACTCAACAGAAACCTGAATCAAATAAGGAATCACCGAACAAAACCGGTAAGTTGTGTCAAATGTTGTTGAAGGCTTCTTCCCTTAAATTTTTTTTTAATCTTTGCAGTAGCTCGGGAAACCATCACAAAGGCATCAAGATCTCCAAATCTTTTGAATAAATCAGATTTAATCGAAGAACTACTCTCATCCTCCACTGAAAAAGACAATGAAACGGCCGTGTCTAGCAAAACAAAGATGAACAGCCCAAAAAAGTTTTTCCACAATCGTGGGGAGGATAAAAGTGTATCCGTCGAAAATATAGAGCAGCCGAAAAGCAAGCGACGCAGCAGAAAATCCGAAAAGCCTAATACAATCTATGAGTTCCTTTCACAATCATCCCAGTCGGATACGAATGACCCCGCTGCCGATATCATCCAAAAAATGATCAGTACTGGAAAGGTGACAGTGGCAAAGCATAAGAAAGGAACTGGTAAACCTGTGGTTCCTAGGCAAAGATGTAAGGCAGCTACTAAGACTAATTTACCTAAATCCAATAATGTCATTGTAAAGCCAAAGGTTACCGCTAAACCCAAAGTAAAATCACCTCAAGAAAATGTCGTGGAAGATGCGTCTCCGTTTGATATTGATTTCGATGACGGCGATGACATTTCGACCGAAGAACCCGCCCGTGACCAACGAGGATTCAGCGACTTGGCACGGTCTGCAATGATGAAGCAAGCACGCCATACTAAGACTACGCAACAGAGAAAAGTGATAACCGATAAAAAACAACTTCTCGCAATGGCACAAAAATTCGTCGCCCAATCAACGCCAGTTCGATCATTAACGTCTCCAAATGCACAATTGTCTCCTATTCCTAATGGAGGCTCAACTCCCTGGCGTGTAAACGATGACAAACTACCGCAAACGTTCTACTTCAGCAGGAATTCAGCTAATTTGCCATCTTTCTCATCGGATTACATTCCTTTGACACCGCTAAAGAATAAATCCAAATCAACGTCGTCGTTCTCTTCAAATGATTCCAATGGTGAAAATATAGCCCCGCCCAAAGTTAATGGAAAGCATTCCAATCCCCGTCGTGCATTGAGCTATCGCAGTCCATTGAAAGCTATCAACATTCTAGAAATCGTCAATCTTCCATCATTGGCAATGGATAAAACCACGCAAAAGGAAATCGATAAGGGGGAAAGCAAAGAGAACACCACCACCAATAAGTCCAGAAGATCAAACAAGTCAGAGAAATCGAATAACGAACCCCCCGGCAATACTAACACGCATGGCTTTGACGATATGACCGATAATCTTGGTGAGAGTGAAGAAAACAAGCAACAAAGCAAGTCAGTTGGTGCCACCAATGCCAATATGTTCGGCTTTGAGGAGATGATTGAAGATGACGAGGATGAACTTGGTATCGAATCAACAGACCAATTGGCACCTACGGGAAAGCATCATTTGAAGGAGCAAATGCAAAGATTAAGGCGGTTGAGGGATAGAATACCATCGCCAATAGTTACACCGTCGACTCGTAATCCGATAAAGTCAGTCTTTGACGGCGATAAGCAACAAAAAACTATAAAGCAGATGCTGTGCTCAACTATGATCGAAAAGGATAATTGTGCAGTTGAAACTGGTGGCAGTCTGAACAAGAAGACGCAGTTAAATGAAACTGATTGCAGTGATTTGTTTAGGGATCCTGACCCAGAGACAACGTTTGATCAATCGGTGAGTTAACTAAGCCACTTGCGAACTATTCGTAACATTTTGCATGATTTATTTGAACACATTTTCATGATCTCTATGTTGAAGCAACGCGCAATAGTCATTGCGCAGGGGAACTTTGTTTAGCGAGAGAGGAGCGGGCAGTTCTTACAGAATGGTAGAATGGCAGAATGGACATCATTTTCATTATAACAGACGCGGAAGTTGTTTTTGGGCTCTATGTCATTAATTTATGTGCAACAAAACGCATCCATTGTCTCTTTATGAGATCCAATGGTTTATACTTGGTCTTACCGTCATTTACTTTTAAATTTAGAGCAGCGGAAAATCTCCATCGTCATCCTCTACAGACAGACTGTATGGCTATATACCAAAACTAGACATAGTTGCATATAGTTCGCCTCTATAAATGCTGTCAAATGCGGCTTTGAAATCGATGAACAGGGGATGGGTATCGATTTAAAGTTGGCTTTTTCCAGGATCTACCGAAGTGTGAAAGTTTGATCAGTTGTGGCTGTCGTGATTTAAAACCACACTTCTACGGGCCGACCAAGTTATTGGTAAACGGTTTCAGTCTTTCACTTATTACGTCAGGTCAGATGTTGAGGAGATATGCTTCTGTAGTGGGCGGGTGCAGTGGCCTAGTCCCTAGTGGTTAGTATGTTGGACAAGCAATCGTGGGGTCCTGGTTTAAATCCCAAAAGTGAATAACTATAACAGTTTTGCTTTCTTCTTTTCTTCAGGCCATCCCATCGTATTTCCAAGAAGCCAGTAAAGCCTGTTGTTGATTTGCGAGTCTTCTAATTGCTTCGTAACAGTCTTTTTGCGTGATTGGGTTTTTGGCCGAAAGCACAACGCGTAGGGAAAGTTATTTGAAACAGTTTGACACGGGTTGTCGGTATGAACTATGTGATGATCTTTTGCCAGAATATGCTAGGCCAGCTAAAATAACCCAATCTAACTGGGATTGTGCACGTTACCGTTGACACCGTTATTGGGCATTCCTTTCACCCCCATATGCTGCAGCCAAAATTTCATAGACATGTTAAAACCCAATCTACGTTCGAGATTCTTAGTGCTAGCATCAGCTAGCTAGAAAACGCCTTTGTCCCATGTAATGCGAAAGCCTACATTTTAATCCGGAAGATAATAAGTATAGCAAATCTGAGACTTGCTGGCGTGCCCTTTGCTTTTCAAATACCCCTACAAAAAGAAGTCCGGGTCAAATCTTTAGATCTGGGTGGACAGTCAACGCGCCATTTTTTGACAGCATACATTCAGGGAATTTTCGTTGCAGAAACTGCATTGTTTGATTCTCAGTGTTGCATGGCGCTTCGTCAAGCCAGTAAACGTCCAGAACCTTTTCACATATTTGTGAGCAGACATAATGAGCCAAAATTCACCGACATCCATTCCCATTGCCTGTTTCTCTGGACAAATGATGTAATTTTTTGGTAATGTAATGGTGTTTCATGGTTCTCGTGTGGATTCTCCGTTATCCAGATGTGGCAATTTTGGTAGTGTAAAATGGGACTTGTCAGTCATCAAACTGGGCTTCCAAAAAACAGGTTCATTATCAACCATTCGACCGACTATCTAGCCGAATTCCAAACAACGTGGACGGTCTGTCGGCAATATTAATTGAGTCAATTACATGTGCCGCAAGGTGGTTCCACTGACTCCAAATGCTGAGCGCGGTGACAATACGACACGTGTGGGCTATCGGCTAGACACTATCTTACCGCTTCAACCACTTCATTGAAACGCATTGGGCGTTGAAACAGGCATGTCGACGATATCCCAATGACCTATGAACAACAGAAGTTGACATTAAATAAATGGAGTTGTCCGACGTTGCTTGTTGGCCCCGATACTTTCGATGATATGCACGTTAAGTTAACACAACTAAACGATTTTTTTTAATGTACAGCGTAACTAATTCGGCGAGGTCTTCCTCTACTGCGTCCAACGTCTGGCTCGGAATCGAAGACTCTGCGAGCCAGAGTATTGGTGCCCATTTGTTCTACATGTCCTAGCCATCGTAAACGTCCAATGCATAGTTTTCTGACTAGGGGCATGTCGCTGTACAGCTCGTATAGTACTTGGTTGAATCTTCGTCTCCATAGCCCGTCAACGCAAACGGGACCAACGATTTTTCGAAGAATGTTTTCTCAAATCGACCGAGGATTTCTTCATCCACTTTTGATACGGAACATGCTTCAGCGCCTAAGGCAGGAATGGGATGATCAGGGTCTTATATATGATCTCCTTAGTAGTTCGTGTGAGGGCTTTACTATTGAATTGCCTTCTTGCCCGAAAAAAACACCGGTTGCCAAGAGTAATTCTTCGTTTAATTTCTGACGAGAGGTCGTTGTCAGTTGTAATAGCGGAGCCGAGGTACACAACGTCCCGTACTTCCTCAAAGTTGTATGGTTCAATGGTGACGTTCTGTCCTATTTGTCGATGTTGTGTGTCCTTTCGTGTTGACAGCTTATACTTAGTCTTACCCTCGTTTACCTCTTTTTGCCGCTTCCTTCTCTACACTAGCAAACGTAGCTATGACATCACGTTTAGTCCTGACAATGATGTCAATATCGTCGGCGTATGCTGGTAGTTGTACTGCCTCTGGCGTGGCTCGGTAGTTTTGCACAAACCTCTCAAGAATCAAATTAAAGAAATCACATGACAGCGCATCGCCTTGCTTAAACCCTTTTTTGGTATGGAATGTGTCGGTGAGGTCGTTTGCGACCTTGATGGAGCAGCGAGAATTCTCCATCGTCATCCTACACAAACGGACGAGTGTGGTATAACAAAACTAGACATGGCTCTGTATAGTACGTCTCTATAAATGCTGTCGTATGCGGCTTTGAAATCGATAAATATGTGGTTGGTATCGATTTGGACTTCTTGGGCTTTTTCACAGGGTCTGCCGAAGTGTGATGATTTGATATGTTGTGGACTTTCCTGGCTTAAAACCACAATGATAAGGGCCGATCAGGTTGTTGGTGCACGGTTTCAGGCTTCACTTATTACGGCAGATAGGGTCTTGTAGGCGATGTTGAGTTTTGTTTCTGCAGTTCAGAGTCTCTCCTTTATTGTGGATCAGTCTTCTTAAGGAAAAAAAGACCACGGGTAGATCCTCGTTGACATTTCGGCGTTGAGTCAACTCACACAAGAGAGCTGCAAATTCAAAACCCTCATTCCGGATCTCGAGAGTAAAATATCAACTCTCTGCTAGCTACTCTCATGAGATTGCTCTCGAACGTAACTTGAGATCAACTCACAGAACTTTTACTCTCAATAGGACACGCATCTTAACCCATCAGCTAATGGAGTACAATGGTAACACTACATAATAAAAGCAATCATAGGGTCGGGAATTTAATTTGTCTGAAAACGTTTCTTTGTTTCGCGCATTGAACCTTATTTGTTGGTTAAAATCCATTCCCTTCAAGAAGAGTTCTAAGTCGCTAGAATAAATTGCTTTTGTTTAGAAGTTTACTTCTTAAAACCTTAGCAGAGCCAACAGGGCCTTAAAGATTCAAGTTCATCTTTATTGGTAGTATAACGCTTACACATTTTGTAGACTTTGTTTAAATAATAAATACCGCTTTCGTTGGTAGTTTTAATCACGTATTGACTTTAAATTCAGGTTGCGAGACGTTCATACACCAGGCCATTTCAAAGGAAGCGTAAACTTCGACACAACTTTGTCATGTTTATGGATAGCGATGCATCCGAGGAAGAAGAAGAAGACATCCCCGCGCCTAAACATTATAAAAAGAAGACAAAAGATCGCCAGAAGACAATTAAAGAAAATGTAAGTTGTATTATCTATTCATGCGTTTTTCTTAACCATCTCATCTCATCTCATCTCATTGACAGGCTGAAATGAAGAATTTTGTAAACGAGTTCAACGAAATGTGCAAAGAAGTCTCTGAATATGAACTAATCGTAGAATGACATCCCTAAACCTACGGAAATATTTTTTGTTTAATTTTTTTTTTTTTTTGTTAATTCGTCCTCAACCCTACGCAAAAGTCTATTTTATAGTTTTTTATATTTTTATTTATACCTTGTGTGTTATTTGTTTTTATAGTTTTATTTTATTATTTTTTAAACTAATACTTTCGAATCGTTTCCATATTGATTGATTCAATATTCCAGTTTGTAATTATTAACAGTAACGAAATAAATGATTCTACTTTATAAAAGTCGTGGGATATCAATTTTCAAACTCCCTCGGTTAAGGCATGAATCTAACCGGAAAGGAGATCAGATATTGGTAAGTTTAGTTAAATATTTTTTTTCTGTTATATAACTGTTCGCGTAGGGTGTCTGTTTTGGTGATCAAAAAATAATTTCCATCGAGACATTCTCCGATCGCAAAATCAAATAGCTTTCGTTTTGTTTTTAAAACCTTTGCCGAGCCAACAGGGCCTTTAAGATTTAAGCTCATCTTTATTGGTAGTATAAAGCTCAAACAATTCAGTATTTGATTCTCAGCATTGTAATGTATTTGTTTGCAGAAAAGTGAAATTGTGTTCTTTTTTTTTTACAGAATAATAGGAGAACATGGTCTTTGGAAGGTGTAGGTAAGATGCTTACGATTTCTTAAAGCTTGACAATACAAAAACTGTTTTTGAAAGAAGGAAGACAATGCATTATAGTGTAAGATTTAGTACAATGTCCTTGGATGTTTTTTGTGTATACGAAGCCATTTGAAAGAAATGTTGTAAAATGTAAATTTTTTAAAAAGCGAAATAAAATTGTATATTTTTACATTAATTGGAACTTAAAAATTGCCATCAGTGTCGTGTCTGTATTTTTGAAATGCAAGTATAGCAAACATTTTGGGTAATCGAAGTATGAAATGTAACTCATCCTGGAATCAAAGGTATGTATGTATGTTTATTTTGTATTATTTAACTATTATTAGTGCACATTTTTAATTGTTTACAATGTTTGTGTTTGCGTGTTTAGAAAAGCCAAAGTAGAATAAATAAATAATTTTAAACAAATAATTTAAAACAAATAAATAATTTAAACAACAAGATAATTTTTTTTTAATTAAATAATATTAAAAAAATAAATAAATTTAAAGTTTAACAAAATTTATAATTTGACTTTTGAAGCTATTATAATTTTTTTCTGATTTTAATTCTGTTGGTAAGGTGTTGAACAGTCTTAGTCCTTTGTAGAATAGGCTGTTTTGCGCTCTATTTGTTCGTGCATGTGGAAGTCGGAAGTCTTGGTCATTTCTTAAAGTAAATGGTTGCACATTACCTACATAGAATATTAAACGAGACAGATAAGCGGGTGTTAGATTATTTTTGATTTTAAAAATAAACAATAAAACATTCATTAAAATTCTTTGCTTAACACTTAGCCACATCAACATATTTAACATGATAAATGGTGATCCATTTCGAGGTTCCCTACTTTTTTAAAGAAAAAAACACAGAAAATTCAAATTTAATGGAGAATGTTTATTATCATTTGAAAGAACATTCTTTGGCATTTATTTTTTGATGATTATGTCTATCAAATGTTGGCCGTTGTGCTACGTCGCAGATGGTCCATCCGTTGAGTCCAATTTTCGATCACTCGTTCGAGCATTTCGACTGGTAACTGGCGAATGACACGCGTGATGTTTTCCTCCAAGGCCTGAATCGAAGCGGGTTTGTCGGCATAAGCTTTTGACTTTACATATCCCCACAGGAAAAAGTCTAACGGTGTGATATCACACGATCTTGGTGGCCAATCGACCGGCCCAAAAATACAAATACAAATTTTTGGCGCAACAGGCTCGTTAGTACCCAGGGCCTAGCTTTCTCACAACCATTCATGTGTGCGTGTGTACTTCTTGCACGATGGCGGGACCTCCTGTTTTATGCCGACTCCGAACGGCTAAGTTGAGATAAGCTATTCTTGACAATTGATATTACTCGGATGATTTGTCAGATCATCACGAGAGGAGGGCCAGTGAAAAATCATTTAGGTGTTGCTACGGCTGGGAATCGAACCCAGACCTCCTACGCGGTAGTTCATCGCACTAACCATCGCGCCACTGAGCCCCCAAAACGTGAAATTATGTGCTCACCGAAATGTTCTCTCAATAAGTCCATTGATTGATGCGATGTGTGGGAAGTGGCGCCGTCTTGCTGAAACCAAATGTCGCCGAGATCACGAGCTTCAATTTCAGGCATCAAATAGTCGGTTATCATGGCACGATAACGGTCGCCATTGACGGTTACGGCGCCGAATCGACTCTCCACGGTCTTCGTGTACACTCTCAGCTACGGCCGCTATATTTACTTCACAGCGTGCTGGACGTGGTCTATTCGGTCGAATATTATCCAATAATGAATGCTGGGTCTCAAAATGGGTGATGGTGTTGCGAATAGTACGCTCAGTAGGCCGATTATGTTGACCATAAGTTGAGCTAAGTGCACGAAACACATTCCTCACAGAACGTGAATTTTCATAATAAAGTTGAACAATTTGTAAACGTTGTTCACGCATAAGTCTTTCCATTATGAAATGCCAAACAATACTAAACAAAAATAACATGACAGCATGACACGACTCACACGTGATCTGTCAAAAAAGGTTATTGAAAAAAGTATCTCTACTTGGATCACCCGTTATTAAAAATGTTTATTGCACTGATGATTGAAATGTTTTTTCTGATTCTTTTTAATAAATTTGTTTTTTTAGATATTTTTTTTTTACAATGTAGTCAATATGTTTATTGAATGTTAATTTATTGTCTATTACTATACCAAATTATTTAATTTCAGAAATTATTTCCAGGTTTTGGTTATCTAGATTCATATTTATCACACTATTATTTAACACATTGTTTCCGATCACCATCATTTTTGTTTTTGAAACATTAAGTTTAAGCTTGCTTGCTTCTAGCCATACACTAAGATTATCGATATCTTGTTGAATTTTTGCTGTACCTTCTTCAATATTATCACAAATTATATAGATTAGCCCATCATCTGCAAATTACGCGTATTCACTATGGCGTATTACACTACCAATGTCATTAATATAGACGTTGAAGAGGAAAGTGCCTAAAATAGATCCCTGTTGCACACCAATGTCGATTATAATCTCATCTGATAGTATATTATTCACTTAAGTCTTCTGTCTCTGTGTTCGACCGGATAGATATGACACTATCCAGGATAGTGATTTATTGCGCACTCCATATCTTTCAAGTTTTTCAAATAGAATTTGTCTGTCCACTGTTTCAAAAGACCTTTTTAAATCAAAGCCAGTTGGCTATGACCATATTAAGTGCACCTTCACATGAATGTTGTTTTCTAAACTCCGACTGATTTTCAATTATCAACTTATGCAAGTCAAAAAACTTAACAACTTTTTTAAGTACCTTCTCATAGAGAGGGAGGGCATTAATTGGTCTAAAGTCTTCACACAATTAATTGATTTGTTAACTTTTGGTATCGGAGAAATTTGGGACACTTTCCACGAATTCGGAAAAACGCCTTCTTCGAACGATTGATTTATAATTTTGATCAACGGAAGCGCTATAATATCAATCATATCCTTAAAAATGTTAATATTTAAATAGTATGGGTCACGTTTGTTTTTGATCATATCAAATACTTTTATTAAATCAGGTAAGCGAATTTCACAAAAATTAAATGAAGAAACATTTCTTTCGATTTGGTTTAAAAAAGGCCGATAGGGGATCGAGTTACTTATTTGTGTTATGCTGTCTACAAAATACTTGTTGAACTTGTTTGCCAACATTTTACTATCATTGTATGTAATGTTTTCAAAAACTACTGCTTATTTCTGGCTGTTTTTGTTTCAGCACTAATTGCTCCACATTGTTTTCTGGTTACGAGAGTTATCTATTTTATTTTTGATATATTCACTTTTAGATTTATTAATTTGCTTTTTAAACTGATTTCTCAAATTTTTATATATACTCCAATCACTTGCACTATTTGTAAATTTAGCTCTATTATATTTCACTATTTTGTTATATTTTAACGCTCTTAGGTGGTTATTAAACCATTCATGTTCATCCTCTCGCACTGATTTTGTCTGCATAAAATATCTTGTTGTATCTTTTAGAATGTTTTGAAAGGTCAAAGCCATTTGATTTGTTTCACTTAAATAACATAGATCAGTAATCTTATTCGCTATTAACTTATTATAAAATTGCGATTTTTGGTACCTTAAAATATGAATAACTTTATTATGTTTTTCTTTTTTTATATTGATTTTAATCTCCGCTGTAATAGTTCCATGATCACTTATTTTTAAGTTCGCCTTCGCATTTGTTTCCGTCTTTATACGTTTTGAGTTCGTTATTAAAAGATGAATTAATGTTTTTGAGTTCTGAGTAATTCTGGTTGGTTGAGTAACAATTTGTACAACCATTATTGACCAAGGTTCTTTCGATATTTATTTTATATATTTCATTTGCTTGCATCCAGTCTATGTTAAAATCACCTATCACAAAAACTTCATATATGAACTCATTTAGTTCATTCATCACAGAACATTTTTTTTGAAATTCTTGCAGATTTATAGACAGCAACTAATACAAAGGTTTATGTATCACAAAAGACTTTATGCGCTAGCCACCATATTTCGTTGTTTATCGCGTATTTCTGGATTATCTCTGCTTGCCACATTTCTTTTAAATAAATAATAACGCCGCCAGTTTGTTTTGATTCACTATCACATCTATATAAGTTATAATTATTTAAATGTAACTCTGCGTCATCTATTTCATCGGTAACACAAGTTTCAGATAAAAGAATGAAATCAAAATGATTATTTGATATCATTGTTTCTAGTTCAACAAAGTTACTTAAAACACTTTGAATATTTAAATAAACTGCAGTAATGGATTTTGGTTGCTAGAACTCAATTTTATTTTTTTCCAACTTATATTTGTTTTTAAACACTTCACAGTTGTTATCCCTACAGATGCCACGTGATTGCCTACGCACTTGAATATACTCAGGGAACTTCTACAAAACGAACTCCACAAACTATTCAAATGGCCAGTCAATTATGGTCTGTGTGTCAACACTCACAAGACTGAACTGGTCTTGTTCACTAGAAAATATAAAATTTTTCACATTAACCCACCGTCACTAAACAGACTTATTTTGGACAGAAAGCTTAACTTTCAAGCCATAGGCTTGAAATGGGGAATGAAACCTCGTATCACGCACAGGCTCTATAACTCGGTTATAAGACCGATACTTTTTTATGGAATAGTAGTATGTTGGACATCTAGCGCTGTCCAGCTATAAACAGTAAAAAACTACCCAAGGTAAAATATACTGCGTGTGTGTATAGGTGGTGCACTTCGTACAATACCCTCAGCAGCACTAGGCATTCTTTTCAATCATACAGAAACCATTACGGGTAAAACAAAACCACAGCAAACCTATTACCCCTAAATATTTTCGGCAACAGATAGCAGCTAACTCAGCCAAAAGTCTTAAAGCCATCCAATAGTGGTCATATATATACAAACTGGCCACTCAACAATTCTAAACGAACATACAAATATCCCTGAAAATACCGATTACACCCATACCAGGTCAAACTTCGATAAGAGTTTCCAGGTCACAATCATGGGAAAGTAACGAACCTGTGCAGAATGACTCGATCTATTTTTATACTGTTGGCTCCAAAACAAATGACCCAAGTGGGTGGTGGTATCTTCGCCGACATGCTAAATCTCAGCCTATCTTCCCGTCTTCCTGATCATTGCACCGTGTTCCAGGCGGAACTCATGGCGATCAAAGAAGCCTTATCATGACTGAACGAGAATGAGGATATTAGCATCTTCTCGGACAGCCAAGGGGCCATCAAATCCCTGGAATCAGTCTCAACAAATTCAAAGACAACCATAGATAGCCGCTAATCTCTGCAAGATATGTCAAAGCAGTTTAACATTCACCTATGCTGGGTGCCTGGGCATAGTGACATATCAGGGAACTGTAAGGCTGATGAGCTCGCCAGATATGGGACTAAATTATCAATCGTACCCGACAAGGTGCACTAGATATTCCTATCGCTACATGCAAAAGCTTACTAGCGCAACATGCTAACAGCAAATCAAATCTCAGATAGAGTCTTTGCATGATGTATCAATTAACCAAACAAATTTGGCCAACGCTAGATTTACAATGATCCAAGGGACTGATTTCGTTCGCTGAAGGCGAGGTCTTCCTCTACTGCGTCCGACGTCTGGCTGGGAATCGACGACTCTGCGAGGCGGAGTATTGGTGTCCATTCGTTCTACATGTCCTAGCCATCTTAAACGTCCAATGCGGAGTTTTTTTTGACCAGGGGTATGTCGCTGTACAGCACGTATAGTTCTTGGCTATATCTTCGAGATGTTGTTGCCAGAGTTAATAGTGGAGCCGAGGTAGACAAAGGCTAGACAAAAGGCTATGACATCACGTTGAGTCCTACCAATGATGTCAATATCGTCGTCGTATGCTAGTAGTTGCACCAATTTTTGGAAAATTGTGCTTCTGGTGCTGGCTCAGGAGTTTGGCACAATCCTCTCAAGAATTAAATTGAAGAAGTCACATGGCAGCACATTGCCTTGCTTAAATCCTTTTTGGGTATCCAATGTGTCGGTGAGGTCGTTTCCGACCCGGATGGAGCAACGAAAATTCTCCATCGTCATCCTACACAAACGGACGAGTTTTGGGCGGTATACCAAAACTAGACATGGCTCTGTTTAGTTCGTCTATCGATTTGGACTTCTTGGGTTTTTTCCAGGATCTGCCAAAGTGTGAAAATTTGATCGATTGTGGACTTTCCTGGGCTAAAACCACACTGATAAGGGCCGATCAGGTTGTTGGTAAACGGTTTCGACGTTCACATATTACGGCAGATAGGATCTTGTAGGCGTTGTTGAACCGACTTGTCTCTGTAGTTGGCGCAGTTCAGAGGGTCTCCTTTTTTGGGGATCGGGCAAACGATGCTGAGGTTCCATTGTTCAGGCATACTTTCATCCGACCAGATTTGGCTTATGAGTTGGTGGATGTTACTTACCAAGTCATCTCCGCCAGCTTTTTAAAGGTCATCGGGAAGGCCGCCATTTCCGGCGGCCTTATTAAGCTTGAGTTTAGATTTTCACTTAGGTCGCGTGGTTGGCAGTTTTCGCTGTCGTTGCTAATGTTAAATGGTTCGTTCTACCTGACAGCGGAATGTTGTTCGTCATCGCCGTTAAACAGTCTGCAGTAGTGATTCTTTCATACCTTAGCATCGACTGTGTCTCAACTACGATATTTTCTTGTTCATCTCGACAGGATTATGTTCGAGCCTTGTATCCTTGGCTTTGACGTTTTACACTTTGGTTAAACTTGCGAACATCGGTCCTGGAGTGGCATCTCTCTATATCCTCGATCGCGCGCTTTTCTTGCTCTTTTTTCTTCTTTCTGAAAAGCTGGTGTTCTTCCCTTCTTCTCTACCTATAGAGCTCAATGGCAGCTCTCGTCTTCAACTGCAGCTTAGCCTTATAGGCCTTGTTCTTGGCTGCGAGCATCTGTCGGCATTCCTCATCAAACCAGGGGTTTGTGAGCGCATATAAGGCATATGTTGGCGAATTTGACCTTGATGGTATGTTTCGCTAATGTCTTGGAAACATAAGACTTCTTGCCTAAGTCTGGCACTTACAACAAATCCGCATCCGAATAGTCGATGTTGCTGCTCACTATAACACGGTCCATAGTAGATGTCACAGTTTTTCATCCTATTTTTGCCCGGCTCATCCCATCGTATTTCCTGGATGGCAGTAATGTCTGCTTTGTAGCAGTTTAGGGCTTCCGTAAGATGTTCGCCTGCACCTTTCCTGTTAAATGTTCTCACTTTCAGGTGCAGATACGAACGTCGTTGTACTTAGTTCGTTTAGCAGGGTCGTCAACAATAGTATCAGTCCTTTCCGAGGCTATTGGTTGCTTCGTAACATATGGTTTTTTCCATGGGATGGTAGTTAACCCAAAGCACAACCCCCAACCTGGAGGGCCAGTTCCAATTTATTAGGTACCCCTACGACACGGCCATCAGTATCCACTACGGGATTGAGCGCTGCCTACCTTTCGGTTCATCCGCCACCATCTCTGTTCAAGTGGCCTGACTTACCCTTGAGATTCCTTGCTAACCTGTTGTCTGAATATCTCGAAACAGCTCATCTAGTTTCGCTGGGACGACAGACAGACGGGTATTCATTCCATGAAATTCTGACCAGGGTGATTATGGTGTTGCTGTTTTTCGTCTTGTTATCAACATTCGCACTTATCGTTGCGTTTAGCAAGTCAAATCCGGTTGGATGAGACCAGTACCCGATGGTTAACACTTGGAGGTAAAAATAAGCACATTTGATGTGTAGTCAGAGTTACAACCACTGGGCATTGCCAAGTTTACGTCAGTCAGGAGCTTGTTTTGCTTTTTTTTGCAATTATACGGCTATGCATGCCATTAGGGATAAATACTAACTTTACTTACCACCATCACATGGGTACATAGCAGCATTTGAAGAAGGTCTTAAGAAGCACGATTGGGATAGTGCCATACATTCTGTGGGATTTATGATAAAGAATCAATTGCCCAATTATTTATTTCTGCACTTATCATTTGCTTTTTTAATTGACTGGCTGGATAATTATCGAAGTTCGAATCGAAACCTGGACTACGAGTTATTTTTGGATCTCCGCTTTGAAATAACTTGTAAGTAATTATGTAAGTAAATATATCCACATAATTTTTTGTATTAGTTTATTGCAATAAATAAATATTTGAATTATTAATATAGTTCATTGCTTAACGAAAAGTATTACATTATTTTTGTTTTGTCTGTTTTACCCATTTCTAGTCATTCATGTTTTCAGGTTAGTATACAACAATTTTATTTTTAAACATTTATGTTCATCCTGTGTGTATAATTGTATACCCAACAAATACGTTGAAGATAATAACGACATCCGCTGATATGAAACACATTAAAAGTTTTTTTTTAAATACATAAAATAAATTAAATAAAAAAAAACATTTTATAACAATTTTTTAGAAAACTTTTTTTTTTCATTTTAACGAATATAGTTTTGTGTGTGTTTCGTTTTTTTTTAGCGTATCAAGGCATAAGGAATTTGTAAATAAATTTAATTTTTTTCTGTTTTGTCTTATCTTCAATTTGGCAAAACTTTTCTTGTCAGGAGTTGGAATGAAGTTAAATTTGGTATTATATGGTTTATATTCTTCACATACGAATTGAATTAAATCATTTTGAAAATAACGTTTATTTTGTATTATGTCTTACAGCAAAAAAATGCTGTTATAAATCAGTTAACAAAATAATTGCTTCTCATTTTCTTGTATCAGTTTTTATTTTTTGTTTGTTTTTGTTTTTTTAGAATTTCATGTCATTTGCGTTAAGACTAAAAATTCGTTTCATTACAATTTCTTAAAATATATCTACAATTTTGTTTGTAACTTTTTACTTTAATATTTTATGTGTAAATTACTGTTATTTTGTGACCTGTAGTATGATTATTTATTTGTGTGTTTATTAACATGGTTAAATGTAATGCTAATAAGGGTTTTTTTTTTATGGGAATTAGGTGATTTAAATGCAAAGACTTGATTCTTATCATACCTGCGATTCGTACTTTTTTTTGAAAATAGGTTACATTTTAGAACTTACTCATTCTTTCGTGGGATTATACCCTTTAACCCCAGATAAACTAGATAAATGATAAACGATGGACAATAGCCGGAGAGTTTTTTTTTTTTAAATGTAAACAACAAATTAAATGTTTGACATAATTTTATAATCATCACTTTCGATAACATTATGGAAGCATTGGAAACTATTGATTCAAATAGTATTCATCATAAAGCTTTACTTTTACTATTAAATTTTATAAATTTTGCTCGTTCTATAAAATAAATTCCGCAGTAACATATAATTTCGCAAAAACCAATTTCGTTACACTCGAGAGTTATTTAAATAATATTAGTTGGGATTTATTATTAATATCGTCCAAATTGGAAGATAATTATAATAAATTTTTAGAAAAAAATCAATTCCGGTTTTGAATTGTTTGTATCTAAAACGCGTCAAAAAATCGGTTTAAGATTCCTTGGTCAAACAAAAGATTGACAAACTCGCGAAATGTCAAGGGAAAATCGTATAAACACTTTTTAATTAACAAAACAGCCGCAAATCGTGAAATTTTTCTGAAATACAGAAAAGAATATGAATTCTTCAATAGATTTTTGTATAGGCAGTATGTTTTGCCGGTTGAGTCATCGGTTAAGCGAAATAGCAAATCATGTTGGAATTACATAAATTCAAAACGAAATACCTCAGGTTTACCTATGGTTATGGAGTTCGAAAATGTAAGTTCAAATGATTCGACGAGCACTTGCGATCTATTTGTTGATTTATATGAATCAGTATATAATAAATCGCGGGTGCACTTAACGCAAAACCATTATTTAGGTTATCCGGAGTTACTAGATGTCGGTTTGATACAATTTTCTGAAGAAGACCTAACAAACGCGTTAAATAAATTAAAATTGAACAGCAACCCTGGTCCTAAGCTAATATTGTTATGAATATTAGCTCCGTCTAATGGAATTAGCCATTAGATCAGCCGCAACTAGGTTTCTCGCGGCCACCAGCAAGAAATCCCTGGTTTGATGAGGAATGCCGACAGATGCTCGCAGTCAAGAACGAGGCCTACAAGGCTAAGCTGCAGGTGAAGACGAGAGCTGCCATTGAGCTCTATAGGCAAAGAAGAAGGGAAGAACACCGGCTTTTAAGAGAGAAGAAAAAAGAGCAAGAAAAGCGCGCAATCGAGGATATAGAGTAGTGCCACTCCAAGAACGATGTTCGCAAGTTTTACCAAAGTGTAAAACGCCAACGCCAAGGATACAAGGCTCGAACATAATCCTGTCGAGATGAACAAGAAAATATCGTAGTTGAGACACGAACCATTTAATATTGGCAACGACAGCGAAAACTATTAACACCCCGACCTAAATGAAGTGAGGATTGCAATATCTAAACTCAAGCTTAATAAGGCCGCCGGAAATGACGGCCTTCCCGCTGAACTTTTTTAAACTCATAAGCCCAATCTGGTCGGATGGAAGTATGCCTGAAGAATGGAACCACTACGTCGTTTGCCCGATCGACAAGAAAGGAGACCCTCTGAACTGCGCCAACGACAGAGGCATAAGTCTACTCAACATCGCCTACAAGATCGTATCTGCCGTAATATGTGAACGCCTGAAACCGTTTACCAACAACCTGATCGGCCCTTATCAGTGTGGTTTTAGGCCAGGAAAGTCCACAATCGATCAAATTTTCACACTTCGGCAGATCCTGGAAAAAACCCAAGAAGTTCAAATCGATACCCACCACCTATTCATCGATTTCAAAGCCGCATACAACAGCATTTATAGAGACGAACTATACAGACCCACGAACTATACAGACGATATTGACATCATTGGTAGGACTCAACGTGATGTCATAGCCACGTTAGCTAGTATAGAGAAGGAAGCGGCAAAAATGGGATTAGCAGTAAATGAGGGTAAGACTAAGTATATGCTGTCAACACGAAAGGATACACAACATCGACGAATTGGACAGAGCGTCACCATTGACAGATATAACTTTGAGGTAGTACGGGACTTCGTCTACCTCGGCCCCGCTATTAGCTCTGACAACAACATCTCGTTAGAAATCAAACGAAGAATTACTCTTGCCAATCGCTGTTTCTTCGGTCTAAAAAGGCAATTTAGTAGTAAAGCCCTCACTCGAACTACTAAGGAAATCCTATATAAGACCCTGATCATCCCAGTCCTGCTCTGCTGCGCTGAAGCATGGACCGTATCAAAAGCGGATGAAGAAATCCTTGGTCGATTCGAGAGAAAAATTCTCCGGAAAATCTTTGGTCCCGTTTGAGTTGACGGTCTATGGAGACGAAGATTCAACCACGAACTATACGAGCTGTACAGCGACATACCCCTAGCCAAAGAACTCCACACCCCCTCAAGACTGAACTGGTCCTGTTCACTAGTAAATATACAATTTCTCACGTTGGCCCACCTTCACTAAACGGACTTATTTTTACTGGAAGCTGAACATAACAGGAATGAAACCTCGTATAACGCACTGGCTCTATATCTCGGTTCTAATACCGATACTTCTTTATGGAGTAGTAGTATGGTGGACAGTGCTACTACTCCACAAAGCAATCAACTAGTCAAGGTGCAAAGAACTGCGTGTCTGTATGTCTGTGTGTCTGTGCACTTCGTACAACACCTTCAGCAGCATTAGACATTCTTTTTCACCTACTACCCAAAGATATTTTCGGCAAGCAGGAACCTGTGCAAAATGACTATCCATTTTTATACCGATGGCTCCAAAACAAATCTCAACCTATCTTTCCGTCTTCCTGATCGTGGCGAATCAAAGAAAAAAATGGCACAGCAGTTTAACATTCACCTATGCTGGGTGTCTGGGCATAGTGACATTCCAGGGAACTGTTAGTCTGATGAACTCGCCAGACAAAAAAAAACAATTTTTGGAGCAATAGGCTCGTTAGTACCCAAGGCTTTCTCACAACTATTCATGTGTGTGTGTGTGTACTTCTTGCACGATGGCGGGACCTCATGTTCAATGCCGACTCCGAACGGCTAAGTTGAGATAAGCTATTCTTGACCATTGATACTACTCGGGTGATTTGTCAGATCATCACGAGAGGAGGGCCAGTGAAAAATCATTTAGGTGTTGCTACGCGCGGCAGTTCTTCGCACTAACCATCGCGCCACTCGCCAGACATTGGACTAAATTACCAGTTGTCCCTATTTCTATCGCTGCATGCAAAAGCTTACTAGCACAACATGCTAACAGCAAATCAAATCGCAGATGGAGTCTTGGCACGACGTGTCAAATCACCAAAAAACATTGGCCAAAGCTGGATTTAAGACGATCCAACGGACTGATTTCTCCGATAGACCATACATTAGCGGTAACATAGGTGTCATCACTGGAGACTGTTTCATAGGCAAACACTCAGAAATGCTAGGCCTCCTTCTGTAGGAGCTGCATGGATGAAGAGGAAAGAAACAATAACTCATCTCCTTTGTAACTGCCCGGGACTATCAAACAAGAGCCAAACTCCATCTTGGAGATTACTACTTCCACAATCTCAGCGATTTGACAAAGTCGGAAGTGACAAGTCTCCTTCGTTTCATTAACAGCTCAGAATGATTTTCCACAGGTAACAAGGAGAATGGACAATATCCACATGGTATCACAATGGATCAAAAAAATGTTCTAAGTGTGCTGGCCAACTTGCTGGCAGCCACTCTAACCTAATCTAGTTGTATGCTGGAATTTACATTATTTAGACATACTGTAATCCTGAAGACCTACTCTGTATGTTAATTTCTTGTCGAAAGTGGTTTTGGTTCCGTTTTTTTTTTTAATTCATACGTAGTACGTGTTTCCAGCAAAATCCTTTATCGGGTGTTCAAATTCGATAGTTTTGTCTTATTGCCCCGATGGTCAGAAAACACCAAACTTTTTGAAAATTTTATTCCACCCGAAACGAGTGAAGCTGTGGTGCAGATTTACAATTTCAGTCTTATTGGACCGCATTTGTTTTTTTTTAATTGCACAAGCGTACACATTTTCGTAAATGGGTTGGGATATTGACCACCACCTTATTTTGGCCAGAAGTTGCTGAACTCGATATGGTATAACGATGCCATCTTTGGCCAAAAGACGAGCTAATGTATTAAATTAGGGCGTCTCAAGAACTTATACACCGTGCAACCCGTCGGAGGGAACTATCCATTATTAATGAAAAATTAGATCGTTCAATCTGCAGGGGTGAACCATTCACATGACGGTAACATGATTATCGAATCGACTGTGCAAACTATTCTTATTGAATAAGGGTCAGGGAAAAAAACAAACGCACACCCATGAGATTTGTGAACATAAGCTTAGTTAGTGGCCATACGATGTAGTGATTGAAACGAACGAACAAACGAACTATCGCGATGATCTGACAAATCATTCAAGCAGTATCAGCGACAGAATGCAATACTGCATATATACTGCAATACTACAGCAGGACTTGGTACCCACGACATTGAATCCATAAAGCAATAACCAAATCGACCATGTGCTCATAGAATCGAGACACGCATCCAAAATTTTGGATTTACACACATTCAGAGGGGCATACGTCGATTCAGACTATCCGCAACGAGAAGAAGCTACAAACACGCACGACATCCGTCAATTCTACAAGAAAGGCTTCAAAGTAGAAGCGCAGGATCCACGAAATAACAATGACAACCTCATTTACACGCAGGTAGTTGTAGATATATTCAGGCAACATTTCAAGCAGCTACTTAAAGCGCATAATGTCGAGAGGGTGAAAGAGCAAGAAACCGGCCCAATTCCTGTTAACGAAGAGGTAATGAAGTAGTTAGTACAGTCATCAAACAAATTGAAGAAGTACATGGCAGCTGGATCTAATGGATCACCATTGGAACATTTAAACACGATATATAAGTGTGCATGCACCAAACCATCAACAAAGTCAAAGTCTGGATTGATGAGAGCATTCCCGATGACTGGAATATCAGCTCCATATGTTACATCCACAAAAAAAGCGAACCATGTCTTGCACATACTACCGAGGCATGTCCCTGATAAATGCAGCATCTAAAATCCTATCCAACGTACTGTGTGAACGTCTTGAGACTTTCTGCAACACACTTATCAGCCCTGCAGATTGACCAAATTTTTCAACTTAGGAAAATCTGGAAAAGACCAACTAATTGCAATTCAAGACACACCATGTTTTCATCGACTTCAGGGCAGCGTATAATAGCATCCATCGCATAGTTTTATAAAGCGACAGATATCTCCAAAACTGTTACAGATATGCCGTCTGACAGTAGAGGACACTTGAAGCATCTTCAGTTTGCAAACACCTCTTCTGAACTTTTCTAAACATGTACCGGATTAGGAAAAGGAGATGCGCTATCATGCGATTTCTTCAATCTCTTGCTGGAACAGATAGTGCATAGGGCAGGATTTGATACGGATGACTCGATAGGATCCAATGTCTAGCTTGTTACTAAAGCCATTCATGTGTTCATGTGTACTTCTTGAATGATGACGGAACCTACAGTTCTATGTTGAGTCCAAACAGCTGAGTTGATATAAGCTTTTCGTGACGGTGAATATAGTCGTGTGGTTTCTAATATCATCATGAGAGGAGGGCCAATGAAAAGCCCTGTACACATTTCTTATATTTTGAATTTCACTGCAACGCGCACAAACAACGCAACATTGTATCCACATTTCAAATAAATCAGCAAAGAACTTAAGATGTGAGGTTTCTTATCTAACGGGTCCGCCATCTAACGTTTTTTTTCAACTAGTGCTTATTTCGTGAATGGTAACACTTAGCTCATGTCTGATTTGACAGATAATTAGTTTTATCCTTCCGCTGAACGAATATGGTTGTGTATACGCTTGAACAACGCTGGGAAATATTGCGACATTACTTTGTAAATCATGGTAATAATCAGAATATTGCTGCTCTGGCAGAAAGTGTGCGTGTGCGCCATCAACATCAATTCACCGTCGTTCTCAACAGTTGAACATTTCGGAGACGTCATTGAGACGAATTTTGCATAAAGACCTTTTTATGACGCCATACAAAGTCCAATTGGTTCAGGAGTTGAAGCCAACTGACCATCCAATGCGTTTTCGCTTCGCTAAGTGGGCCTGCGATCGACTTAGATAAGATGCCGATTTTGCCAAAAATATGATGAAGATGAAGATGAAGCTCATTTTGATCTTGGCGGGTATGTAAACAAGCAAAATTGTCGCATTTGGGGGAAAGAAAACCCGCACGCATACATTGAAAAGCCGATACACCCAAAACGAGTCACTGTTTGGTGCGGATTTTGGTCCAGAGGCATAATTGGGCCATTTTTCTTCGAAAATGAGCAAGGAGTGGCCGTTACAGTCAATGGCGATCGTTATCGGGCCATGTTGAACGAATTTTTGTTCACAATAATTGAAGAGGAGGATATTGGCAACATTTGGTTTCAACAGGACGGCGCTACGTGCCACACAGCCGAAGCTACACTCGATGTTTAGCGCCCTGTTTTTGAAGATCGCATTATCAGCCGCAGAGCTGATGTCGTTTGGCCACCTCGGAGCTGTGATTTGACACCGTTGGACTATTATTTGTGGGGTGCCGTAAAAGATAAGTGTTACGCCGACAAGCCAGAGACAATTGACGCTTTAAAGGATAATATTCGTGAAGCCATTGGTGAAATACAGCTGCACACAATCGATAATGTGCTTAAAAATTGGACCGATCGTGTAGGCTACTGCATGGCCAGCCGAGGCAGTAATTTGAATGAAATTATTAAGATGTCATGGAAGCGCCGTCGACATCGACCAGACGACGTGCCACGCAAATGGGAATCAGTCGACGGTCTTTACAGCGAATTTTGGTACGAGATTTGAAGATGTTTCCGTACAAAGTCCAGACGGTGCATCAGCTGTTAGCTGCTGACCGCCAATCGCGTCTAACATACGCTCAAGCCATCCTTAATCATCACCAAGAGGAAGATGTTTTTTCATCAAAAATAATCATGAGTGATGAGGCCCATTTCCATCATAGCGGGTACGTAAATAAGCAAAATTTACGCTTCTGGGGCACTGAAAATCCGCGTGTAACCCACGAAGAGCCATTACACCCGCTCAAAGTCACTGTATGGTGTGCTGTTTTCGCTGGAGGAGTCATCGGACCTTTTTTCTTCGAAGACGTCGCGGGCCAAACGGTTACTGTGAATGGTGAGCGCTACAGAGCAATGTTCAACGAGTTCTTTTTGCCGCAACTTGATGAATTGGGATTGGAAAACATGTGGTTCCAACAGGACGGTGCAACGGCACACACTGCACGTGCCACAACCGATATGCTGAAGGATGCATTTCCCGGGCGCCTAATCTCCCGTTTTGGCGATTTGCACTGGCCAGCAAGATCGCCTGATTTGACCGCTGCAGACTTCTTTTTGTGGGGCTTTTTGAAGTCGCGGGTTTATGTCAACAAGCCTCAGACTTTTGCAGCTCTTAAAGACAATATCCGTCAAGAATGTGAGGATCTATCGCCGGAAGTTTTGGCCAAAGTGATGGAAAATGCCATAAAAAGGGCTCAAATGACAATCAACTGTGGCGGCGACCAAATAAAAATAATCCACAAGAAGAATCAAAGTTTTTCATTTTTTTTTAAATTACAGCCAAAAAACATCGGAAGGTTATTTTTGCGCCACCTTGTAGATGACGCACTCCATAAATGAAAAATTGTTCTATGGCGGGTCGTGCTGGCACAGCCCGCCATATGTTTTTGTTCTTGTTTTTCATGTGTTTTCATGCACACCGCCCGCCCGTACCATGAAGCAACTGAGCAAAAGTTTCTGGTTTTGTTCTCAATGCGTCATAGGTATAGAATTCATAATCTTTGCTACTACGTACCTAGCAAGTCTCCTACACTATCGTCAACGATAATCATTTCAAAAGCTACGGAATGAGTACCCTGGCATACATAATTCGATCACTAAAAGTTATTTATCTCTTCTTACTTATTTTATTAAAAAAAATGACCATTGTGAGTTTGGACACTAAAAAAAAAAATAAATAATTTCAAGCTTTCGAAATTTTGAAAACATGAATAAAACGACGTCAGTGATCAGTGAGAATACAAAATCGACCACTACATCACTTTAAGTTAAATGTACCAAACTGGATAAAATACACCAAAGTACCGTCGCATTTTTTTAATTGGAATATAGCTAGTCCTAGAAAATAAAATCCCCACATCTAAATCACGAAAACCCCAAATTGTATCTAAATAGTGTTGTAAAAGAAAAAATAAATAATAAAAGTATTTTTCATATTTAATTTTGTTTATTTTGTTGGTTTTAATTTTAAATCAGTACTTTGTATGAATATATAATTTAAGTTCTTGCATTTATATAGCTATAGTTTTAATGAATTTAATCGCTAAATGAAATTAAAAGAAAACTAATTTTAATAATAAAATATACTACCATATGGATAATTTAATTACTTAAATTAGATATTATTTTATTTTTAAACGTTTTATTTTGATTAAATAATTATTGTAATGTTAAATTTAAATGTTTGACTAATACTTAGATTTTTGCATTTTCTTTTTGTTCAATGTTATTAAATTATAGGCCTCTAAACTTTGTTAATGTGTTGATAATTGAAATATAGATTTTCTTGTCTACTCGGTGCGATTAAGTTTTATTTTTCAACATTTGGTCTTTTTTCCATTTATTTTAACGAGTATTGTTTTTATTTAAAACTATCAGCTGTTTTCTTTTTCTTGTATAATTTATACTTTAAGTAGAGTACGTATTTTTTTTTTTTGAGTTCATGAAAGAAAACTACAAAAAAACAAAGATTTGCCAAAAATATTTAAATTTACGGAGATACTATTGTTTAATTTTGTTTTTAAACTATCGTTGCAAATATATTCGAAGATATAAAAATATTTAGTATACTAAACTAAGCGAAATGTGAGATATCTAATATAAAGAGCTACTAAGTGTTCAAAATATAAATAAATGACGACGAAAGAAATAAATTAAATGAAATAAATTTTGAGCTATCACAAAAACACTTTTCTATCAGTTTGTGTTTCTTATTAAAACAAATATTATTTTAAAAAAAAAAAACAGGAAACACATATTTAAAAAATGTTAACTTAAGTTTTTGTTGAAAATAAAATAAAATTATAGATCATCTAATGTATATGCATTGATAAGGTTATATAACATTTACATTTGACTTTCTTTGCGCCACTGGAAAGTTCCCGACTTTACACCGATACTCGATGAGCCCTGATTGCTGCTCGAAGAGATGCTTAGCATGTTGTTGGTTCGCCGAATGAGTTGCGCTGCTGAATCAAATCGGCTGCGAATCATACGCATTGCCGGGTTGGTTGCAATGCCGCTACGTTTTGATTTGTTGCTGAAAATATAAAATCAGAAATAATTGATTAGAATTGCCAATTGAATTTAATTTATATAACGGGGGTGTGTTTTTAGAGGTTGGTTTTTTCGAATAGATTATATGAGGACACAAGCGTTCTCACTCTAGCCTCTCACTATAAACTCCTACTCTCACCTCCACGCTGGTGACTGGTGGGTGCCTAGTACCTCGACTGGAGACGGGGTATTAAACCCCCGTGGAAGGTCGTTGGTGGCAGCAAACGAGAGAGGGGGAAGGAGTGTCCTCTCACTAAGGCACTCACTCTCAGGCGGCAGCTGAGGAATTCCCTAGATGGAGTCAACGGTGGCGCCTACAGCTCCAGTTTGATCAAACTGGTAGTGAAATCCCTATATGAGCTGCTTCGACATATTTGAACACCAGGTCTATAAAGATTTCCAATACTGAGCCAGGGTATTGGAAAAGAGTTTGTGGCGGAGGAGCCCTCAATGGGTCAACGGCAGCGCTCATATCCCAAAATGGGCTACTGACATCGGTATTTTTCCGGCCCGCTGTCCTAGGGTCAAAACAAGGGCCTGGCCCTCCAGGTTGGGGGTTGTGCTTTGGGTTAACTACCCATCCACGGAAAAAAGATTATGTTACGAAGCAACGAAGCCTAGGAAAGGACGGATATTATTGTTGACGACCATGCTAAACGAAAAAAGGAAAACGACGTTCGTATCTGCACCTGGAATGTGAGAACATTAAACAGGACAGGTGCAGGCGAATAACTAGCGGAAGCCCTAAACTGCTTCAAAGCAGACATTACTGCCATCCAGGAAATACGATGGGATAGGCCGGGCAAAAAGAGGATGAAAAACTGTGACATCTACTATGGACCGTGTTATAGCAGAAACAGCGACTATTTGGATGCGGATTTGTTATAAGTGCCAGACTTAGGCAAGAAGTCTTATGTTTCCAAGACATTAGCGAACGCATTGTAACAATCCGCATCAAGGCCAAATTCGCCAACATAAGCCTTATATGCGCTCATGCTCCGACGGTGGAAAAAGATGATATAACTAAGGATTGCTTCTACGAGCTCCTCGACAAAACCTATGCGCGACTACCAAAGTACGATGTTAAAATCGTGCTGCGAGATTTTAACGCAAAGGTAGGAAGAGAAGACATCTTTCGCAGTACTGTCGGTAAATATAGCCTACACGACAACACGTCTGGTAACGGACTTAGGCTTATTGACTTCGCTGCGGAACGAAATGCCACTATAGCCAGCACACGGTTTCCTCACCTCGATATCCATAAGGGGACATAGCGGTCTCAAGATTAACGCATAGTTAACCAAATTGATCACATTTCGATAGACAAGAGGCACGCATCCAGTATTTTGGATGTCCGAACATTCCGAGGGGCTAACATCGACTCGGACCAGTACCTTGTTGTAGCCAAGGTAAGGACGCGGATATTCACCACACCACAAAAAAACAGAAATACTGTAAAAAAATTTAATGTCGAAAAACTGCAATCGCCAGAGACCGCCAAGACCTTCGCGCAACGCATATCTCTTAACCTCTCGACTCACAACACACCTCCAGCATCTAATGTCGAAGAACAATGGCAACAATGCCAACAAGCCATGAGATCAGCCGCAACTGATGTGCTAGGTTTCTCGCGGCCACCAGCAAGAAACCCCTGGTTTGATGTGGAATGCCGACAGATGCTCGCATCCAAGAACGAGGCCTACAAGGCAAAGCTGCAGGTGAAGACGAGCGCTGCCATTGAGCTCTACAGGCAAAGAAGAAGGGAAGAACATCGGCTATTCAGAAAGAAGAAAAAAGAGCAAGAAGAGCGCGCAATCGATGATATAAAGATGTGCCACTCCAGGAACGATGTTCGCAAGTGTTACCAAAGCCAAGGATACAAGGCTCGAACAGAAGCCTGTCGAGATGAACAAGGAAATATTGTAGTTGAGACACAGTCGATGCTGAGGATATGGAAGAACCACTTCTGCAGACTGTTAAACGGCGATGACGAACAACATTCCGCTGTCAGGCAGAACGAACCATTCAATATTGGCAACGACAGCGAAAACTGCCAACCACCCAACCTTAGTGAAGTGAGGATAGCTATATCTAAACTCAAGCTTAATAAGGCTGCCGAAAATGACGGCCTTCCCGCTGAGCTTTATAAAGCTGGCGGAGATGACTTGGTAAGTAACATCCACCAACTCATAAGCCAAATCTGGTCGGATGAAAATATGCCTGAAGAATGGAACCTCTGAACTGCGCCAACTACAGAGGCATAAGTCTCCTGAACATCGCCTACAAGATGATATCTGCCGTAATATGTGAACGCCTGAAACCGTTTACCAACAACCTGATCGGCCATTATCAGTGTGGTTTTAGGCCAGGAAAGTCCACAACCGATCAAATTTTCAAACTTCGGCGGATCCTGGAAAAAAACCCAAGAATTCCAAATCGATACCCACCACCTATTCATCGATTTCAAAGCCGCATACGACAGCATTTTTAGAGACGAACTATTCAGAGCCATGTCTAGTTTTGGTATACCGTCCAAACTCGTCCGTTTGTGCATGATGACGATGGAGAATTCACGCTGCACCACCAGGGTCGGAAACGACCTCACAGACACATTCGATACCAAAAAAGGATTTAGGCAAGGCGATGCACTGTCATGTGACTTCTTCAATTTGATTCTTGAGAGGATTGTGCAAAACTACCGAGCCAACACCAGAGGCACAATTCTCCAAAATTCGATGCAACTACTAGCATACGCCGAAGTTATTGACATCATTGGACGGACTCAACGTGATGTCTTAGCCACGTTTGCTAGTATAGAGAAGGAAGCGGCAAAAATGGGTTTAGCAGTAAATGCGGGTAAGACTAAGTTTATGCTGTCAACACGAAAGGACGCACAACATCGACGATTTTGACAGAACGTCACCATTGACAGATATAACTTTGAGGTAGTACGGGACTTTCTCTACCTCGGCTCCGCTATTAACTCTGACAACAACATCTCGTCAGAAATCAAACGAAGAATTACTATTGCCAATCGCTGTTTCTTCGGGCCAAGAAGGCAATTTAGTAGTAAAGCCCTCACTCAAACTACTAAGGAGATCCTATATAAGACCCTGATCATCCCAGTACTGCTCTACGGCGCTGAAGCATGGACCGTATCAAAAGCGGATGAAGAAATCCTTGGTCGATTCGAGAGAAAAATTCTTCGGAAAATCTTCGGTCCCGTTTGCGTTGACGAACTATACGAGCTGTACAGCGACATACCCCTAGTTAAAAAACTTCGCATTGGAAGTTTAAGAAGGCTAGGACATGTAGAACGAATGGATTGAATCGATTCCCAGCCAGACGTCGGACGCAGTAGAGGCTTTAAGTGGCACACAGAAGTAAAAACCGACCTCAACCAACTTGGTGTGCGCAACTTGAGTCAGTTAGCTCAGGACCGTGCTAATTGGAAATCCATGTTGGTTGTAAGGAAGGATGGCCGTCATTTCCGGGAGACTTTTTAAGCGTTGCTTTTAGAAAGGTGGTTTCACGCTTGTTATCAATATAAAATTATGAATTTCTTCTAAGGGGATTGCTCGCCAAAGTCGTTAAACTGTCTACATATTCTCATGACTAAGGATTATCTTCTTTTCCTGCTACATTGACTCGGAGAGCTCATTTTTGGTTCTGAGCTTGTGTCGACAATCTTCGTTAAATCAAGGGTTGATTTGTTTCGAAAAAAAAAAACATTTAGTAGACAACCAATCGAGGAACGAGCGCTACGACAACGAGAGATAATTAACGATATATATGATGGAGCAAAGGAAAAGTAAGTTGTTCCGTCGTAATCACCTAAGAAAAAGCCCAGTCGATAGCAGGAGATCGGAGAGCGTCGATTAACTGGAATTCCCCCTTATCAAGATTATAACCTCTACGATGAAGAAAAACAAGGCAAATCCAATCAAACAGTTGTTTTATTATTTTCTCAGTTACATACGAAAACGAATACAATAGAAACAATAACAATAGAATGGATTGTTCCCTAACAATAGTCTGAAGTGCCGCCCAGAATGCGTATCTGTAGCTAATGCTTCTAGCTGAGTAAAAAGTTAAAAACAAGGCAACCCGTTCTTACACAATGTGTATCTTTGTGAATCTGTAGCTTGAAGTTAAATAGGGGGCAACTTTATGCAAGAAATGTATCTCTCTTTTGACAGCGATGCAAGATACAAGCTACAGATATACATTCTGAACAGGCCTTGAATTTGATTACGCGGCATTTATCCGCGCCATAGAGAACCCCGCAGTCACAATATGTATGTACTGGTGTTTCATTCATGATCACAATTTGACTTAAAAATATTAAGTATGATTGGCTTTATTTGTGCTGTTTACTTTTTAGTTTTCTTTTATCGACGGGATAAAGGTACGACGATTGTGTATCACATCAGAGACCACAGGTGTAAGTGCTAATGGACAGCTTTCGCTTCTGGGTAGAAACACTTGAAAGCACATCCTGACTGTTTTATTATCTATTTTCTGAAACTTGTGGGAAAATCCAGTTTTAAAAGGATCCACTCGAATATCCTCACGGATTTGCAAAGCCGATTCGGTATCCACTTTCTTCGTAGTTTGAATTCCAATATTTTTAAATTCCACACACATTGTATCGATATCGACCTCTCTTACGCATATTCCCTTCCTGCAGTCAGAACCTACTAAACTATTAGGATGTGGTTTATATGGTGGCTCCTTCGTAACACATGACACTACCACAACTGCTCGTCCCTTATAGCCGATAATTTTAATTGTTGGAAATGTTTTGGTCTGCACATTGGTACCTACACCCGGTATTGTCGAAAAACGACGTTCAGGTTCGTAAGAAAACCGTGTTATCATAGGCTGTCGGGTAATTTTAACGTAAATTCTTGGTGCCTTTTTTAGACCGTGAGTATCGTTGCCGAAAGTCATGTTCCTTCGGGTATCGTATTAAATGCTGCAAATGTTGTACTCCAATTTGTTTTTCTCTGAACTGGTGCGATATATATACACGCGTGCGCTTATCGCGACTATTTTATAGCGACTGGGTGTATTGCATCAGCATTGGAACAACACTCGATATTTCTGTGTAATTACGCAACACTGAATTGCAATTAAATGAAATGAAACTGTGAAATGAAATGAGTCAAATGGCGATTTAAATTCATGGTACAAATAGCCGCTGGGGGAATCCCCATCAGATCTTTACTAGTAAAGAACAAGTTTCGTTATAAACTACTAAATAAATGAAGAAGTGAGCAGACAGCAGAGAGAGATAGAGCATAAAAGATGATACCAAACCGCTGAAATTTCTCCATTGCCCTCCCGATTTGTATAAACTGCTTTACACTCAACACTCTCTCTAAGAGTTTCACACTTGGCAGCCGCAGCTCCTTTTGTGAAAATTTGCATCAACTTTCGCATAAAGGCATGCATATCTGTGGCTTGTATCGGGTTTTTCAATAAGAGCGCTACAAAAGTTTTTTTTAAATAAAACAAAAACGGTTTTGGATATCAATGAAATTCTTTGTTCCTGTGAAAGTACGTTCGATGCCATGTTTGGAACTCGATTTCTTTTGCATGGCCACCACGGGCACGCTTGCAGAAGTCCAGACGCTGAAACCAATTTTCGACGGTTTTCAAGCATAAATCGGCCGATACTGCTGCAATTTCACGTTCGATATTCGTACGAAATTCATCAATCGTCGCTGGCTTGTTGGCATAGACCATAGACTAACGGCGTCAAATCGCACGAGCTAGGCGGCCAAGCGACTGGACCATTTCGTGAGATAACACGTTCTCCAAAATTGGTTTCCAATAAATTGATTGTGACATTCGCTGTGTGGCTTGTGGCGCCGTCCTGTTGGAACCACGTTTCCTCCAAGTCCATATCCCCCAATTGGGGCCAAAAATATTCGGTTGTCATTGAACGGTATCGATTCCCATTCACAGTAACCGGCCGGTCTTGATCATCACGGAAGAAGTACTGCCCAATGACGCCGTCGGCCCATAAACCACACCAAACCATATTTTTTTCGGGATGCAATGATGACTCATGGTATACGTGTGGGTTGACGTCTGACCAATACCGCATATTTTGTTTATTGACGAAGCCATTCAGCCAGAAATGAGCCTCATCGCTGAAGATGATTTTTCGATGAAAATCCGAATCATTTTCAAGTTGTTGCTCTGCCCAAAATGTTACCAGCTCATGTGAAATCGCTGTTGTCGATTCACTTTACGCCCATGAGTTGTTTCAACTTAATTTAATTGAAAATCAATTTAACAATGTTTTAGATTTGGTATTTGTTAACAACAATGTAAAATACACATGCCCCATGGAAGTTTTAACTCCATTTTTGCCTAATACCATTTATCATAAGGCACTTGAATTTTCGCTTAGTTTTTATACTTTTTCACCTCAAACTAGTTCGCCACAAAATTCTTTTAACTTTTTAAAATCTAATTTTACATCTCTAAATTCATACTTCTTATCCGTAGATTGGAATAATGAATTAAAAACTTCTGATTTGAATCTCATGTTTACCCGTTTTATAAATATATTAAAAGACTCTTTTACCAGGTTTGTTCCAGTTCGAGTAAATTCTCATAAGAAAAAACCTTGGTTTAATAAAAGGCTAACCAACTTAAAAAATGTAAAAAATAAAGCCTTCAAAACATTTAAAAAGAGCAATAATTCTGGGGACCGTGATTATTTCCTTCGGCTGCGAAAAGAATATGGTTTTTTGCACCGATTTTTATACAAGCAATATATTTTATCTGTTGAGTCTAACATAAAGCACAACAGCCGATCGTTTTGGTGCTTTATAAACTCTAAACGAAAAGATAATGGAATTCCAACCCTTATGGAATTCAATGGGGCTAATTCAACAGATGAAATTTCTACATGCGAGTTATTTGCAGCCGTAGCAACACCTAAATGATTTTTCACTGGCCCTCCTCTCGTGATGATCTGACAAATCATCCGAGTAGTATCAATTGTCAAGAATAGCTTATCTCAACTTAGCCGTTCGGAGTCGGCATAAAACAGGAGGTCCCGCCATCGTGCAAGAAGTACACACGCACACATGAATGGTTGTGAGAAAGCTAGGCCCTGGGTACTAACGAGCCTGTTGCGCCAAAAAGTTGTATTTGTATTTTTGAGTTATTTGCAGCGTATTTTAAATCTGTCTTTGTAGAACGAAATGAATCTACCAACAATAATTATTTCGAAGTAGATCCTATTGCTGACATTGGATCAATTTATTTAACAGAAATTGACATAATAAACGGAATTAAAACCCTCGAAAGTAAATGCAGTTTTGGGGTTGATGGTATTCCCCCTATTATAATAAAAAAATGTACTGCATTAGTTAGTCCATTGCTTAAGGTATTCAATCTCTCTCTTAAATCGGGCATATTTCTCGATGAGTGGAAGATTGATTATATCACTCTAATTTTTAAATCTGGATCTCGAAACAAAGTAACAAATTATAGACCTATCTCAAAGATTTCAGTTATACCAAAACTTCTGGAAAAAATAGTTAAAGACAAAATTTACTTTTACGTCCAAAATGGTATTAGTCATCCTCAACATGGGTTTGTTACTGGTAGATCTACGACTACGAATCTAACACTGTTTACTAAATATACCCTTGAGAGTCTTGAGGCCGGTACAAAAATTGATGTTATTTATACTGATTTCTCTAAAGCATTCGATAAGTTGGATCACAAAAAACTTGTGGAAAAATTGAATGCTTTAGGTATTCACTCAAGACTCAATAAGTGGTTGTCCTCTTATTTGGCAAATCGAAAACAAATAGTCAAACTGGGTAATTCAACATCTCTACCCTTCAGTGTAAACAGTGGTGTACCTCAAGGAAGTCATTTGGGTCCTCTTCTCTTTATTTTGTTCACTAATGACATACCTTCTTTCATTAAACATTCGAAATGCTTAGGATATGCCGATGATTGGAAGCTTTACACTCAAATAAAATCTGTTAGCGACTGTGAAAATCTTCAATCTGATTTTCGAAATTTATTTCGCTGGTGTAATAAAAATTCTTTAACTTTGAACGTAGATAAGTGCAAAACGTTTACAGCTTCACGTCAGCTAGATGATATTATGTTCACTTACGCAGGCAATGAAACTGTTTTAGAACGAGTTAATGAAATAACCGATCTCGGCATTCGATTTGATAAAAAATTTACATTTACTTCACATTACGATGTAACAATATCAAGGGCAAATTCATTATTAGGTTTTTTGAAAAGAAATTCCTTTGATTTCAAAGACCCTTATACAATAAAATCAATTTATTGTTCTCTAGTTAGATCAATTATGGAATATGCTTCGGTTGTTTGGTCTCCTTACCATCAAACGCATATAGATAGAATCGAGCGGGTACAGAAAAACTTTACCAGGTATGCTATCAAAAAATTAAACTGGTATGATGAATTACCTGATTATAAAGCTCGATGCTTATTACTGGGCTTGCAAACTCTTTCTACTCGAAGGAAGCTAACAGGCGTTATGTTCATTAGGGATATTATATGTTCTCGGATAAATTCATCCGAATTGCTAGCTTGTCTTAATAACGGGTGATTTTTTAGCTGGTTTGGTTTTGGCAACACTGGTTTTGACAGCTGACGTGTGTTTAGTACCTTGTGTCACTGTCAAACAGCTTCAGTTTGGTTTGCAATTTAACCATGGATCGTCTTACAAATGAACAACGCTTGCAAATTATTGAATTTTACTATCAAAATTCGTGCTCGGTTCGAAATGTTCATCGCGCGCTGCTTCCATTTTATGATCGGCATTCTCGACCTTCTGAGCAGTCTATTCGGAAGATTGTGACCAAATTTCGCACCAAATTTACTTTGTTGGACATTAAACCACCAACACGTTTACGTACTGTGCGTAGTGAAGAAAATATTGCGGCCGTATCAGCTAGTGTGACAGAAGACCGCGAAATGTCGATTCGGCGCCGTTCCCAGCAGTTAGGCCTTTGTTACAGCACTACGTGGAAAATTTTGCGGAAGGATTTGGGCGTAAAGCCTTTTAAGATACAGCTGGTGCAAGAACTAAAGCCAGCCGACCTACCACAACGCCGAATTTTTGGTGAATGGGCTCTTGGAAAGCTGGCCGAGGATCCGCTTTTTTATCGAAAAATTGTGTTCAGCGATGAGGCTCATTTTTGGTTGAATGGGTACGTAAATAAGCAAAATTGCCGCATTTGGAATGAAGATCAGCCAGAAGCATTGCAACAGCTACCAATGCATCCCGAAAAAGCCACTGTTTGGTGCGGTTTATGGGCCGGCGGCATTATTGGGCCATATTTCTTCAAAGATGATGCGAATCGCAGCGTTACTGTCAATGGTGAACGCTACCGAGCGATGATAACAAACTTTTTTTTGCCCGAAATGGAAGTTCTTGACTTGCATGATATGTGGTTTCAACAAGACGGTGCCACATGCCACACAGCACGCGAAACAATGGCGCAATTGCGAGGCGAGTTTGGTGAACAGTTAATTTCACGTTTCGGGCCGGTCAATTGGCCGCCTAGATCGTGCGATTTGACACCATTAGATTATTTTTTGTGGGGGTATGTCAAGGCTAATGTCTATAGGGACAAGCCCGCTTCGATTGACGCACCGGAAGCCAACATCAATGCATTCATTCGTGAGATACCGGCCGATATGTGTGAAAGAGTATGCCAAAATTGGACTCAGCGGATGGGCTACCTGAGACGCAGCCGCGGTCAACATTTGCATGAAATTATCTTTAAACATTAAATTGCAAGGTTCAAACTATCGATTCAAATAAATATTTCATTCATTTTTTTCGAATTTTTTGTGTTTTTTTTTTAAAAAAAGTTCTAAACCTCTTAAAAAATCACCCGTTATTTATGCACCTGTGAGACACCTTCGCCCAAAAGATATGTTCATAGCAAATAGGCACAGAACAGCTTATTGCCAAAATGAACCAATATCAAGATGCATCACATATTTCAACGAAATGTGCAGTTCTGACGAATGCGAATTTTCAAAAAGTAGATTAGCATTTAAAAAAAAATCTTTCCATATCTTTTCACTAACTTAACAATTTCACATCCCAAATACTAACAATCCTTCGCTAAGTCTATACTCTTAGAAAAGGTTTTTATTTTTTTTTATTTTTTCTGATTATAGAGTTTTTATTAATGTAAGAGGAACAGATACACCCTGTGAATTCACTTGTCACTAAGGTAATGACAAATGACAATTACTTAGGTTGATGGAACCGGGGTCGATCTGTCACTCAAAAAGAACTCCTGTTTCACACGCGGCCACTTGAAGAGGAAGGAAATAAAATACGTGAATTATTAACCAAGGCATTACAACTGGCGACGAGGATAAATCAATCGTAATGGCAACAATAGGAAACTGTCCAAGTTTCAGCGAAGTGGACGACTGGGCCGTCTTCAAGAAAAAAATATTACAATTTTTTATCGCAAACGATATCGAAGAGCCGAAAAAGAAACGCGCAATTTTAATTAATGCATTAAGTGAAAAAGTATACAAATTACTTAGTGATTTAGTTTTCCCAGCGCAACCTGAAGACACTGCTTCAACGTTCGAAGTGCTGGTTCAAGCTTTAGACAGTCATTTCACGCCACCCCAGTCCGGTTTCGCGGAACGGTTTAAGTTTTATGCAGCCGAAAAAGAAAAAAGCGAGACTAATCAGCAATGGGCAGCCCGAGTGAGGGCATTAGCAGCTAAATGTGAATTTGATGCTCAGTTATTGGTGGCAATGCGTGATAAGTTCATCATGGGCATGGAAAAAGGGCCAGAGAAAGATAAGCTGTTTCTCGAAGACGTTAAAAAATTAACGTTCGATAAAGCACTCAGCATTGCTCTGTCGATCGAATGTATCAGAACGCAGTATCAGATAACAGACGGAGGCCAAATAAAAACAGAAAGTGAGTCGAATGATGAATTGTACCGCATCAACAACAGAAGAGAAGTTCGTACAATGGGCAGTAACGGCGATAAGCAGCAGTACCGCAGCAATCCACAAAAACAACATCAACAGCAGCAGTCATTCCATGGACAGAACTGGAGATGTAGAGTGTGTGGATACACAAACCACTCGGAAGAAGTATGCAGATTCAGAAATTACAATTGTAACCAATGCAATCAGAAGGGACATCTGAAAAAAATGTGCCCACAAAATGTGGAAGCGAGACCTAAAACATCTAAATACAATAATAATTGCAATTATATAGACGATTTATCACTTTTTCATTTATCCACAGATTATAAATTAAATCCAATTACCACGCTGGTCGAGTTGGACGGTGTTTCGATAAACGCGGAAATAGATAGCGGAGCATCGGTATCGGCAATTTCGGAAGAAGATTATAACAAACATTTCTCAAAGCATAACCTTGACCTAGCCAACTCACCTCTGAGAAATTATGACGGTTCGTATTTCGCACCACTCGGAAAACGTAAATTCAAGGTAAATTACCTAAATAAAGAACGATCAGTAGAATTCTATGTCATAAGACGCGGTGGGCCGCCTTTGTTGGGTCGCGATTGGATGTATGCTTTTGACATGTCAATACAATCTATTCATTTTTTTAGTGAGGGGAGTGGTGAGTTCAGCGACATTATTAGAGAATTTCCTGATGTATTTGATGGGAAATTAGGAACATTTAAAGAAGGTATGGTCAGTTTGACGTTAAAAGAGAATGCAATTCCAAAATATTTTAGGCCGCGTAGTTTACCTTTTGCTATTAAGGACAAGGTTGAAAGGGAAATTGAGCAATTAGTAAAACTAGGAGTTTTAGAACCTGTCAAGTATAGTGAATGGGGAACTCCAATCGTCCCAATCTTAAAGAAAAATGGCACCGTTCGGGTCTGTGGAGATTATAAGGTCACAGTGGATAAGTACTGTTTGCCAAAGATAAAAGATTTGTTTGCTAAACTTCATGGAGGTCAACAGTTTTCTAAAATTGATTTGTCAATGGCCTACCAACAGTTATTGCTAGACGAGCCATCACGGAACCTAACAACAATTTCAACCACTAAAGGGTTGTACAGATATACCAGGATGGTGTATGGAATTGCATCGGCTCCAGCGATTTTCCAAAGATGCATGGAGAAATTGTTTTTAGGTATTGACGGTGTGATTGTTTTCTTAGATGACATATTAATAACGGCAAGAACAAAAAAAGAACATATATCAAGGTTAAAATCAGTTTTAGATAGATTACAAAGAGCGGGTTTAAGAGTAGCAAAAGAGAAATGTCAGTTTTTTGCGAATTCAGTTTGTTATCTAGGTCACATAATAGACAAACATGGGTTACAAACAGATCCAACAAAAATAGAGGCAATTTTGAAGTTACCTAGACCGAGTTCACTGGTAGAACTACAATCATTTCTGGGTGTTATTAACTTCTACCGTGATTTCGTGCCAAATTTGGCTACCATAGCGGCACCATTGTACAAAATGCTAACTGACGAGCATAAAAATACTAAATGGGGTCAAGACCAAAACGTAGCTTTTGACGAAATAAAACAACTACTAGTTTCTCATAGAGTCTTAGCTCATTTTGACCCAGGTCTTCCGCTAAAGTTAATAGTAGATGCCAGTCCATACGGTTTAGCTGCGGCTTTAGTTCACGTTTTCGAAAACGGTGTGGAGAAGCCAATTTCTTTTGCTTCCCAAAAATTGTCTAAGAGTGAAATGAATTACTCTCAAATTGAAAAGGAAGCATTGGCTATTATGTTCGGAGTAAAAAAGTATCATCAGTATCTTTTTGGCAACAATTTTATTTTGTGTTCGGATAATAAGCCCTTAGTATCCATTTTTGGTTCCAAAAAAGGAATACCGCCAATGTCAGCCAATAGGCTGCAGAGATATGCGCTGTTTTTATCAGGGTATCAATTTGACATTCAGTATGTTAACACAAAAAATAATATAGCAGACTATTTTTCACGTACTCCAATAGATGACTCGATTCGGCGCCGTTCCCAGCAGTTAGGCCTTTGTTACAGCACTACGTGGAAAATTTTGCGGAAGGATTTGGGCGTAAAGCCTTTTAAGATACAGCTGGTGCAAGAACTAAAGCCAGCCGACCTACCACAACGCCGAATTTTTGGTGAATGGGCTCTTGGAAAGCTGGCCGAGGATCCGCTTTTTTATCGAAAAATTGTGTTCAGCGATGAGGCTCATTTTTGGTTGAATGGGTACGTAAATAAGCAAAATTGCCGCATTTGGAATGAAGATCAGCCAGAAGCATTGCAACAGCTACCAATGCATCCCGAAAAAGCCACTGTTTGGTGCGGTTTATGGGCCGGCGGCATTATTGGGCCATATTTCTTCAAAGATGATGCGAATCGCAGCGTTACTGTCAATGGTGAACGCTACCGAGCGATGATAACAAACTTTTTTTTGCCCGAAATGGAAGTTCTTGACTTGCATGATATGTGGTTTCAACAAGACGGTGCCACATGCCACACAGCACGCGAAACAATGGCGCAATTGCGAGGCGAGTTTGGTGAACAGTTAATTTCACGTTTCGGGCCGGTCAATTGGCCGCCTAGATCGTGCGATTTGACACCATTAGATTATTTTTTGTGGGGGTATGTCAAGGCTAATGTCTATAGGGACAAGCCCGCTTCGATTGACGCACCGGAAGCCAACATCAATGCATTCATTCGTGAGATACCGGCCGATATGTGTGAAAGAGTATGCCAAAATTGGACTCAGCGGATGGGCTACCTGAGACGCAGCCGCGGTCAACATTTGCATGAAATTATCTTTAAACATTAAATTGCAAGGTTCAAACTATCGATTCAAATAAATATTTCATTCATTTTTTTCGAATTTTTTGTGTTTTTTTTTAAAAAAAGTTCTAAACCTCTTAAAAAATCACCCGTTATTTATGCACCTGTGAGACACCTTCGCCCAAAAGATATGTTCATAGCAAATAGGCACAGAACAGCTTATTGCCAAAATGAACCAATATCAAGATGCATCACATATTTCAACGAAATGTGCAGTTCTGACGAATGCGAATTTTCAAAAAGTAGATTAGCATTTAAAAAAAAATCTTTCCATATCTTTTCACTAACTTAACAATTTCACATCCCAAATACTAACAATCCTTCGCTAAGTCTATACTCTTAGAAAAGGTTTTTATTTTTTTTTATTTTTTCTGATTATAGAGTTTTTATTAATGTAAGAGGAACAGATACACCCTGTGAATTCACTTGTCACTAAGGTAATGACAAATGACAATTACTTAGGTTGATGGAACCGGGGTCGATCTGTCACTCAAAAAGAACTCCTGTTTCACACGCGGCCACTTGAAGAGGAAGGAAATAAAATACGTGAATTATTAACCAAGGCATTACAACTGGCGACGAGGATAAATCAATCGTAATGGCAACAATAGGAAACTGTCCAAGTTTCAGCGAAGTGGACGACTGGGCCGTCTTCAAGAAAAAAATATTACAATTTTTTATCGCAAACGATATCGAAGAGCCGAAAAAGAAACGCGCAATTTTAATTAATGCATTAAGTGAAAAAGTATACAAATTACTTAGTGATTTAGTTTTCCCAGCGCAACCTGAAGACACTGCTTCAACGTTCGAAGTGCTGGTTCAAGCTTTAGACAGTCATTTCACGCCACCCCAGTCCGGTTTCGCGGAACGGTTTAAGTTTTATGCAGCCGAAAAAGAAAAAAGCGAGACTAATCAGCAATGGGCAGCCCGAGTGAGGGCATTAGCAGCTAAATGTGAATTTGATGCTCAGTTATTGGTGGCAATGCGTGATAAGTTCATCATGGGCATGGAAAAAGGGCCAGAGAAAGATAAGCTGTTTCTCGAAGACGTTAAAAAATTAACGTTCGATAAAGCACTCAGCATTGCTCTGTCGATCGAATGTATCAGAACGCAGTATCAGATAACAGACGGAGGCCAAATAAAAACAGAAAGTGAGTCGAATGATGAATTGTACCGCATCAACAACAGAAGAGAAGTTCGTACAATGGGCAGTAACGGCGATAAGCAGCAGTACCGCAGCAATCCACAAAAACAACATCAACAGCAGCAGTCATTCCATGGACAGAACTGGAGATGTAGAGTGTGTGGATACACAAACCACTCGGAAGAAGTATGCAGATTCAGAAATTACAATTGTAACCAATGCAATCAGAAGGGACATCTGAAAAAAATGTGCCCACAAAATGTGGAAGCGAGACCTAAAACATCTAAATACAATAATAATTGCAATTATATAGACGATTTATCACTTTTTCATTTATCCACAGATTATAAATTAAATCCAATTACCACGCTGGTCGAGTTGGACGGTGTTTCGATAAACGCGGAAATAGATAGCGGAGCATCGGTATCGGCAATTTCGGAAGAAGATTATAACAAACATTTCTCAAAGCATAACCTTGACCTAGCCAACTCACCTCTGAGAAATTATGACGGTTCGTATTTCGCACCACTCGGAAAACGTAAATTCAAGGTAAATTACCTAAATAAAGAACGATCAGTAGAATTCTATGTCATAAGACGCGGTGGGCCGCCTTTGTTGGGTCGCGATTGGATGTATGCTTTTGACATGTCAATACAATCTATTCATTTTTTTAGTGAGGGGAGTGGTGAGTTCAGCGACATTATTAGAGAATTTCCTGATGTATTTGATGGGAAATTAGGAACATTTAAAGAAGGTATGGTCAGTTTGACGTTAAAAGAGAATGCAATTCCAAAATATTTTAGGCCGCGTAGTTTACCTTTTGCTATTAAGGACAAGGTTGAAAGGGAAATTGAGCAATTAGTAAAACTAGGAGTTTTAGAACCTGTCAAGTATAGTGAATGGGGAACTCCAATCGTCCCAATCTTAAAGAAAAATGGCACCGTTCGGGTCTGTGGAGATTATAAGGTCACAGTGGATAAGTACTGTTTGCCAAAGATAAAAGATTTGTTTGCTAAACTTCATGGAGGTCAACAGTTTTCTAAAATTGATTTGTCAATGGCCTACCAACAGTTATTGCTAGACGAGCCATCACGGAACCTAACAACAATTTCAACCACTAAAGGGTTGTACAGATATACCAGGATGGTGTATGGAATTGCATCGGCTCCAGCGATTTTCCAAAGATGCATGGAGAAATTGTTTTTAGGTATTGACGGTGTGATTGTTTTCTTAGATGACATATTAATAACGGCAAGAACAAAAAAAGAACATATATCAAGGTTAAAATCAGTTTTAGATAGATTACAAAGAGCGGGTTTAAGAGTAGCAAAAGAGAAATGTCAGTTTTTTGCGAATTCAGTTTGTTATCTAGGTCACATAATAGACAAACATGGGTTACAAACAGATCCAACAAAAATAGAGGCAATTTTGAAGTTACCTAGACCGAGTTCACTGGTAGAACTACAATCATTTCTGGGTGTTATTAACTTCTACCGTGATTTCGTGCCAAATTTGGCTACCATAGCGGCACCATTGTACAAAATGCTAACTGACGAGCATAAAAATACTAAATGGGGTCAAGACCAAAACGTAGCTTTTGACGAAATAAAACAACTACTAGTTTCTCATAGAGTCTTAGCTCATTTTGACCCAGGTCTTCCGCTAAAGTTAATAGTAGATGCCAGTCCATACGGTTTAGCTGCGGCTTTAGTTCACGTTTTCGAAAACGGTGTGGAGAAGCCAATTTCTTTTGCTTCCCAAAAATTGTCTAAGAGTGAAATGAATTACTCTCAAATTGAAAAGGAAGCATTGGCTATTATGTTCGGAGTAAAAAAGTATCATCAGTATCTTTTTGGCAACAATTTTATTTTGTGTTCGGATAATAAGCCCTTAGTATCCATTTTTGGTTCCAAAAAAGGAATACCGCCAATGTCAGCCAATAGGCTGCAGAGATATGCGCTGTTTTTATCAGGGTATCAATTTGACATTCAGTATGTTAACACAAAAAATAATATAGCAGACTATTTTTCACGTACTCCAATAGATGACCCAAATACAGTCAAAATAAGCGAAGACGTAGGTGATGTATGTATAAATCATGCAGAGCTAGGCAATTATCCAGTAACATTTGACCAAATCAAAACGGAGTTGCGAAAAGACAAAATACTAAATAAGGTCATGGAATTTCAAAAAGTTGGTTGGCCTGTAAAATTGGATGATGATCAGCTCAGACCATATTACAACCGACGATTCGAATTAACTATTGAATCTGATTGCCTATTTTGGGGATATAAGGTACTAGTTCCAGAAAAATTAAAAAATCAGGTTCTTGTACAATTACATAAAACTCACCTAGGGGTAGCAAAAATGAAAAGTTTGATAAGAAGTTATTGTTGGTGGCCGTCGCTAAATAAGGATGTGGAAGAGGTAGTAGGATCTTGTGAAAACTGCATAGTAAATAACAATACTCCAACGAAATCCACACTGATCAACTGGAAGTGGCCCGAAGATCCTTGGGAACGCGTTCATGTAGATTTTTTCGGTCCCCTATGTAAAAAAATGTTTTTAATATGCGTTGATGCTCACACTAAATGGTTGGAATGTATTGACATGGGCAACAATATAACTAGTGTACATACCATTGAAAAATTACGTTCAATTTTTTCGCGTTTTGGGCTACCAAAAAAGCTTGTTAGTGATAATGGTAGATCATTTGTGTCTGCGGAATTTAAAGAATTTTTAAAAAGAAATGGAATTCAGCATATTACAATTCCAGTGGGACACCCGGCCACAAATGGTCAAGCCGAAAACGGGGTGAAGTTGGTTAAGTCAGCGTTAAAACGTGCTTTGTATTCAAAAAGTTCAAACAATGATATAAATCAACTGTTAGAAGCATATTTACTAGATTATCGAAACGCTGTCCACAGTACCACTGGAGTATCTCCCGCACATCTTATGTTTAAACGTAAATTGAGGGATAGGTTCGATATCATTAATCCGTTTCAAGGAAAGAATAGGAGCAACAATAATGTAATTGAAGTAAAAGTAAAACAAATGCATGAAAAACAAAAAAAATATTATAAAGGAAATAATAACAGGGCATTGAAAATGGGTGATGTAGTACTAACAAAAAATTATTGTATTCCGGGGAAAGTTTCGTGGATAAAAGGAAAAGTGGTTCATATATTAGGTAAACAATATTACAATGTTGAAATTTTTGAAAAAAATGTTATATGGAAACGTCATGTGAATCAAATTAAATTATTGAAAAATTGTAAATTGGACACGGAAACAAATGTCGATGAATATGTACCTTCAACATTATCCGATTCAATTAGCATTACTGAAAAACTTGATGAGACTATCATACCTAAAGAAAATATTGAAGAAGTAGGTAAACAAACCCATAATTATCATACTCGTTCAAAAACTAAATTGTATACGAAGTAATTGTATTCTTAAGAACAAGTAAAGTGTTTATATTGTAGTATGTAAGAAAATAAGGCATGTAAGTGAATTAGGGGGGATGTTGTAAGAGGAACAGATACACCCTGTGAATTCACTTGTGACTAAGGTAATGACAAATGACAATTACTTAGGTTGATGGAACCGGGGTCGATCTGTCACTCAAAAAGAACTCCTGTTTCACACGCGGCCACTTGAAGAGGAAGGAAATAAAATACGTGAATTATTAACCAAGGCATTACAATTAAATATATATATTTTTTCTTCACTTTGAAGTTTTTTTTTAAGTTTAATTAATCTTTTTTTCAGGATTAAACTATTTTTATTATTAAGTCAAAATAATCTGTTAATATATACGAATATGGTAGATCAAATAAATAAATAAATAAATAAATTCACGAACATACGACGCTTCTGTTGGTCAAGCGGCTTCAGTTCTTGCGTCAATTTAATCTTGTAAGGATGTAGGCCAAGATCTGTTCGCAAAATTCGCCACAACGACGTCACAGAGATGCCCAACGCGTGTGAGAGACACATTTGGGCTTTCTTCAAGTGAAGCCTCAGCGGCAGCAATATTCTCGACACTACGGGCACTTCTTTGTCTCACTGGCACGGGAACATTTTGTACCTGTGGATTCAAAATGTTCCACTAGACACTCAATTGTTGATCTGCTAGGACGATTAAGACGACCATAAATTGGACGTTCAGGTCACTGACTCCGAATTTCGGTAGTAAATTTTAATAATTTCGACTCGTTGTTGGCTCGTATATCTTTCCATCATGAAATAGCAAACCTTACTGAAGAGAAATGTCAAAAGAGAGGCAAGAAATATGGCGTCGTTTGCTGTCCCTGTCGCTCTACTTTTGTAGCGTCCCTGTTGAAAAACCCTTTATCTTGCATCGCTGTCAAAAGAGAGACGCATTTATTGCATGAATCTGCCCTCTATTCACGAAAATACACATTGTGTAGGCGCTTACGAGTTACCTTGTTTTTTTTTTAACTTCTCAGTCAGATACAAGCTTCAGCTACAGATACGCATTCTGGGCGGCTGGTGCTTAATACCATTCGTTGGGCCATTGTTGTTGGAACAGCTGTCAGGTGTAAACATTAAAATTTACTCCTTGAGATTACATGGATGAGCAAATCATAGAAATTATAAATATCCACTATCGATGTACTCTTCGAAAATGTTCGTAGATTTTCCACACTATAATTCATCTTCTCGCCTGTCAGTGATCGTGCAGCTTTTACTTCGATTCAATTGCATGCTCACAAGATTCAGCTGACTTAACATTTAAGGACTGTGGACGAATGTTTCTAGAATAGATTCGTATAGAAACAACACGTAAATGGTGAGTTTTCAAAGAAAATCATCTACTCTGATGGGGCATTGAAAACATGATGGCCATGTCAAAAAATTGCATTTTTACTGGGGAGCTGAGAGTCCAAAAGCGATCCATTGACCTCCATACATCCACTACTTGCTAGGTACGCACAAATAATGAGAAAACTATTGGTTACACAACCTTTATGTAAGTTTAGGTAAGGTTGAGTTTGATGGATTGACATGGAGTACCCAAACTCTCCCATTCACCCTTAGATTAATGTAAATCCGTTATGAACCTCTTGGAGTGCGTGATCGCCTTACAATCGACAGGCTTTAATTAAGCCAATTTATTGACAGACACAAGAGTCTGGGATAGTGACGCCACAAGAAGTATGGTGTGTCCTAATACATTTGTTGGATTCAGATTTACTATAGTGGTCATAGCTATCTGATTATGCACAGGTTTAGAGTTTGCTCCACTTTACGTTTGCTGCAACTAGCACCTTACTTCCCCACACTTATTTTATGTTACAAGGTGAAGCTTTTACAGTTTTGTCAGCAAGGTCTGAGTTTATGGAGGTCTGAGTTTACTGTGGGTAAGTAGTTGGAGGGTTTCCTGGCACCTTTTCGATGTGCCAACAATCTAGCAGAGCGCCACGTTAGTGCTCATTGAAAGAGTACTTGGTTTTCAATGACTTTACTGTGGACGTTGCCATTTAGTGCCATCAGAGTGTTTACTTCATACTTACTTAAGGTGCGCTAACGTCCGGGATAAACCTGGGCCTCAACCAACTTGCCTCTCCAATTTGACCGCCTCCAGTTGCGCACTCCAAGTTAGTAATGCGAGGTCTTCCTCTACTGCGTCCGACGTCTGGTTGGGAATCGAAGACTCTGCGAGCCGGAATATTGATGCCCATTCGTTCTACATGTCCTAGCCATTTGAAACGTCCATGTCGCTGTACAGCTCGTATGGATTGTGTTTGAATCTTCGTCTCCATAGCCCGTCAAAGCAAACGGGACCGGAAATTTTTCAAAGAATTTTTCTCTCGATCGACCAAGGATTTCTTCATCCGCTTTTGATACGGTCCATGCTTCAGCTCCGTAGAGCAGGACTGTGATGATCAGGGTCTTATATAGGATCTCCTTAGTAGTTCGAGTGAGGGCTTTACTACTAAATTGCCTTCTTAGCCCGAAGAAACAGGGGTTGGCAATAGTAATTCTTCGTTTGATTTCTGACGGATGTTGTTGTCAGTGTTAATAGCGGAGCCGAGGTAGACAAAGTCCCGTACCACCTCAAAGTTATATCTGTCAATGGTGACGTTCTATCCAATTCGTCGATGCTGTGTTTCCTTTCGTGTTGACAGCATAAACTTAGTCTTACCCTCATTTACTGCTAAACACATGTTTGCCGCTTCCTTCTCTATATTAGCAAACGTGGCTATGACATCACGTTGAGTCCTACCAATGATGTCAATATCGTCGGCGTATGCTAGTAGTTGCACCGATTTTTGGAAAATTGTACCTCTTGTGTTGGTTCGGGAGTTTTGCACAATCCTCTCAAGAATCAAATTGAAGAAGCCTTGCCTTAATCCTTTTGTTGGTATCAAATCGGTGAGGTCGTTTCCGACCCTGATGGAGCAGCGAGAATTCTCCATCGTCAACCTACACAAACGGACGAGTTTGGGCGGTATACCAAAACTAGACATGGCTCTGTATAGTTCGTCTCTATAAATGCTGTCGTATGCGGCTTTGGTGCAGTTCAGAGGGTCTCCTTCTTTGTGGATCGGGAAACGATGCTGCACCATTCCATTTACCGTTCCATTCTTTAGGCATACTTTCATCCGACCATGAACGCAAACCTTATGAAATATAGAGATTCATTCATACATAAACCGAATAACTCGAATGTGGATACCAAACTCGAGTCTCGAGTCCCAACAAACATTCTCGCAGACGAGATGTCACGCTTCTCCAGAAGAATACCCCAAAAACAGGATACAAGCCGCTGCGAGAGCAGCAATGAGAAGAGAATAAAGGGGCACAACATTCGTTAGGTGGCAAAACAAATGGGACATGTGGACCTTCAAAGTTATACCAAGAATCAATGGCTCGATTAGTGGCAAGTATTAGATAATGAGGCTGATTACCAGTTTCTCATTGGTAGGTATCGTAAATACCTCTCTACTTTGACATGAATGCTCAGAATATGAAGAAACCACGGAGTATGTAGTATGCCACTGGTACTCAAACCCTTAGGGGAAATACTGCTCGTGTGGTTTCGTCGATTTCGCTCGCTACTTACATATATACGATCTTTCGGTATCTTGTTATTCGTATCTCGTATCATTCGCTTTATTCGCAACCGTTGATAGAGTTCAACGCAGCAACCAGGATCTTTCTATCCTTCGCAATTAGGAATTAATAGAGATCCCAAGGTTGACGGTCAAACTCAATTGATCGTCTATTTTGCCAAATCACAATGCACGGATAAATGATTAACTTGTCCTAACAAAATGGGTGCTCTGTTCGGGCAACGTTACGGTCGCCATACTCGTCCTACCGAGAGGACTATTCGCAGTGTGGTGAATCAATTTGAGTCCACTGGTTCAGAAAACGATAAACCAACACCCGTACTTTGACGAAACGCAAGATCATTCGAAAACATCGCCGTTGTCTGTGAGTTTGCAGGAGAGTCCATGACAGTCGATTTGGCGTAGCTCACAAAAACTCGGCTTTTCGCGAACCACAAATTGGCGAATTTCGCGTTGGGACTTGAACCTGCATCCGTACAAAATCCAACTAACCCAGGGGCTGAAGGTTAACAACAGTAGACAACGACGTGTGTTCGCTGAATTGGCTCTGGAGCAGTTGGAAACCGATCCAAATTTTCATCGAAAAATCATCTTCAGCGATGAGGACCATTTCTAGACGAATGGCTACGATGTTATATCCCATACATAATTGCATCGATATGTCTTTCAAAGCTGCACCACTTTACGGTGCACTCGATGAATGAAGGTTCGGGTTTCGAAAGATCTGAAGAGATAAATATATCAGAAACCCGTACGGTAGGTAGAGTTGGCGGTTCAGCATGAACCCAAGTAGCCCTGATGTGCCTTTTTTGTTACCACGACTCGTGTGACCTTTTTTCTGATGATTGTTAAGGGTGTGATACAATCAACATCTAGATCCAGCCTATGGATCTTGTATCCTTGTACCCGAGATGTCGCTAAGTTCGTTAAAGAGTGGTTGGTCTAATGCACGCAATCTGACTCTTTCCAGTGCCGGACATTTGCAGATGAAATGGGAGAGGGTTTCTTTCTCATTTGCATTTCCGCAACAGGGGCATTCCGTGACTATCGCCTTAACGATATCTGAGCGAGTTCTATTCAGTTGGTTGTTTGTTTTATTCTTGCCATAGGTAGGCCATATCTTCCTCGATATGACACAATTTTTCAACCTTCTCTATTTGGAGTCGGCCTTCTTCAGAAAGTATGAGTGGATTTGTCCCTTAACCACACCTAGCGGGATATGTATCCTTTCCGCAAGTGATCCGTGTAGAGCTGAGCCTTACCTGGACAGCTCGTCTGCGCGCTCGTTTCCTTCAATGTCACTGTGCCCTGGGACCCAGAGAAGTGTCACCCTGAAGCGTTCGCTCAGACAGGCAAGTTCGTTCTGGCATTCTTGTACCAGCTTGGAGAATATGGTAGCCGAGTTGATGGCCTAAATGGCGGCTGAACTATCTATGGGGATAGCAATATTTTACTTTTGTGTAGTATCACGCCCCAGTTGCGTCAAGCCTCTTAGATAGCCACCAGTTCCGCCTAGAATACGCTGGCAAAATCCGGTATGCGGTATGATTCTGATATATTCGTTGATTCCGAGTAGACACCGGACCCCAAACCACAGTTCATCTTAGATCCGTCGGTGTAGACGACCGCGTCAAAATCAATTTATACTTCGTTCCTCTTCCACTGAGCTCAGGATATTACTGTGGCCATACGGCCTTGCAGTCCTGACTCCTTGAGTCATTCTGCGCTGCATAGTGCGGTATCTTAAATATGTAAATCGAGAGGCAAGAGATGCAATAGCTCAGTAAAAGCATCCGTTAGCGCGGACCTCAGTGCGCCCGTGGTGAACCCGTACGGTAGTCTGGTAGAAATATTTTGTTAAGGTGTTCCCTAAATTCACTACCACATCCCTATATGTGTAGCGCACAATATTTTCCCCAACCAAATAAATAAAAAAAAAAAATTTACTCACTTAGAGGATGACTGACTGGTATCCTTAAGATTTCCAAGTATAATTCTCATATGGGTGTCCCGAGCGAAGTGGTTATCTGTTGATGCCGTCTTGCTGCCACCACCACTAGCGCTTGTTAAATGATTACTTCCACTCGTAGCGCCACCAATCTCTTCGAATGCATTTATCGATGGCAACTGCCCGGGTGAGCTCAATTCGCTGCTTGGCGAATGTGGGGGTGTTGCGTACAGTGGTGACATACATTCCATATCATACATGTCTGCGTCGTTAGATGCTGCTGCTGGAACGAAAGGTAGGTATTGAGTTAATGGAACACTTAGTGTGAGCTTAACCTCGTTTGTGACATTTCTTACCCATATTGATCTGATGTTCACTTAAGTCTGGCAACAATTGCGAATGTCGCTGATGTCCTTTGGGATATTTTGTATTGATAACCGGAGCATTTTGCACGAAGGGATTATTTCGTGAGTTGAGCTTTGTCTGCCGTTGCAGTTGCTGTGTAAACGATAGCGGTGCTTGCTAAAAGTGACGTGGTTAGAGAGATTCCCTCTAGTTAACTTCAAAATGATGATGAAATTTACCTCATTACTGCTGCCCGTTGACTGACTAGATATCACACTCTTGCGTTTCTGCAGGCTACTCGTGTCCGATTGCATGGTGTTCTCGTAAAAGTTATTGCTACTGTGCGTGGAGGTGGATGCGTTAAGGATATTCGGCGGTTGCATATTGTTATTGTTTGGTATCATTAGACTGTTATTGCCGACAATCGAAGAAACAGCTGATGACTGCTGTTGCTGTGCAACTGGATGCGGTAGGAATCCTTGTTGTGGGGGATTGTCTGGTGAACGTAACATGCTCGGATGGAATTTCGTTGGATCAATATTGTTAGATTCATCTGCTAAGGACAGATGTGCGGCGAGGGAAATGGAACGAATTTAGTTTCTGTTAGTTTTGAGGAATTAAATAAGGGAGAATCGGGGAGTCTTACTTTTTGTGTAGCTTTCGAAGATCTTGAGAATGTTGCTGCGATTTGACTTGGCAGCTAACTTAATCGGTGTCCTTCCGCAGTGATCGGATTTATAGGGATTGGCACCATACTTCAGCAGAATGGTGACACACTTTTCATGTCCTTCCTGTGCTGAAATTCCCAATGCTGTTGCACCCTGTTTACAGGCATGATCAGCCATTGCACCGAAATAGAGAAGTATACCCATAACATCGTGATTTCCCTGCCAAGCACAGGAATGTAGGGGTGATCGGCACTCCAGATCCATGGCATTCACATCGGCATTGCCTTAAAAAAAGAGAAAATAATACAAAGCTCTAACATAGAAACAAACCTCTGTCCACATACCCATCGTAATTAGCAGCTTAACCATGTCGGAATGACCCTGCCAGGAGGCCACATGTAGAGCTGTTCGGCCCTCGCTATCAGGTATATTAACATCAACGTCCGTCACGTCCAACAGGTACTTGACCACGTCGAGTTTATTCTCCAACGCTAAGATGTACAGGGTAGTCCTAGAATCAGCATCTTTCGAATTCGTATCGCAGCTAAATCTCAGCAATATCTGAGCGCAAGCCAAATGTCCCTCGATACAGGCCAATCGAAAAGCCGTCTTGCCATCGTGCGCTTTTTGATCTATAAACGAACTGTGAATCTCCAACAGGCATTGAACGCACTTGTCGCGCCCCTCTTGAGCGGCTAAATGCAAAGCTGTCTTGCCCTCATTGTCGCATTCATCGATTTTGGCACCAGATTCTAACAGTTGCAGGCATACGTCATGGAATCCCTCGAAAGCGGCGTAGTGCAGTGGCGTCCAACCGGCATTGTCACGATGTGTCTCATCGAGGCCACGATCTAGCAGTTGACGAACCGTTTCGACATTTCCCTGCGCCGAAGCAATACTAAGAACTGTTCGGCCCTCCGAGTCCATACAATCAATGCCACAGCCCCAGAAGAGCAGAAGCTTAACGACATTTGCATGACCCGCTGTGCAGGCAGCCCACAAGGGCGTGCGCCCCATGAAATCGGCTAGATCGGGATCGGCACCGTTCTCTAGAAGCAATTCACATACTTCGGAGTTACCCTCAAAGGAGCTAACGAGCAGTGGCGACATTCCGTCATTGTCGAGTTGATCGGTGTTGGCGCCATGTTCCAGCAATGTGGATATTACCTTGCTATAACCGGAAGAGCCACAGAGTGCGGCGACACACAGTGCACTGCGCCCGTCCAAATCGAGGTGATTCACATCGGCGCCGTTTTCCAACAGGATTTCCACAATGTCATAGTGACCCATGTAGGAGGCAGCAATCAATGAAGTGCGACCCTGGCGGTCGACTGAATTGACATCCGCGCCAGCTTCGATTAGGATTTTTAGGATGTCTTCGTGGCCACTCCAGGCAGCTGCTCGAAGAGCTGTTCGACCCTCTTTGTCGGCTAAGTCTATTTTACATCCCGTATGGGCGATGAGTAGTTTTACAACTTCAGTGTGACCGCCCCACGATGCCGAGCGTAGCGGTGTCCAGCCATCGCGATCCGCGTGATTAACATCAACTCGTCGTATACGACCGGAACCATCCTGGGATGGTTGTTCGAACACAAGTAAGAGTTTTACTACGTCTAGGTGACCATTGCGAGAGGCAATGTTGAGGGCGGTTTGTCCGTTGTAATCCTCGATTTCCAAGTCGATAGGACCCTTGCAAGCGTTTAGAGCACGCTCTAGAAGCTGATGGTTGCCATCGTTAGCAAGGATGTGTATCAACGCCTTACCCTTGTGGAGTTCGATTTTATTAGAATCAGACAACTGATGGAGAGTGCTGTTGTTTTCGTCCTGACTGTCCATTGGCGGTTCACTTTTCTCCGATGGGCTTGTTGGCCGTTGGGTTTCGACTAGACAGGATTTCTCGCTCGACAACAAGAGGTCGGCTAGCTCAAAGTCGATGTTTTGAGATTTTTCCGACAACTCCGGTGACATTAGCGATGAGTCACATGATGTCTGGAAATGATGGAAATTATTGGAGAGAACTAAAAAAAAATGTTCACAACCACTTACCTGTGTATCAGCATTATTGATGCCGGTCTCGATGAGTAGCTTCAAGATCTTTGCATCGGTTGGCAAACTAGGCTTGAAAAAATCACACAAAAACGTAGAATAGTCCTCATTCAAATCATTGGCCAAGAACTTCTCCAACATATTACGGGTCTTTGGCAAAAAGTTCACATCATTCTTGAACTCCGACTCGCACACCGAACAGCAATTCAAGTGATTCGTGTAGAAGCAGTCGTTAAGGTTAATCCTCGATTCGAGCAGCATCAGAATAAAGTCGAGACTTATCTCACGACTTGTCAGATAGTCACCAGACTTGATCAAATGGTAGACAAACTTGCGCACGCTATTCGCACACAGTGTGTCACTAATCAGCATGTAGTACATCGATATCGTCACATGGCCTTCGTTAACGTCACAGATGAACTTCTTGGTAGCAAATTTCACATCGACCAGCCAATCGCAGAAGGAGTTGTGAAAGATTTTCACGCGCTTCTGACCGCTGTCGTACATGAGGATGTTTCGCATCAATTGCAGACGCTTCTCGAACTCATCAGCATCGATGGTGTAGTTGTGGGTGCGCAGACAATTAAAGAGAAACAATTTGTCCACGAACCCTGTGGAGGCGAGGAGTATGTTCAACACTGGGCGTATTTTCAGGTATTGCTTCTTGTTGAAGGACTTTTGGCAAATGTACAAATATAGACCGTTCAGGGTACATGGAATCAGCTTGATCTCACGGAAGGAAAAGAAGTTCTCCTTGATGCCGTTTAAAACCTTCTCCAGGTATAGAATACATCCGTTTGATTTGATGTACAACTGGTGCAGGGATTCGATGATTTCCTTAGTCAGCATGATGCTGTCTTTGAAATCGGAGTTCAGACGGTTTATGATGTACTCCTGGACATCCTTGACAACATGACTCTTGCGCAGATCATCCAAAGTGATTTTCTTAAAACCGGTGAACATCTTTGTGATGTGCTTTGTTTGTTTCTTTGTGGTGCACACGAGGAACAACCACTTGGGGAACAGGTGAATATGATTCGATAGCAGTTCCGCAACGTTTCGACTCTTTTGCGTGGTTGAACAACGACCCTTTAGGGTTGAAATAAGGTTCCCCTCGTTGATGTAGTTTTCATCGATCGAATCGATCAGCAGCAGCAATGCTGTCTTGGGTGGTGACAATTCCAGCAGGGGAAACAGGAGCGCTTTCTTGAAGCATTCATCGGGATTTTTCTCGATATTGTCCACGTTTAAGCATTCGAAAATCTCCGGATTCGAGATCAACATCTCGTAGTAACCATCTGCGATAATTGTACGGCAACTTTTTGGCTTAGGCAATGGTGGTGGGATACTGCACGCCTCCGGTTGAGATTCACCAATTACTAGAGTTATGTCACATTGGTTGTCGGAGTCTTTGAAATCGATCAGATTTCGAACTTCATCGTCGCTGGCTTGCTTCTCGGCTTCGGGCTGTTCGTCCTCATTGATTGCGGCTGCGATTTCGTCTTTCAAAACATCGCCACCAACTTCGGCGATACCTTCACCGCCGCCCTGTTGAATGGCACTGGTCTTTGGTGGGGTTGCACAGGCACGTGCCGTTATTGCCACGGGAATTTTCGAGATCTTTTTCCCAGGGCTGGATTTGTTGCCATCGGAGTCACGTTCCTTCTCTTTGCTGTCGCTCTTGGTTAGCTTCTGACCGGAGGTCGATGGGGGATGAGTGCTATAGGCGTTTTTCATGTCCACTTCGTGGTGTTGGGGTTGCTCCGGGGATGGTGCCGACTTTTGTCGGATCATCGACTTTTTATGGTTCGATGTGGAGGTACGTCGATCGCGAAAATCGTCAAGCTCCACGCTTTTCTTGAGTTCTGCTATGAGAATCTCCTCAGCGTTCTCCTCCAGTGTGATATTATTCATCGCTTCATCTAGTTTGGACTCCATTTGTTGCTCCTCCTTTTTTAAGAAAAGCAATCCGTCTTCTATTAAGCGCTCGCTCTCTTCCTTGTGAATCAGGCTAGAGTGACTTAGAAGTTGCAGCACAAACTTGCGTATGAACAGACTCAGACTGTGGCACTCGGGGTTTTGCGAGTTGATTAGGTAGCACGCCAGCAGCTTTCGGTTAAGAATACCTTTCGTTCCTGAATTGCCATTCATAATCGCCTGACAAATCGATGTCTTTCCTGAACCATTCGAACCTAGCACCAAACAGCCATGGTACATGGAAGCAGCACCAGCCGCCTTAGAGCGAGACAAATACGCAGTAGCAGCTACCTCGCCCTTTATCCCACCAGCTGCTCCCAGTAGGCCCGGTATGTTTTTCTTACCAGAATTACGTTGTTCCAAACACAAGGCAATCTTCTTGAGAACCCATTCGCGATGTATATACACAGAGCTAGGTTTGGTAACAACTGGAGCAATAATCCCATTCACCTCCTTGTCAGGCGATTGCTTCTTTCGCATAAACACCTCCAGATTGCCCACTGTCTCCTCGGCTGTTACTGGTAACTGGTGTAACTCATCGTCCACACGATGATGGACAGTTTTAGTTTCAGCTGGTTGCTCATCCGCACCTCTGTCCGCACAAATCAGGTCGTCATCCTCCTCAACCACCAACGCAGTAGCCGTCGACTCTATGTTGAAATTCTGCTGCACCAGATTAGCAAAGTGCTCCTCCCTGGCTAGGCATGAAAAACTCGCATTCGGACAATCCCTCTCTCGACTGCCGATGATTTCCATTTTCTTGTGTATCTGTGTAGTGTCCTTGAGAAAATTTAATATCCTTCGATCCTCAAGCTGATTGACTGCGTTCGCCATTGATGATGATGTACCCGCATCACCCACACTCTCCAGCACACTGTCAGCATCGTCGGGATTGCCGTTGCGACACTTGTCCTTGTTCAGCAACTTGTACTCCATGAGATTCGTCATCTTATCGCTCTTGTCGATGTCATTGCTGCAACTGCTGCCACTGCCTCCTGATGTTCGATGAAATCGACTGCGCTCCCCACTGCGATACCGGTCCGACTTACGTAGCGGCGTTGCATACAGCATCTCCTTTGTCGTCAAGTGGCTGGCATGCTTGCCACGGTGACTATTCTGGTTGCAATTGTTCAGGAGTAGGGATTGGTTTTGTGTTGTTTTGTTGATTTTCCGCACCGATTCGTTAAACATCGCCTGGCACGGCAGATTCTCGTAGATGTCATTGCGAAGATTATCGTTATCAGGTAACTTGGACATGGCTCTTCTTCTTCCGCTGACAGCTTCTTCGGTTGTTTTTGCGAGTTGTTGTTTCTCTCTCTTGGTATACGTTTCTCTAGCTGCACCACTTCAGTTATCACATTTCGTGTGTGTGTTTGTTTCCGTTTTTTTTTTTGGGTGTGGATTGTGGAACTATCTGGAAATAGACAACAAAAAATGAGGTTACACATTTAAAATAGATTTAGGAACTCCCACGTTCTGTGTGGCATATCGTGCACACCTAATTGGATAGCTGGAGAGAACAGTATAAATCATCCAACATGCGAAGCACACTGTGGGAACTTTCATGGAATGGTAGGTAGGTAACGATGTTGTTCCCTATTGCAATATTAGTTTCATTTAGGATTTTGTTCCTTTCTCTGATGCTATTGACTCTTATGCGCATGATGTGATGTTGCTGTTGATGAAAGGATGATGGGTATTGGAGCACCTATCAAAATGATGAACGATTTTTTTTTTTGGGAGAGATGGGGCATCCCATTATAGTTGAATTTATTTTTCGAACTTTTTCAATCCACATGTTTGTGCATTTTGCCGTTTAAAATAAAGGGCTTACGACATCATATCGATTTACAGAGGAAGGGGAAGTCGATTATGTTTGTAAGTCGGTGGTATTTTCTTTGGGAAGGTTGTTACCCTGTGTGGCTGTCTAGACACGGGGTAGGTATAGTGGAAGTAGTTTCAAAAAGGTTCCTCATACAACAAAGATCATCAGAGGGAAAAACAACCACCATAAGAGCATTTGCGATGAAAGCGGTGAAACGAACCATGCATTTACAGTTATGAATACAACGAGTAGAATTCCCTTTTTGGAAAATGTGCATACGAGTATTTTGTACTTAAAGGATATGCAAAGGCGTTTGTAATAAGTGAAGTAAATACGTTCATTGAAAATTCAATTGAATGCATGACGAACGGATTTTGACGATTACACAGCAATCAGGAGATCGAGGCAGTGTACATATCGGTTTACCATAGCTAGGATTCGAGTACTCACACTATAGACAACATCAACGGAATATGAATTCTAAAAAGAGGACAAAGACAAGTTCTTGAAAAATATAATGGATACAAACAGTACTCAACAACGCGTACAAATTATTGTTTTTTCCTATTATTCTCAACCATCAATTGTATTGACGCAGCGAACATATCTTCTTCTTCTTCTTAAGTGGCGCTACAGTCCGGAATGAACCTGGGCCTCAACCAACATGCCTCTCCAATTAGCCCGGTCCTTAGCTAACTGTCTCCAGTTGCGCACTCCAAGTTGGTTGAGGTCGGTTTCCACTTGTGCGCGCCACTTAAGGCGAGGTCTTCCTCTACTGCGTCCGACGTCTGGCTGGGAATCGAAGACTCTGCGAGCCGGAGTATTGGTGTCCATTCGTTCTACATGTCCTAGCCATCTTAAACGTCCAATGCGGAGTTTTTTGACCAGGGGCATGTCGCTGTACAGCTCGTATAGTTCTTGGTTGAATCTTCGTCTCCATAGCCCGTCAACGGAAACGGGACCGAAGATTTTTCGAAGAATTTTCCTCTCGAATCTACCAAGGATTTCTTCATCTGCTTTTGATACGGTCCATGCTTCAGCGCCGTAGAGCAGGGCTGGGATGATCAGGGTCTTATATAGCATCTCCTTAGTAGTTCGAGTGAGGGCTTTACTTCTAAATTGCCTTCTTAGCCCGAAGAAACAGCGGTTGGCAAGAGTAATTCTTCGTTTAATTTCTGAAGAGATGTTGTTGTCAGAGTTAATAGCGGAGCCCAGGTAGACAAAGTCCCGTACTACCTCAAAGTTATATCTGTCAATGGTGACGTTCTGTCCAATTCGTCGATGTTGTGTGTCCTTTCGTGTTGACAGCATATACTTAGTCTTACCCTCATTTACTGCTAAACCCATTTTCTTCGCTTCCTTCTCTATACTAGCAAACGTGGCTATGACATCACGTTGAGTCCTACCAATGATGTCAATATCGTCAGCGTATGCTAGTAGTTGCACCGACTTTTGGAAAATTGTGCCTCTGGTGTTGGCTTTGGAGTTTTGCACAATTCTCTCAAGAATCAGATTAAAGAAGTCACATGACAGCGCATCGCCTTGCCTAAATCCTTTTTTGGTATCGAATGTGTCGGTGAGGTCGTTTCCGACCCTGATGGAGCAGCGAGAATTCTCTATCGTCATCCTACACAAACGGACGAGTTTGGGCGGTATACCAAAACTAGACATGGCTCTGTATAGTTCGTCTCTATAAATGCTGTCGTATGCGGCTTTGAAATCGATGAATAGGTGGTGGGTATCGATTTGGACTTCTTGAGTTTTTTCCAGGATCTGCCGAAGTGTGAAAATTTGATCGGTTGTGGACTTTCCTGGCCTAAAACCACACTGATAAGGGCCAATCAGGTTGTTGGTAAACGGTTTCAGGCGTTCACATATTACGGCAGATAGGATCTTGTAGGCGATGTTGAGGAGACTTATGCCTCTGTAGTTGGCGCAGTTCAGAGGGTCTTCTTTTTTCTGGATCGGGCAAACGATGCTGAGGTTTCATTCTTCAGGCATGCTTTCATCCGACCAGAGTTTAGATATTGCTATCCTCACTTCACTCAGGTCGGGTGGTTGGCAGTTTTCGCTGTCGTTGCCAATATTGAATGGTTCGTTCTGCCTGACAGCGGAATGTTGTTCGTCATCGCCGTTTAACAGTCTGCAGAAGTGGTTCTTCCATATCCTCAGCATCGACTGTGTCTCAACTACAATATTTCCTTGTTCATCTCGACAGGATTCTGTTCGAGCCTTGTATCCTTGGCTTTGACGTTTTACACTTTGGTAAAACTTGCGAACATCGTTCCTGGAGTGGCACCTCTCTATATCCTCGATCGCGCGCTTTTCTTGCTCTTTTTTCTTCTTGCTGAAAAGCCGATGTTCTTCCCTTCTTCTTTGCCTATAGAGCTAATTGGCAGCTCTCGTCTTCACCTGCAGCTTAGCCTTGTAGGCCTCGTTCTTGGCTGCGAGCATCTGTCGGCATTCCTCATCAAACCAGGGGTTTCTTGCTGGTGGCCGCGAGAAACCTAGCACATCAGTTGCGGCTGATCTAATGGCCTGTTGGCATCGTTGCCATTGCTCTTCGACATTCGATGCTGGTGGTATGGTGTTAATCGAGAGGTTAAGGGATACGCGTTGTGCGAAGGTCTTGGCGGTCTCTTGCGATTGCAGTCTTCCGACATTAAATTTTTTCACAGTATTTCTGGATTGTTGTGGCGTGGTGGATATCCGCATTCTTACCTTGGCTGCTACAAGGTAGTGATCCGAGTCGATGTTAGCTCCTCGGAATGTTCGGACATCCAAAATACTGGATGCGTGCCTCTTATCTATCGCAATGTGATCAATTTGGTTTACCGTTCGTTGATCTGGAGACCGCCATGTCCCCTTATGGATATCGAGGTGAGGAAACCGTGTGCTGGCTATAGTGGCATTTCGTTCCGTAGCGAAATCAATTAGCCTAAGTCCGTTAGCAGACGTGATGTCGTGTAGGCTATGTTTTCCGACAATACTTCTAAAGATGTCTTCTCTTCCTACCTTTGCGTTAAAATCTCCCAGCACGATTTTAACATCGTACTTCGGTAGTCGCTCATAGGTTTTGTCGAGGAGCTCGTAGAAGCAATCCTTAGCTATATCATCTTTTTCTTCCGTCGGAGCGTGAGCGCATATAAGGCTTATGTTGGCGAATTTGGCCTTGATGCGGATTGTTACTATGCGTTCGCTAATGTCTTGGAAACATAAGACTTCTTGCCTAAGTCTGGCAATTATAACAAATCCGCATCCGAATAGTCGCTGTTTCTGCTCACTATAACACGGTCCGTAGTATATGTCACAGTTTTTCATCCTCTTTTTGCCCGGCCCATCCCATCGTATTTCCTGGATGGCAGTAATGTCTGCTTTGTAGCAGTTTAGGGCTTCCGCTAGTTGTTCGCCTGCACCTCTCCTGTTTAATGTTCTCACATTCCAGGTGCAGATACGAACGTCGTTGTCCTTTTTTCGTTTAGCAGGGTCGTCAACAATAAAATCAGTCCTTTCCGAGGCTATTGGTTGCTTCGTAACCATGTTTTTTTTCTGTGGGTGGGTAGTTAACCCAAAGCACAACCCCCAACCTGGAGGGCCAGTTCCAATTTATTAGATACCCCTAGGACACGGGGCCATCAGTATCCACTACGGGATTGAGCGCTGCCGTTGGCCTTTCGGTTCATCCGCCACCATCTCTGTTCAAGGGGCCTGACTAACCCTTGAAATTCCTAGACAACCTGTTGTCCGAATATGTCAGAGCAGCTCATCTAGGTTCGCCTGGGACAGCAGGCCGGGTATTCTTCCGTGCCATTCTCACCAGGGTGTTTATAGTGTTGCTGTTTTTCGTCGTGTTATCAACACTCGCACTTATCGTTTAGCAAGTCAAATCCGGTTGGATGAGACCAGTACCCGATGGTTACCACTTGGAGGTAAAGATAAGCACATTTGATGTGTAGTCAGAGTTGCAACACTGGGCATTGCCAAGTTAACGCCAATCAGAGTCTACCCTCGTTCTACAACACCCAACCAACCCAACAACAACGCGTACAAATTATTGTTTTTTTCTATTATTCTCAACCATCAATTGTATTGACGCAGCGAACATATCGCCAATATTTTAATACAAGATCATCTCGAACAGCCTTCATGATTAGTACTTGGGTCGACCGTTTTGAGGAACGGGGTTAAGTGGCTGACCGTCCTGGAATTTTTTGATGTCGATGCATTTTCATTTAAGTGGTCATGCCAACAAGCAAAACTCTAACAACACCAGCATCAGTTCACACATTAAGATACACTGTTTGGTCCGGTGTAATGGCCGATGTTTTTGCTAAAGAAGAATACTCGAGACGAAATACGAAGCCTACATACAGAAACATTAAGTGGTATAATAGAAAACGCGCTAATAAGAGCAAATGTCTGCATTGAGCAAAATGGCGTACAGTTGTCTGATGTCATATTTCATACTTAATTTCCATAAAATGTATCAAATATGTAATGTATGAGAATCGCAGTGCGAATCGTTTAATATCCTATCCAGAACTCCTATCCCCATCTTGGTTCAATGGACCACACTATCTTTATAAGAAACCTGAGCATTGGCCCAAATCGAAGTTGACTGAAATTTTGGAAGCACCAGGCAAAAGGAAAGGGACAACATCATTATTGAGTGTAAGAGCACCTGAATTCCAACTGAGGTTTACAAGGTTTTTTGAATTTTCAGAAGATGTTAAGAATTCTTTCCTTTGTACTTCGGTACACTGTGGCGCAGCGCCAGCGAAGAGATCCAGTGACCGGACCGTTTCCCAGTATGGAATTAGAGGAGACGTTCCTAAGACTGGTATGGAATGTTCAACAATCATTCTTTGCAGAGGAAATACGGCTACTTCAGAAGAAGAAGGAGTTACCGAAGCAGAGCTCTTTAAAATCACTGGCGCCATTCCTGGAACAACGAAGTGAGCTGGAGGTATTAAGAGTAGTAGAGTAGCAAACATCCATTGCTGTTACCGAAAAACAACGTGTTTGTGCGGCAATATATGGAACACCTGCACGTTAAAAATCTTCATGCTGGTCCACAGGCGCTAATGGCCTTGGCTCGACAAAAGGTGTGGATTATTAATTGCAGAGGACTGGATGGTTGGGTGTTGTAGAACGAGGGTAGACTCTGATTGGCGTTAACTTGGCAATGCCCAATGTTGTAACTCTGACTGCACATCAAATGTGCTTATTTTTACCTCCAAGTGGTAACCATCGGGTATTGGTCTCATCCAACCGGATTTGACTTGCTAAACGATAAGTGCGAGTGTTGATAACACGACGAAAAACAGCAACACTATAAACATCCTGGTGAGAATGGCACGGATGAATATCCGGCCTGCTGTCCCAGGCGAGCCTAGATGAGCTGCTCTGACATATTCGGACAACAGGTTGTCTAGGAATTTCAAGGGTTAGTCAGGCCCATTGAACAGAGATGGTGGCGGATGAACCGAAAGGTCAACGGCAGCGCTCAATCCCGTAGTGGATACTGATGGCTCCGTGTCCTTGGGGTACCTAATAAATTGTAACTGGCCCTCCAGGTTGGGGGTTGTGCTGTGGGTTAACTACCCACCGACCACAGAAAAAAATATTGTTACGAAGCAACCAATAGCCTCGAAAAGGACTGATTTTTTTGTTGACGACCCTGCTAAACGGAAAAAGGACAACGACGTTCGTATCTGCACCTGGAATGTGAGAACATTAAACAGGAGAGGTGCAGGCGAACAACTAGCGTAAGCCCTAAACTGCTACAAAGCAGACATTACTGCCATCAAGGAAATACGATGGGATGGGCCGGGCAAAAAGAGGATGAAAAACTGTGACATATACTACGGACCGTGTTACAGTGAGCAGAAACAGCGACTATTCGGATGCGGATTTGTTATAAGTGCCAGACTTAGGCAAGAAGTCTTATGTTTCCAAGACATTAGCGAACGCATTGTTACAATCCACATCAAGGCCAAATTCGCCAACATAAGCCTTATATGCGCTCATGCTCAGACGGAGGAAAAGGACGATATAACTAAGGATTGCTTCTACGAGCTCCTCGACAAAACCTGTGAGCGAATACCAAAGTACGATGTTAAAATCGTGCTGGGAGATTTTAACGCAAAGGTAGGAAGAGAAGACATCTTTAGCAGTACCGTCGGAAAATATAGCCTACACGACAACACGTCTGGTAACGGACTCAGGCTAATTGACTTCGCTACGGAACGAAATGCCACTATAGCCAGCACACGGTTTCCTCACCTCGATATCCATACGGGGACATGGCGGTCTCCAGATCAACGAACAGTCAACCAAATTGATCACATTGCGATAGACAAGAGGCACGCATCCAGTATTTTGGATGTCCGAACATTCCGAGGGGATAACATCGACTCGGATCACTACCTTGTTGTAGCCAAGGTAAGGATACGGATATCCACCACGCCACAAAAAAACCAGAAATACGGCGAAAAAATTTAATGTCGAAAGACTGCAATCGACAGAGACCGCCAAGACCTTCGCGCAACGCGTATCCCTACAAGGCAAAGCTGCAGGTGAAGACGAGAGCTGCAATTGAGCTCTATATGCAAAGAAGAAGGGAAGAACATCGGCTTTTCAGCAAGAAGAAAAAAGAGCAAGAAAAGCGCGCGATCGAGGATATAGAGAGGTGCCACTCCAGGAACGATGTTCGCAAGTTTTACCAAAGTGTAAAACGTCAAAGCCAAGGACACAAGGCTCGAACAGAATCCTGTCGAGATGAACAAGGAAATATCGTAGTTGAGACACAGTCGATGCTGAGGATATGGAAGAACCACTTCTGCAGACTGTTAAACGGCGATGACGAACAACATTCCGCTGTCAGGCAGAACGAGCCATTTAATATTGGCAACGACAGTGAAAACTGCCAACCACCGACCTAAGTGAAGTGAGGATAGCAATATCTTAACTCAAGCTTAATAAGGCCGCCGGAAATGACGGCCTTCCCGCGGAGCTTTATAAAGCTGGCGGAGATGATTTGGTAAGCAACATCCACCAACTCATAGGCCAAATCTGGTCAAATGAAAGCATGCCTGAAGAATGGAACCTCAGCATCGTTTGCGCGATCCACAAAAAAGGAGACCCTCTGAACTGCACCAACTACAGAGGCATAAGTCTGCTCAATATCGCCTGCAAGATCCTATCTGCCGTATTATGTGAACGCCTGAAACCGTTTACCAACAACCTGATCGGCCCTTATCAGTGTGGTTTTAGGCCAGGAAAGTCCACAACCGATCAAATTTTCACACTTTGGCAGATCCTGGAAAAGACCCAAGAAGTCTAAATAGATACCCGCCACCTATTTATCGATTTCAAGCCGCATACGACAGCATTTATAGAGACGAACTATACAGACTAAAGAGCCATGTCTAACTCGTCCGTTTGTGTAGGATGACGATGGAGAATTCTCGCTGCCCCATCAGGGTCGGAAACGACCTCACCAACACATTCGATACCAAAAAAGGATTTAGGCAAGGCGATGCGCTGTCATGTGATTTCTTTAATTTGATTCTTGAGAGGATTGTGCAAAACTCCCGAGCCAACACCAGAGGCACAATGTTCCAAAAATCGGTGCAACTACTAGCATACGTTGACGATATTGACAACATTGGTAGGACTTAACGTGTTGTCATAGCCACGTTTGCTAGTATAGAGAAGGAAGCGGCAAAAATGGGTTTAGCAGTAAATGAGGGTAAGACTAAGTATATGCTGTCCACACGAAAGGACTCACAACATCGACGTATTGAACAGAACGTCACCATTGACAGATATGACTTTGCCCACTTCCCAGGTTCATCCCGGACTGTAGCGCCACTTAAGTAAGTTCAATAAATTAGTAAAATTGCAATGCCTTTCATAGAGAGGAATTTCAAAACTCATTTAAAAAAAAAGTAAAACAAGTGCGTACTTGTCAAATGTTTATGAAAATGGTTGAGTTCGAAGATTACCACCAATAATTGCAGACAAAATTTTCCAGTCGTCAATAAGTGACATTAAAAAAATTACATTTTGACATATTAGAATTTGCATGTATGGTTTGAGTGAATTTTGAATGTGACATTAGGTCTGTTCCCGTACAAAATAATATTGACTGATTCTTACTGATTCTTACAGATTTTTACTAATTTTTACTTATTGCCGTTCCCGTACACAAAAATAAGTAAAAGAGACAGCTCACGAGAGAGCAAAAAACTACCCCTCCATTAAAATCTGTAAAAAAAATTTACTGCAGAAATTTCTGTTGGTAAAAATCAGTAAACTGTCAGTTGGTATCTAAAAGTGACAACTCGCTTGTTTTGACAGGTAATTTATGTCATTTGTTCCTTAAAAGGCATACAAAATATATAATTTTACTGTTTTTCACTTAAACGCGTCCCGTACCTTTTGGTAATTTGGCTCTTTCTGAAATAATTTACCTCCACTCCAAGAAATTTGAGAATTTACTAATTTTTACTGAAAAAGTACGGGGACAGACCTAATAAGTGACATTAAAAAAGTTACATTTTGACATATTAGAATTTGCATGTATGGTTTGAGTGAATTTTGAATGTGAGATTGAGTCAATTTCTATATTTCAAATATTTTCAATTACGTATTTTGCAAAAGTGACACAGAATTCGACATTCGAAATTTAAGACCACCTAAATATGGAGGAGCTTAAGAACACGATGGTATTAAAAAGTGCACCCAGAAAGTCATTGAGCACTCCAATAAATATGTTATTTCTTATTTCTGTCCACATTGTACACGCAGACAATTTGTCCAATGCCGAAGTGACTTTTATTCTTCGTATGCCCTAAACATGATAAGTGTGGTTTCAGTAGAAAATTTAATTTAACAGCAAATAGCAATTTTTTAATTGCGGGCATCCACGTTTTATTTTATCCATCGTTACTTATTCATATCTGGTGTCTGTGTAAACATATTAAATTTCACGAGACCAATTTATTGGCTTTATTAAGCACGTTTGATGATTCCTCACTTTTTTTACACATGCTTTTATTTTTACAGGCATCACATTTCGATGGGTAATTTAAAATATATTTCCAACCAAATTGTCACCGGATATTTCCTAAGGGAACTCATTTGTTTATCACAAGTGTGCTATCTGACATTGTTTTTAAATGCCGCGTGCTAAATAAATTAATTGACACAAGGAATACATACAAATAAATGGGAATTGATACTGGACATTAGGGATGGAAAAAAGAGTGTCACCGATATCGTGAACATTTTGTCAGGGGTATAATACTCTCACACACTCAAGTGGTGATATAGTCCGGGGGTAAACATGAGACCCAAACAACATGCCTCTCCGCTTAGCATAGTCCGCAGATAACTGCTTTCAGTTAAGCAGTTTTTCGGTGCTAAGTTGATTCTGTTAAGCCATTAGCCAGTTGTCGAACAGCATTATCGACAGCCTTCTTTTGTTTCAGTAGAGATATTGATTTTCTAACTTCGTCAGGTCTGGCTTGTTTGGTACAACTTCCTAACATCATACCTGCTGCGAAATCTACCTACATCATCGACCGCGTACGTTTGTTGTTCCTTTCCTTCACCTATGTTTATAATGGGTACTTTTTTTTAAGCAGTCCTTGTCATAGCTGCAGCGTTACCTTGTAAGACCAATTTGTGGCTACATCTGTGGAGATTCTTCGTTGTTCAAGGGATCTTGTTGAACCATTATTTGCTGCTATTCTAATGGCTTGTTGAACATTTGATCCTATTTCTTTAAATCTTCGATCACATCCCTCCCTTGTTTTATTTTTAAAGCTGTTCTTCCATTTTCTTACTCGAACCAGTGGTTTCTTTCTTTTCACCTCACCTTAATTTGTGAGGTGTTTGATGGCTTTTTGAATGTGTGTTCGACACTTGCTACTGGCTGGACGTTGCTTGTTGAGAGATTAATAGGCATTATGCTTGGATCGAGGCGTTCTTTTGAGATTGTAGCCATTCGACACTGAACTTTTGACAGTATTTCTATTTTCAAATGTTTGAAGACGTCTTTTGAAAGTAAGCCACAAGACCTCTGAAAAATCATTTCTTATCAAAAAAGCCACTTTCAAGTTCAAGATCGAAGAGTAAGTTTTGTGAGAAGGGCTAACAAAAAACAGTGCTCTAGTCACATTTTTCGTGTCCTAAAATCTGGAAGTCGAATCGAATGGTGAATACCATCAAATACGTAGAAGTCTTACCCATATGCTCTTGCCCACCATACAAAGACAATTCGCGAGCGGAGACGCAGTTTTCAAACGAGATCTGGGTCCAGCCATTCTTCAAAAAAGACAACACTTCTTCAAAGAAAAAATATTAAGGTGCAGGAATGGCCAAGAAACTTCCCTTACCTCAAGCCATGTTTGGTTTCACCAAAAAATCGTAGCATAGGCACATTCGATGTTGAGAATACCGAAGACCCACTGTGGTGACTGTTGTATAATGTTTATGTACACATATGTATATACACATTGCTCTCTCATACCATGTTCTTGTATATGTATACATTCTTTATATATAAGCCTCAGATTATATTCTATAGTGTCTCCTACCAATAGCTGTCTGTTTATAAGCAGTCATTAATAAACCTTGAAATCAGACGTCTTTAATAATCATACATGGTGTCAGGTGTGGGGTGGCTACCAACGACAACAAAACGGCACTACCAATTGCGGGAACTTATCAAAGTTTATCTTAAAAGCACAAACTTAGCTATAACCTGGAAGCACTGGTTTAACCATTTTCAAGTTTTTATGCGAGCTACAAATCTGGAATCGCAGTCAAGTTCCCGCAAAGTCGCTCTCTTATTACATCACATGGGCCCAGAATCATTTGAAATATTTAATTCCTCCGTGGTGTCAGAAGTGGGATCTCCATCTCCAGCCGTCAGGCAGAACAAACTGTTCAATATCGGCGACTATACAGAGCTATGTCTAGTTTTGCTACTCCGACCAAACTCATCCGTCTATGCAGGGTGACGATGCTGAATTCTCGCTGCTCCATCTGGTTCGGCAAACGATCTCAAATTCGATACCAAAAATGGTTGTGGACAACTAACTTACTTACTTAAGTGGCGCTACAGTCCGGGATGAACCTGGGCCTCAACCATTCTTTCTACATGTCCTAGCCATCTTAAACGTCCAATGCGGAGTTTTTTGACTATAGGGGTATGTCGCTGTACAGCTCGTATAGTTCGTGGTTGAATCTTCGTTTTGCTCTCGAATTGACCAAGGATTTCTTCATCCGCTTTTGATACGTTCATGCTTCAACGCCGTAGAGCAGGACTGGGATGATCAGGGTCTTATATATGATCTCCTTAGTAGTTCGAGTGAGGGCTAATAAATTGCCTTCTTAGCCCGAAATAGCGATTGGCAAGAGTAATTCTTCGTTTGATATCTGACGAGATGTTGTTGTCAGAGTTAATAGCGCAGCCGAGGTAGACAAAGTCCCGTACTACCTCAAAGTTATATCTGTCAATGGTGACGTTCTGTTCAATTCGTCGATGTTGTGTGTCCTTTCCTTGTTGACAGCATATACTTAGTCTTACCCTCATTTACTGCTAAACCCATTTTTGCCGCTTCCTTCTCGATACTAGCAAACCAATGATGTCAATATCGTCGGCGTATGCTAGTAGTTGCACCGATTTTTGGAGAACTGTGCCTCTGGTGTTAGCTCGGGAGTTTTGCACAATCATCTCAAGAATCAGCGAGAATTATCCATCGTCATCCTACACAAACGGACGAGTTTGGACGGTATACCAAAACTAGACATGGTTCTGTATAGTTTCTCTCTATAAATGCTGTCGTATGCGGCTTGTGGTAGGTGGTGGGTATCTATTTGGACTTCTTGGGTCTTTTCCAGGATCTGCCAAAGTGTGAAAATTTGATCGGTTGTGGACTTTCCTGGCCTAAAATCACACTGATAAGGGCCAATCAGGTTGTTGGTAAACGGTTTCAGGCGTTCACATATTACGGCAAATAGGATCTTGTAGGCGATGTTGAGTAGACTTATGCCTCTGTAGTTGGCGCAGTTCAGAGGGTCTCCTTTTTTATGGATCGGGCAAACGATGCTGAGGTTCCATTCTTCAGGCATGCTCTCAACTGACCAGATTTGGCTTATTAGTTGGTGTATGTTGCTTACCAAGTCACCTCCACCAGCTTTATAAAGCTCAGCGGGAAGGCCGTCATTTCCGGCGGCCTTATTAAGCTTCAGTTTAGATATTGCTATCCTCACTTCACTTAGGTCGGGTGGTTGGCAGTTTGCGCTGTCGTTGCCAATATTAAATGGTTCGTTCTGCCTGGCAGCGGAATGTTGTTCGTCATCGCCGTTTAACAGTCTCCAGAAGTGGTTCTTCCATATCCTCAGCATCGACTGTGTCTCAACTACGATATTTCCTTGTTCATCTCGACAGGATTCTGTTCGAGCCTTGAATCCTTGGCTTTGACGTTTTACACTTTGGTAAAACTTGCGAACATCGTTCCTGGAGTGGCACCTCTCTATATCCTCGATCGCATGCTTTTCTTGCTCTTTTTCTTCTTTCTGAAAAGCCGATGATTTTCCCTTCATCTTTGCCTATAGAGCTCAATGGCAGCTCTCGTCTTCACTTGTAGCTTAGCCTTGTAGGCCTCGTTCTTGGCTGCGAGCATCTGTCGGCATTCCTCATCAAACCAGGGGTTTCTTGCTGGTTGGTGATCTTTTAAGTTATTTAAAATTGAGGAACAATTTTCAATATGTGCTTTATATAATAAATAAGGACTCCTAGGTGGTATATAACTTACAATAACGATAACTTCAGTGGAGTTATTGAATTTTATATTGACTGCTACTTGGTCAACATCTATAGCTGCAGACGTTGGAGGTAAATTGATTTCGTCACAGCGCCATGAAGTTCCGACTGCAGTTAATATACCACCGCCCCTCTTACGATCGGTAATAGCTGAGGAGCGGTTTTTGCGAAAGACATCAGCCCTATCGAGGTATCCGTTGGAGCGGACAATTTTCCGCAACGCATACTTCGTCGGAGGTTAAAATTCCATTCGAGGTATGTGTCATCGGAAAAAAAATCTTCCCAAATGCGACGGGTTCACTTCACTACAATTCGTAAATAAATTCCGCGAAGAATTTGTGTCGGAGGAAATCGGAGAAAGAATGGCACTTAGCTGTCAAAAATCGCATGAAAAATGCACCTCAACGCAATTCGCCGGGGTGCGTTACAAAATGTCGGAGAAATATTCCGAACAGCTTTTCGGAGGAATACCTCGAAGCAAAAATCCTCCGAATCATACGAAATCGGAGAATTTTCCGCTCCGACGGATACCTCGATAGGGCCGTATGTATTGGTCTTTGTTGAACAACTCCTCGTCATGGTGGTTATTAGTAATCCAGGTCTCAGTGAGAACAATGACATCATATTGATCAGATGATGAAAAGAGTAGAACGTCTCGGAGTCTCGTACGAAGACCGCCCGTATTTTGGTAGTACAAGTTGAAGGTCGAGGATGTTTTATCACTCAGTTTTTTGGACGGTTTTTTGTCTGAGAATGTCTGTAGTAAGGCCTGTTTATGAATTCTTTTACGAGCATATCATTAGGCCAAAAGTCAGGATTTACCAATAACTTTCCAATTTGAAGAGGAGATAAAACTTTGAAAGATGAAGATAATCGTGTATGTAGGTTATCCGCGGTAAGACTATGACATCTAATGTTGCTGCAATGTAGTCCATTATATCACTAGTCTTAGACATTATGTGAGTCCTTTGATCGTTCCATGCCAAATAGAACAAAAGGGCTTATTGGTGCTAAAGTTCCACTTAAGCTACAAACAACTAATCACAATACACATACACACCCCATAGAAATTCAACAACCGCCCTAAAATACAAAGAGTTCACCCAACACTCCCAATACCGAAACTTCTATCCTAGTTGATCTAATTTAGAGTCATAAGCTTTTAAGACCTGACATCTACGTATATGTATAAAGCGTCATATGATCCTGACGTCAACACTCAATTCCATTAAATGCTTAAGTGGATTACAAGTTTAATAGCCTTCTCAAGTCTCAACAGTCCGAAGCAAATGTCAAATTAGGTCGTTCTCAATTAACAACTTTGTCCTAGCACTAGTAATTCAAATTTTCCCAACCTGCAAGTGACACACAATACCATTCTTCCTATTGCCCCTCATCACCCCCCCTCTGCCTAAAAAACCGCTATTCCAATTTCCAATAACTTGATGCAGTACCTACGCTTGTTGTTGCTGTTGGTCGTATCGTAACGTGAAGCAAACACTTAAAGTGCCAATGACAAGTTCGTATTACAATGGCGATGACGGAGGAGCCGAGCGATGGTGATTACTTCTCGTCAATTTCACTTTCACCTGTTGTTGGACATATATTGCGAATTTCTTGTGGACTGGGATGTTGATGTTGATGTCGAATGAGATTGTATAAACCCTAAGCGAATCCCCATCCAACAATGATGTGATCGATGAAAATATTGATGTTGGCTGTAATGGACAGAAAACACCTTGGAGGGATTTCATTTGCCTGGATATTGGTTTTCTGAACCATCGAAAGGTTGAAATGTATTTGCCCATTTATCAACACGAGATTGTTGTGAAGTGCATTGTCAAATATTTATAAAAAACGTTCTCTGTAGATACAATGCACAGGCACCCCTAGATGATGTTGATTTTCTAGGGAATCGTCAACGAATGGAGTCATCTTGCATCGAAAAGTTTCACTCTCTGGAAATTTACGTAATGTTGGCGCAAAATGAAGGCGAATTTTAATTTATTCATTTAATTATCGAAGGGAAAGGTTTAATGATGATGATAACGTTGATGCACAATGTTTGTGGAACAATCAAGTGAATGGCTGTTGCACACGCAGATCTGTGCTTTTCACTTTTAAAATTATACAACATTTGGGATACAGGAACGAGACTGTTAAAAGATTTTCTTAATTTCTGTTTATAAAATGTTGAATTACATTTTTAAAGAGACAATAAAGTTTAAGGCGTTTCTAAATAATTTTACACCATATAAAGGGAGTCCCATAATAGAGTATACAGATTGGGGTTATGTACGGAATAGCACATCAGATAAATGGCCTCCACGGCTTTGCTGGCAAGTACGTACTTCTTAATTGAAAATTTCTATGACCGTTTCGTATAAATGTAGCTGAGTTTCATTTATGTACCGCCCTCTTTAAGAAGTTGGTGGTCGTGGGCTTGTTTGCATAGACTACTGACTTCAAAAAACCTGAACGACGTTAAAAAGCAAGATATGGATGGCCAATTCTGTTGAAACCACACGTTGGTCATATCCATATTTTGTAATTTAGAAACTAAAAACTGTGTTATCATGCCACAATAACGAACACCATTAATTGTTACTGCCTGAACAGTACTTCGAAAACTATTTGACGCTTTCACACCGAAAATTGACCAGATTTTCTTTGACGTTTCACAAAAGGAAACAAATAATGAACTCTGTTCATACAGATATACTTACTTACTTAAGTGGCGCTACAGTCCTGGATGACCCTGGGCCTCAACCAACATGCCTCTCCAATTAGCCCGGTCCTTAGCTAATTGCCTCCAGTTGCGCACTCCAAGTTGGTTGAAGTCGGTTTCTACTTGTGCGCGCCACTTAAGGCGAGGTCTTCCTCTACTGCGTCCGACGTCTGGCTGGGAATCGAGCCGGAGTATTGGTGTCCATTCGTTCTACATGTCCTAAACATCTTAAACATCCAATGCGGAGTTTTTTGACCAGGGGAATGTCGCTGTACAGCTCGTATAGTTCGTGGTTGAATTTTCGTCTCCATATCCATAGCCCGTCAACGCAAACTGGACCGAAAATTTTCCGAAGAATTTTTCTTTCGAATCGACCAAGGATTTCTTCATCCGCTTTTGATACGGTCAGGCTTCAGCGCCGTAGAGCAGGACTGGGATGATCAGGGTCTTATATAGGATCTTCTTAGTAGTTCGAGTGAGAGCTTTACTACTAAATTGCCTTCTTAGCCGGAGAAACAGCGGTTGGCAAGAGTAATTCTTCGTTTGATTTCTGACGAGATGTTGTTGTCAGAGTTAATAGCGGAGCCGAGGTAGACAAAGTCCCGTACTACCTCAAAGTTATATCTGTCAATGGTGACGTTCTGTCCAATTCGTCGATGTTGTGTGTCCTTTCGTCTTGACAGCATATACTTAGTCTTACCCTCATTTACTGCTTAACCCATTTTTGCCGCTTCCTTCTCTAGACTAGAAAACGTGGCTATGACATCACGTTGAGTCCTACCAATGATGTCAATATCGTCGGCGTATGCTAGTAGTTGCACCGATATTTGGAGAATTGTGCCTCTGGTGTTGGCTCGGGAGTTTTGCACAATCCTCTCAAGAATCAAATTGAAAAAGTCACATGCCAGCGCATCGCCTTGCCTAAATCCTTTTTTGGTATCGAATTTGTCGGTGAGGTCGTTTCCGACCCTGATGGTGCAGAATTCTTCATCGTCAACCTACACAAACGGACGAGTTTGGACGGTATACCAAACTAGACATGGCTCTGTATAGTTCGTCTCTATAAATGCTGTCGTATGCGGCTTTGAAATCGATAAATAGGTGGTGGGTATCGATTTCTTGGGTTTTTTCCAGGATCTGTCGAAGTGTGAAAATTTGATCGGTTGTGGACTTTCCTGGCCTAAAACCACACTGATAAGGGCCGATCAGGTTGTTGGTAAACAGTTTCAGGTGTTCACAAATTACGGCAGATAGGATCTTGTATACGATGTTGAGGAGACTTATGCCTCTGTAGTTGTAGGCAAACGATGCTGAGGTTCCATTCTTCAGGCATACTTTCATCCGACCAGATTTGGCTTATGAGTTGGTGGATGTTGCTTACCAAGTCATCTCCGCCAGCTTTATAAAGCTCAGCGGGAAGGCCGTCATTTCCGGCGGCCTTATTTAGCTTGAGTTTAGATATTGCTATCCTCACTTCACTTAGGTCGGGTGGTTGGTAGTTTTCGCTCTCATCGCCGATATTGAATGGTTCGTTTCGTTCTGCCTGACGGCGGAGTGGTTCTTCCATACCTCAGCATCGACTGTGTCTCAACTACGATATTTCCTTGTTCATCTCGACAGGATTCTGTTCGAGCAATGTATCCTTGGCTTTGACGTTTTACACTTTGGTAAAACATGCGAACATCGTTTCTGGAGTGGGACCTCTCTACATCCTCGATCGCACGCTTTTCTTGCTCTTTTTTCTTCTTTCTGAAAAGCCGATGTTCTGCCCTTCTTATTTGCCTATAGAGGTCAATGGCAGCTCTCGTCTTCACCTGCAGCTTAGCCTTGTAGGCCTCGTTCTTGACTGCGAGCATCTGTCGCCATTCCTCATCAAACCAGGGGTTTCTTGCTAGTGGCCGCGAGAAACTTAGCACATCAGTTGCGGCTGATCTAATATCTTATTGCCATCGTTGCCATTGTTCTTCGACATTCGATGCTGGTGGTGTGTTTTAAATCGAGAGGTTAAGGGATACGCGTTGAGCGAAGGCCTTGGCGGTCTCTTGCGATTTCATCCTTACCTTGGCTACAACAAGGTAGTGGTCCGAGTCGATGGTAGCCCCTAGGAATGTTCGGACATCCAAAATACTGGATGCGTGCCTCTTGTCTATCGCAATGTGATCAATCTGGTTGACTGTTCGTTGATCTGGAGACCGCCACATCCCCTTATGAATATCAAGGTGAGGAAACCGTGTGCTGGCTATAGTGGCATTTCGTTCGGTAGCGAAGTCAATTAGCCTAAGTCCGTTACCAGACGTGTTGTCGTGTAGGCTATATTTTCCGACAGTACTGCTAAAGATGTCTTCTCTTCCTACCTTTGCGTTAAAATCTCCCAGCACGATTCAAACATCGTACTTTGGTAGTCGCTCATAGGTTTTGTCGAGGAGCTCGTAGAAGCAATCCTTAGTTATATCGTCTTTTTCCTCCGTCGAAGCATGAGCGCATATAAGGCTTATGTTGGCGAATTTGGCCTTGATGCGGATTGTAACAATGCATTCGCTAATGTCTTGAAAACATAAGACTTCTTGCCTAAGTCTGGCACTTATAACAAATCCGCATCCGAATAGTCGCTGTTTCTGCTCACTATAACACGGTCCGTAGTATATGTCACAGTTTTTCATCCTCTTTTTGCCCGGCCCATCCCTTCGTATTTCCTGGATGGCAGTAATGTCTGCATTGTAGCAGTTTAAAGCTTCCGCTAGTTGTTCGCCTGAACCTCTCCTGTTTAATGTTCTCACATTCCAGGTGCAGATACGAACGTCGTTGTCCTTTTTTTCGTTTTTTTCGTTCATACAGATGGGTACTCATTTAATTGTTAAATCAGACTTCAAGGCATAATCACGAACTTCCCCTCGATTTATCTTATTGAAAACTTCAAGGGAATTTAAAAAGAAATAATTTTCTAATTACTTCTGTCACAAACAACAAAAACATCTGAAACAGAGACATTCCCGAGAAAAAAAAGGACGTATGGAACGTATTAAGAGGTATTTTCGATGCACCAACCTACAACAAAATGACGTTTGCGAAACAGGAGACGGTTACAGTTTTTTCAATGCTGGAAAACGTTTGTTTTCGATGAGGATTTAAAGGGCCAAACCCACCGAGCAACCGAAACCGAAACTTTGTTTTTCATTTTTTTTTAAACTGCTAATTACTTAAAATTTGATGTGTTTTTCAGTTAAAAATACTTCTTAAATAAAAGATATTAATAAACCACACTAATCTCATCTATTTTTATTTCTTAAAGTCTTTTTATTTTGATATAAAACGATTTTATTTTTTTTCCGTACCGACATTTTACTCTTTCATTTTGCAGTTTTGCAATTCATCGTACCGAAACTTGCAACTTTTTTTTTCATCGTTGTAATTTCTGTTTGCCGAAGTTCGCAGACGTCACTTTTTTTTTATAGATCCGCATTCTGAATTCTTTTTTCAGTTTCTGTGCTATGTTCGGTGGGAATGAAATGTCATAATTGAACAGAAAAATGAAAAAATAAAACGAAGTTTCGGTTTCGGTTGCTCGGTGGGTTTGGCCCTTAAAGCGTACATATTTACAAAAACAGTGTGAAAACCGTACAAGCTATTTTTCACAGTTTCACCTTTTGCAAAACTCCAACAAATTCTAAAAAAATCATAAGAGGCTTATAAGGACGCTCGAAATTGGCGCAAAGTTTCCTTTCACATGGGAAGTTGATGCAAACTATTTATTTTTCTCTCGAACTACCGTTGAGGTATAAATGACTCCACTAATATCCCCAGCAAAAGATAACAATTTCCATTAAATATTTGCTTAATCCAATAATCTTCAAAGACAATAAAAAATCCATTTCCTCCTTTCATCGAAACGCGTTCCCACATTCCATACATTAAATTTATTAAATGTATATTTCTGCAAACTGCCCCATCGTCATCAGCTCAAGAGATTCCGCACCGCAGAGAAAAGATAAAGATAAACAAAAAAACGGATGAAGAATACCCGCATCACGGGTTTGATTGTATCAAGTTCTTACAGCTGGCGGCCGCCATAATGAAATTATTTTCCTTTGGAACTGCGCTGCTGTCAGCAGATTGTTTATTCGGAATGCCAAAAAATTGAGCGAAAATTATGACGCAAGCACAACAATTTGAATGCTTCCACTTAGCGGGTCGTCGGTGAAGGCCCCCAATGGACGATTTAGTGATTAGGTGATCTAATAATGGAAAATTCATTATCATTTCCGTTACGATCAATTTGAATGTCTTTTTTTTATTGATCCATTTCTACACACAACACACACGGCCAATGACCCCTTTAGCGACATCAATTGACTAAATGGAACGATGCCACAGGGTATGCCTCAAACGCCATTATCCCAAAAATTATTGGAAAATGATAACGTAATTTACTTACGTCGATTGTAATTGACTTAATTAGTTGTGACATTACGACCTATCGATGTCTAATTTCCTGCGGCGGTGGCTGTTGCATGTATAGCGTTACAGAGTGCTCCAAATTTATAGTTCGTCAAGCACATCAACTCGATAGGCATCGATCCACGCGTAGGAAGGTGTTAAGTGGTGGTAATGTGTATCATATACAATTAAGTGCTTCCTCGGAAATAGACGCCACTAAAGCTAAATTATATGTTCGGAAGACCGTGAAGAAAAAAAAAATGGTCCATGATGTTTTCTTACGCATCGCCGAATACTTTTCAAAGGGGTGGTGTATTGGGGAAACGCCCTAATGTAGGAGAATATTCGTGTGTATCGATCTATTGGGCACGGCACATGGTTCAAAGCAAACTTGTATGCGAAGGCATACCACGGAAACGAATAACAAATCGATTTTTGAAAAAAAAGGATGGAACAGGTTGTCTACTTAACTTTAATAAAGATACCAACAATATATCTGTTGTGTTTATTTTTATTGAAAGATCATGTATATGAATTTTTGTATCCATATATCCAAGATATGAAGTATAATGTGGGGGATCTAAAAAAAAACATTAAGTCCCAATGTATTTAGATAGCAGTGAGTTCACAAAATTGAGTGAATTCTTATGAACTTGAGCCCATTCCAATTAGCAGATGAACTCTATCTTTACCATCGATTGCAGGTAGAAGCTGTATGTGTAAAAAACCATTTAGGAGGAAGCGGCACTGGTCGCATCTTGGCTACGACATTGAAGCTACCTAAACCTAAATGAGAAGATTCTACACAAACGAACTTGCTAGCAACCAACTCAGAGCAGTACTTACTTACTTACTTAAGTGGCGCTACAGTCCGGAATGAACCTGGGCCTCAACCAACATGCCTCTCCAATTAGCCCGGTCCTTAGCTAACTGCCTCCAGTTGCGCACTCCAAGTTGGTTGAGGTCGGTTTCCACTTGTGCGCGCCACTTAAGGCGAGGTCTTCCTCTACTGCGTCCGACGTCTGGCTGGGAATCGAAGACTCTGCGAGCCGGAGTATTGGTGTCCATTCGTTCTACATGTCCTAGCCATCTTAAACGTCCAATGCGGAGTTTTTTTTACCAGGGGCATGTCGCTGTACAGCTCGTATAGTTCTTGGTTGAATCTTCGTCTCCGTAGCCCGTCAACGCAAACGGTACCGAAGAATTTTCCTCTCGAATCGACCAAGGATTTCTTCATCCGCTTTTGATACGGTCATGCTTCAGCGCCGTATAGCAGGACTGGGATGATCAGGGTCTTATATAGGATCTCCTTATTAGTTCGAGTGAGGGCTTTACTACTAAATTGCCTTCTTAGCCTGAAGAAACAGCGATTGGCAAGAGTAATTCTTCGTTTGATTTCTGACGAGATGTTGTCAGAGTTAATAGCAGAGCCGAGGTAGACAAAGTCCCGTACTACCTCAAAGTTATGTCTGTCAATGGTGACGTTCTGTCCAATTCGTCGATGTTGTGCGTCCTTTCGTGTTGACAGCATATACTTAGTCTTACGCTCATTTACTGCTAAACCCATTTTCGCCGCTTCCTTCTCTATACTAGCAAACGTGGCTATGACATCACGTTGAGTCCTACCAATGATGTCAATATCGTCAGCGTATGCTAGTAGTTGCACCGACTTTTGGAAAATTGTGCCTCTGGTGTTGGCTTTGGAGTTTTGCACAATTCTCTCAAGAATCAGATTAAAGAAGTCACATGACAGCGCATCGCCTTGCCTAAATCCTTTTTTGGTATCGAATGTGTCGGTGAGGTCGTTTCCGACCCTGATGGAGCAGCGAGAATTCTCCATCGTCATCCTACACAAACGGACGAGTTTGGGCGGTATACCAAAACTAGACATGGCTCTGTACAGTTCGTCTCTATAAATGCTGTCATATGCGGCTTTGAAATCGATGAATAGGTGGTGGGTATCGATTTGGACTTCATGAGTTTTTTCCAGGATCTGCCGAAATGTGAAAATTTGATCGGTTGTGGACTTTCCTGGCCTAAAACCACACTGATAAGGGCCAGTCAGGTTGTTGGTAAACGGTTTCAGGCGTTCACATATTACGGCAGATAGGATCTTGTAGGCGATGTTGAGGAGACTTATGCCTCTGTAGTTGGCGCAGTTCAGAGGGTCTCCTTTTTTGTGGATCGGGCAAACGATGCTGAGGTTCCATTCTTCAGGCATATTTTCATCCGACCAGATTTGGCTTATGAGTTGGTGGATGTTACTTACCAAGTCATCTCCGCCGGCCTTATAGAGCTCAGCGGGAAGGCCGTCATTTCCGGCAGCCTTATTAAGCTTGAGTTTAGATATTGCTATCCTCACTTCTCTCAGGTCGGGTGGTTGGCAGTTTTCGCTGTCGTTGCCAATATTGAATGGTTCGTTCTGCATGACAGCGGAATGTTGTTCGTCATCGCCGTTTAACAGTCTGCAGAAGTGGTTCTTCCATATCCTCAGCATCGACTGTGTCTCAACTACAATATTTCCTTGTTCATCTCGACAGGATTCTGTTCGAGCCTTGTATCCTTGGCTTTGACGTTTTACACTTTGGTAAAACTTGCGAACATCGTTCCTGGAGTGGCACCTCTCTATATCCTCGATCGCGCGCTTTTCTTGCTCTTTTTTCTTCTTGCTGAAAAGCCGATGTTCTTCCCTTCTTCTTTGCCTATAGAGCTCAATGGCAGCTCTCGTCTTCACCTGCAGCTTAGCCTTGTAGGCCTCGTTCTTGACTGCGAGCATCTGTCGGCATTCCTCATCAAACCAGGGGTTTCTTGCTGGTGGGCGCGAGAAACCTAGCACATCAGTTGCGGCTGATCTAATGGCCTGTTGGCATCGTTGCCATTGCTCTTCGACATTCGATGCTGGTGGTATGGTGTTAATCGAGAGGTTAAGGGATACGCGTTATGCGAAGGTCTTGGCGGTCTCTTGCGATTGCAGTCTTCCGACATTAAATTTTTTCACAGTATTTCTGGATTGTTGTGGCGTGGTGGATATCCGCATTCTTACCTTGGCTGCTACAAGGTAGTGATCCGAGTCGATGTTAGCTCCTCGGAATGTTCGGACATCCAAAATACTGGATGCGTGCCTCTTATCTATCGCAATGTGATCAATTGGTTGACCGTTCGTTGATCTGGAGACCGCCATGTCCCCTTATGGATATCGAGGTGAGGAAACCGTGTGCTGGCTATAGTGGCATTTCGTTCCGTAGCGAAATCAATTAGCCTAAGTCCGTTACCAGACGTGTTGTCGTGTAGGCTATGTTTTCCGACAATACTTCTAAAGATGTCTTCTCTTCCTACCTTTGCGTTAAAATCTCCCAGCACGATTTTAACATCGTACTTCGGTAGTCACTCATAGGTTTTGTCGAGGAGCTCGTAGGAGCAATCCTTAGTTATATCATCCTTTTCCTCCGTCGGAGCATGAGCGCATATAAGGCTTCTATTGGCGAATTTGGCCTTGATGCGGATTGTTACTATGCGTTCGCTAATGTCTTGGAAACATAAGACTTCTTGCCTAAGTCTGGCACATATAACAAATCCGCATCCGAATAGTCGCTGTTTCTGCTCACTATAACACGGTCCGTAGTATATGTCACAGTTTTTCATCCTCTTTTTGCCCGGCCCATCCCATCGTATTTCCTGGATGGATGCAGTAATGTCTGCTTTGTAGCAGTTTAGGGCTTCCGCTAGTTGTTCGCCTGCACCTCTCCTGTTTAATGTTCTCACATTCCAGGTGCAGATACGAACGTCGTTGTCCTTTTTTCGTTTAGCAGGGTCGTCAACAATAAAATCAGTCCTTTCCGAGGCTATTGGTTGCTTCGTAACCATATTTTTTTCTGTGGGTGGGTAGTTAACCCAAAGCACAACCCCCAACCTGGAGAGCCAGTTCCAATTTCTTAGATACCCCTAGGACACGGGGCCATCAGTATCCACTACGGGATTGAGCGCTGCTGTTGGCCTTTCGGTTCATCCGCCACCATCTCTGTTCAAGGGGCCTGACTAACCCTTGAAATTCCTAGACAACCTGTTGTCCGAATATGTCAGAGCAGCTCATCTAGGTTCGCCTGGGACAGCAGGCCGGGTATTCTTCCGTGCCATTCTCACCAGGGTGTTTATAGTGTTGCTGTTTTTCGTCGTGGTATCAACACTCGCACTTATCGTTTAGCAAGTCAAATCCGGTTGGATGAGACCAGTACCCGATGGATTTCCTGCAAAGTTGGTTGGCACCAGTCAGTTTTATCTTATTGGAGTGCTTACCCAACAGGTTGTGACCTGTTATCACTCTCACCGCCATAGAAATGGATGCTCTATTCAAAGCTATTAGCTTGTTTGACTTGCTGCCGCTTAACTCCGGCCAGAGAGATTTTGTGTTTATACAAGTTATTGTATTTTGCCATCTTGTTATGGTTGCTTTTTGAGTGTGCTTGGTTATTTCATGTTTTTTAGATGCTAGCGGAGGATTGACCCTTTTATCAGCTAGGGAAATGCAACTGGACGATCCTAGTCTAGCTAGCTCGTCTGCTTTCTCATTTCCTATAATGTCATTATGCCCTGGCACCCACATAATTTGGACTTTGTTCTGGTTACAAAGAGCCTTCAGCTCTTCGCGGGAGCGTCCAACTACCCGTGATTTTACTATATTCGATGCCAGAGCTTTAATGGAGATATCCTCATGTGATATGTCCAATACCCTAGCGGATTCGGCAGCTTCAAGTATGGCCAGGATCTCAGCTTGGAATACACTACACGAGTTTGCTAATCTTAAGAATGTAGCTAGCCCGATCTTTTCAGAGTAGACACCAGAGCCCACTCCGACTTCCATTTTGGATCCGTCGGTATAGATTGCTATTTCTGTGTTAGATAACACATTGTTTGAAGACCATTCGTCTCTGCTTGGTATTCTGATAGAGTTATTAGTATCAAAGTCGTGATATGGGATCATGATGCTACATCCGCATATGCCATTGAGTTTAATATTGAGCTATGGCCAAAAGGCTTCGTGAGTAGATTGCCCGTTTCTTTGAGTCTTGCTGCGCTTTTTGCTGCTGTGTCATTGATTTGTAAGTCAATTGGTGTTATGTTTAGGATTGTTTCTAACCCTACTGTGAGGCTAGTGCGCATGGCTCCTGTCGTGAGTATGCATGCTGTCATTTGAACTTTCGTAAGCTTGGTCATATGTTTTGCTTTTTTCATAGCATTCCACCAGACCAAGCAACCGTATGTTAGGATTGGTCTGACAATGGCTGTGTATAGCCATTTTTGACCTTCGGGGATGGGCTCCATGTTTTGACGCAGATTCTGTTGCAGCTATAGAGGGAAATATTTGCTTTCTTTTCTCTTTCTTCAACGTTTAGATTCCAGTTCAGTTTACTATCAAGTGAGAGAGTCGAATCTTCCAAAGACGGTGCCGGAGATGCTGGGATCGATCTCCTGTTAGTAAAGAGAACCAGTTCTGTTTTGTTTGGGTTTACACCCAGCCCACAAGACTTTGCCCACTTGCTGAGTATATTGAGACTTCTTTGCATAATTTCACTCACTGTCGGTGGGAAATTTCCGCACGCCAGGAGGACTACGTCATCAGCGTATTCCACTGTTTTTATTGCAGTGATATCCAGTGCCTCGTTGACTACTAATAGCCAGAGGAGTGGGGATAGTACGCCTCCCTGGGGGGTACCTCTTGACGTTGTGATCCCTTTGGTACAATCGCCTAGTGTTGACGAAATGATCCGGTTATTGAGCATGGTTAAGATCCAATTGCTAGAAACCGTTCCTATTTCAGCTTTGGCAAGTGCCTCAGCAATTGCTTCAGTTGTAACGTTGTTGAAGGCTCCTTCCATATCTAGAAAGGCTGCTAACGTATATTCTTTGTAGTGCAGTGAATTTTCTACTGTGCGAACTACTTCGTGTAGAGCCGTTTCCACCGAGTCGCCCTTTATATAGGCATGTTGGCTTACAGATAGGTAACCTGGATTCAGGTTGCTACGTATTTGGATTTCGAGTAATCGTTCCATCGTTTTCAGTAGGAAGGAGGACAGGGTTATGGGTCTGAAATCTTTCGCTACGGTGTGGCTGCATTTACCTGCCTTCGGTATGAATATAACTTTAACTTCACGCCACACTTGTGGTATGTGGTTTAGTTTTAGACATCCACGGAAGATGGTAAGCAGTGTTGGCATTATGTGATTAGCAGTTTTTTGTAGCATGATAGTGGTTATGCCGTCAGGGCCGGCTGATTTATGGGGCTTGAATGAATTAATGGGCCATGCAATTTTTTCCTTGCACCCTATCGTATTAATGAGGGAGTTGTCAAACATGTTGTCCGATGTGTGGTCTGTAATTGTACTTACGATGGCATTTTCCTCTACAGTTTTGCAGTTCGGAAAGTGTGCGCTTAAAAGAAGGTTCAGGGTTTCAGCGGTTGATTCTGTCCATTCATTTGCTGAATTTTTGAGAAAACCTGGGCTACTTGCTTCTTTTGTTTTCCTCGTAACTGCTGCAGAATTCTTTCCCAGCCTTTCTTTTGGCCGTTCTGATCTCTTTTTTGAATTTACAGAGGCTAGTTCTATAAAGCTACTCAAACAATACTACCAACTTGTCCCAGACATAGAGCTCTGGACGAAAAGAACTGGCGTATAAAGGGCATTTCAATAAGGGGCGGGGTCGATGTTAAAATGGAATACTACAAGCTGTGTGTGAGGAATAACCGAAATTCTTTTTTTATTTGAAAGTGTCCGCCGCAGCTTTACATGGTGCCACGGATCTGAGAGGCCTGATTTTAAAATCATCGGTCGATTGCGACTTCAGAAAACCCTACAAGAAAAAGTTACAAAGGTCAAATTGCACGATCTTGGTGATCAATTCTAAAAATGTATTCTTCAATTTGATTCTTGAGAGGATTGTGCCAAACTCCCGAGCCAACACCAGAGGCACAACTTTCCAAAAATCGGTGCGATATTGACATCATTGGTAGGACTCAACGTGATGTCATAGACACGTTTGCTAGTATAGAGAAGGAAGCAACAAAAATGGGTTTAGCAGTAAGTGAGGGTAAGACTAAGTATATGATGTCAACACGAAAGGACACACAACATCGACGAATTGGACAGAACGTCACCATTGACAGATATAACTTTGAGGTAGTACGGGACTTTGTCTACCTCGGCTCCGCTATTAACTCTGGCAACAACATCTCGTCAGAAATCAAACGAAGAATTTCTCTTGCCAATCGCTGTTTCTTCGGGCTAAGAAGGCAATTTAGTAGTAAAGCCCTCACTCGAACTACTAAGGAGATCCTATATAAGACCCTGATAATCCAAGTCCTACTCTTCGGCTCTGAAGCATAGACCGTATCAAAAGCGGATGAAGAAATCCTGGGTCGATTCGAGAGAAAAATTCTTCGAAAAATCTTCGGTCCCGTTTGCGTTGACGGGCCTATGGAGACGAAGATTCAACCACGAAATATACGAGCTCTACAGCGACATTCCCCTGGTCAAAAAACTCCGCATTGGACGTTTAAGATGCCTAGGACATATAGAACGAATGGACACCAATATTCCGGCCCGCAGAGTCTTCGATTCCCAGCCAGACGTCGGACGCAGTAGAGGAAAACCTCGCTTTAAGTGGCGCGCACAAGTAGAAACCGACCTCAACTAATTTGGAGTGCGCAACTGAAGGCAGTTAGCTAAGGACCGTGCTAATTGGAGAAGCATGTTGGTTGAGGCCTAGGTTCATCCCGGACTGTAGCGCCACTAAAGTAAGTAAGTTAGTATAATGCATAGATGAATTGTTCTGTAAATAAATATTCACGAGTATTCCGCGATCTTAAGGATTAAAGTGTTCTGAAGCTTGTTGAGGTGAAACCTGTTTACTTTATAAAAAAACAAAACATGGTTGAAACCACTTGTAAAACTTATAGCATCCTCTGGAAGCGTGATACATTTTGAGCCCCTCTATATATGTATATTGGGATAGATAAACTCGGGAGCAAAGGAAGATTAGGCGATGAGCAATGTGAGATACAAAGAAGATTCGGTGAGGTAAACCGTTTCGCAAGTGGATTATGTCCGTAGGTTCAACACAAAAAATCGGGTTGACCCTACCTACGGTATAAAAATCGTCGTTCAACGACCAGTCAGGTAATTGGAAGCGTGCCGACAAAGTATTGAATTATTAAAAAAATTCGTTAGTTTTCGTAATAATTTCATTATCGTTAAAACTATAACAGCATCATCAAATTCATAAATCCCAATAGAAAAATATATCGCCCACTCCCAACTCAAGCACACAGCACTTACGCCAACTAAAATGGCAGATCAAAGTGGCGCCAGTTTTCAAAGTCGACACACTTGCACAGCAAAAAAAAAAGATATTCCAACTAAAATTTAAATAAATGATTCTATCCCCATTTGGCATACCACTAGTTCACCCACCAACCATTTGGCAATTGAAAACCATCAGCCAGCGCCCTCGCACATGTGTGACTCACAGGCATCCCCTCACCAGCTTCCATGCTTTTCAACACATGTTTCGCTTAACAGATGATTTACTTTTGCATTACAAATTAACGTATTCAATTTGTGTTTCATTAAACATTTAAATTAATCCTCTCTCCGACGTTCTCCCCGCTTCACATGACAGCCCAGACCAAAGAGGACATTATGCCATTTAGCGCAAACATAACCCAAATCAAGTGGAAGAACTGATAGCACAAGAGGGAACTCTGTCGTCACGTCACTCTTTGGCACTAGTAAGGCTGGACGAAGTCGAGGAGACGAAGAGGAAAGCAGCGAGATGTGCTAAATAGCCTATGAGAAGGATATGGAAATGAAAGGCATAAACCAGGAAAAGGAAACGGGAACGGAACGACACACGTCGACCAGGTTGACTTCAATGGAACTCCTGGAATCATTCAGATGTTGTTAAATATCATCGGGGGTAATGTAGACGAGGAAAGCGATGAAAATGACGACAAAAACGAGAATCAGGGCGAGGAGGCTTAAGGGATTTCCCACCCTAAAAAAATTTGCTGCAGCTTATTCATGGGAATTAGGGTTCGACAGGAGTCGCCGCCATGAATAGCAAGAAATGAAAGACCGAATTTATTTTTTTTGCCACCCCCTCGATATTGATTTTCTGTCATTTTTTCTGATTTTTATTTTTTATTCGTATATCACCTCCACCATCATCATCATCATCATCACCCAGAATCGATCGAGAATTAAGTCTGATAGATTGCCAGGACTAAAGAGACATGTTCGAGTGTCAATATAAATTCAGCAAATGGCTGAAAAATTAACCTTGTTGCCAGAGAATACATTGGCATGCATAAGTATTCGTCGAGCATACACTACACCATACAGGAAGTGGATTCATTTTTTGTTTTTGTGGAGCAAATGTGTGTTGAGAACTACCCAGAGAGGGTGGATTTATGGCAGGAACATCGACATTTCATTGAATATGGGATGTAAATTGCCGGAATGGCAAATATCGAATGGAAATTGATTTCGAGTAGAGGCGAATGTGAGAATGTCATGAATGCATATAGGGGAAGGGATGGTAGGGTTTCAGTGAGTTCATTTGGTTGGAAGGATTTTTCAAGTTTGTGAAATAAAACCTTTTCAATTGACAGGGGGAAATGTAATGAATGACTGTCGAGGCAGTTAGATTGAAATGTAATTAAAACCCATACATGTGTGAGAAGGGTCGATGCATAGAATATGAAAGTCAATTTCAAAAATCGTGTGACCCTGTGGTTGCTGCTTTTAATAGTTTAAAAAAAAGCCTCTTAAATAGGTAAGGGCGGGTTACAATATTAGGAAGGGGTAGATAGTTGGGTCAATCTATTAAATCAGGATCGGTTAATCCATTTATTTTTTTTTACCAACAAATTTTAGAAGATTTCTCGGGGTAAGACCTCATTTTCCCACAGAAATTTATGATTCACAGGCTTTTCGAGATACTACATATAAATGCAGTCCCAAACTGTATCGGAAGATGTTATAACTTTTGCAAATGGCGGAAGGTTCTGTACTCCTTCGGACGAGAATAACTAAAAATTTCGTGAAGCTCCATCGGCATCGAGTAAACAAGGTGCCACGGCAATTTTCCATCTTTGCAGCGCATTTCAGTTAAAGACTTGATATTAGGTTAGGTTAGGTTAGGTTGGTGGGTTGATGAGGCAGACGGTGTGTGTCTTCCCTCATCGCACTCAGGTCAATATAGACCCATTGTGATGCCCGTTGGGGGTCCACTTGTGTGGTTGGTTCATTCATTGTCCCGTTACTGTCCATTGTTGTTAGCCTCTTTCCAACCATCCAGATGTTGTTGCAAACATGAAAAGATTAGGGAGAGGGATTTCGGATAGATCCGTGAGGTCATGGAAAAAGTATTTTCCTAAGGTTCTCATTGTTAATTGGCTGAGGCCTGGGCAGTGGCACAGAAAGTGGAGGGTATCCTCGTGGTATTACATCACACTATCCTTAACTTCAACGACGCAGTAGAAAATTTTCGGTCGAATTTCTTTATGAGCGACAAGGCTCATTTCTGAATTTGATGCTCCTGGGTCAAGTATAATCCACATATCATTCTTGAAGAGCTAATACTTCCACTCATAGTCACTGCATGTTGACCTGTTTAGGCCGGAGGTGCCAAAGGGCCTAATAGGTAACACGGTTAATGTGACTATATAATCATAATCAACGAGTTTTTATTGACGCAAATTGATAAATTATGACTGGAGGGCATGTGTTCTCAAGTGGACGGTGCAACCGAACACAATGAATTTTCGCCCCGACTAATGTCCCATTTCGGAGTTTTTAAGAGGTCACAAGATTGCCCAATTTGGCAGCTGGAGACTTTTTTCTTTATTTTTTTTAATTCGATGGTTTATACCGGTGCTTAAGGATAGTGATGCGATTATATGAGGACACAAGCGTTCTCACTCTAGCCTCTCACTAACAACTCCTACTCTCACCTCCACGCTGGTGACTGGTGGGTGCCTAGTACCTCGACAAGAGATGAGGTATTAAACCCCTGTGGAAGGTCGTTGGTGGCAGCAAACGAGAGAGGGGGAAGGAGTGTCCTCTCACTAAGGCACTCACTCTTTAGGCGGCAGCGGAGGAATTCCCTAGATGGAGTCAACGGTGGCGCCTACAGCTCCAGTTTGATCGAACTGGTAGTGAAATCCCTATATGAGCTGCTTCGACATATTTGAACACCAGGTCTATAGGGATTTCCAATACTGAGCCAGGGTATTGGAAAAGAGTTGGTGGCGGAGGAGCCCTCAATGGGTCAACGCAACGATCATATCCCAAAATGGGCTACTGACATCGATATTATTTCCGGCCCGCTGTCCTAGGGTCAAAACAAGGGCCTGGCCCTCCAGGTTGGGGGTTGTGCTTTGGGTTAACTACCCATCCACGGAAAAAAGACTGTGTTACGAAGCAACCAATAGCCTCGGAAAGGACTGATATTATTGTTGACGACCATGCTTAACGAAAAAAGGACAACGACGTTCGTATCTGCACCTGTAATGTGCAGGTGCACAACTAGCGGAAGCCCTAAACTGCTACAAAGCAAAACAAACTGCCATCCAGGAAATACGATGGGATGGGCCGGGCAAAAAGAGGATGAAAAACTGTGACATCTACTATGGACCGTGTTATAGTGAGCAGAAACAGCGACTATTTGGATTCGGATTTGTTATAAATGCCAGACTTAGGCATGAAGTCTTATGTTTTCAAGACATTAGCGAACGCATTGTAACAATCCGCATCAAGGCCAAATTCGCCAACATAAGCCTTATATGCGCTCATGCTCCGACGGAGGAAAAAGACGATATAACTAAGGATTGCTTCTACGAGCTCCTCGACAAAACCTATGAGCGACTGCCAAAGTACGATGTTTAAATCGTGCTGGGAGACTTTTACGCAAAGGTAGGAAGAGAAGACATCTTAAGCAGTACTGTCGGTAAATATAGCCTACACGACAACACGTCTGGTAACGGACTTAGGCTAATTGACTTCGCTACGGAACAAAATGCCACTATAGCCAGCACACGGTTTCCTCACCTCGATATCCATACGGGGACATGGCGGTCTCTAGATCAACGAACAGTCAACCAAATTGATCACATTGCGATAGACAAGAGGCACGCATCCAGTATTTTGGGTGTCCGAACATTCCGAGGGGCTAACATCGACTCTGACCACTACCTTGTTGTAGCCAAGGTAAGGATGCGGATATCCACCATGTCACAAAAAACCAGAAATACAGTGAAAAATATTAATGTTGGAAGACTGCAATCTCCAGAGACCGCCAAGACCTTAACCTCTCGACTCACAACACACCACCTGCATCTAATGTCGAAGCACAATGGCAAAGATGCCAACAAGCCATTAGATCAGCCGCAACTGATGTGCTAGGTTTCTCGCGGCCACCAGCAAGAAACCCCCGGGTTGATGAGGATTGCCGACAGATACTCGCAGCCAAGAACGAGGCCTACAAGGCTAAGCCGCAGGTGAAGACGAGAGCTGCCATTGAGCTCTATAGGCAAAGAAGAAGGGAAGAACATCGGCTTTTCAGAAAGAAGAAAAAAGAGCAAGAAAAGCGCGCGATCGAGGATATAGAGAGGTGCCACTCCAGGAACGATGTTCGCAAGTTTTACCAAAGTGTTAAACGTCAAAGCCAAGGATACAAGGCTCGAACAGAATCCTGTCGAGATGAACAAGGAAATATATAGTTGAGACACAGTCGATGCTGAGAATATGAAAGAACCACTTCTGCAGACTGTTTAGCGGCGATGACGGAATATTGTTCCGCTGTCAGGCAGAACGAACCATTTAATATTGGCAACGACAGCGAAAACTGCCAACCACCCGACCTAAGTGAAGTGAGGATAGCTATATCTTAACTCAAGCTTAATAAGGCCACCGGAAATGACGGCCTTCCCGCTGAGCTTTATAAAGCTGGCGGAGATGATTTAGTAAGCAACATCCACCAACTCATAAACAAAATCTGGTCAAATGAAAGCATGCCTGAAGAATGGAACCTCAGCATCGTTAGCCCGATCCACATAAAACGGAGACCCTCTGAACTGCGCCAACTACAGAGGCATAAGTCTACTCAACATCGCCTAAAAGATCCTATCTGCCGTAATATGTGAACACCTGAAACCGTTTACCAACAACCTGATTGGCCCTTATCAGTGTGGTTTTAGGCCAGGAAAGTCCACAACCGATCAAATTTTCACAATTTGGCAGATCCTGGAAAAGACCCAAGAAGTCCAAATAGATACCCACCACCTATTTATTGATTTCAAAGCCGCATACGACAGAATTTATAGAGACGAACTATACAGAGTCATGTCTAGTTTTGGTATACCGCCCAAACTCGTCCGTTTGTGTGGGATGACGATGGAGAATTCTCACTGCATCATCAGGGTCGGAAACGACCTCACCGACACATTCGATACCAAAAAAGGATTTAGGAAGGATTGTGCAAAACTCCCGAGCCAACACCAGAGGCACAATTTTCCAAAAATCGGTGCAACTACTATAGCATACGCCGACGATATTGACATCATTGGTAGGACTCAACGTGATGTCATAGCCACGTTTGCTAGTATAGAGAAGGAAGCGGCAACAATGGGTTTAGCAGTCAATGAGCGTAAGACTAAGTATATGCTGTCAACACGAAAGGACACACAACATCGACGAATTGGACAGAACGTCACCATTGACAGATATAACTTTGAGGTAGTACGGGACTTTGTCTACCTCGGCTCCGCTATTAACTCTGTCAACAACATCTCGTCAGAAATCAAACGAAGAATTACTCTTGCCAATCGCTGTTTCTTCGGGCTAAGAAGGCAATTGAGTAGTTAAGCCCTCACTCAAACTACTAAGGAGATCCTATATAAGACCCTGATCATCCCAGTCCTGCTCTACGGCGCTGAAGCATGGACCGTATCAAAAGGGGATGAAGAGATCCTTGGTCGATTCGAGAGAAAAATTCTTCGGAAAATCTTCGGTCCCGTTTGCGTTGACGGGCTATGGAGACGAAGATTTAACCACGAACTATACGAGCTGTACAGCGACATACACCTAGTCAAAAAACTCCGCATTGGACGTTTAAGATGGCTAGGACATGTAGAACGAATGGACACCAATACTTCGGCTCGCAGAGTCTTCGATTCCCAGTCAGACGTCGGACGCAGTAGAGGAAGACCTCGCCTTAAGTGGCGCGCACAAGTAGAAACCGACCTCAACCAAATTGGAGTGCGCAACTGGAGGCAGTTAGCTAAGGACCGGGCTAATGGAGAGGCATGTTGGTTGAGGCCCAGGTTCATCCCGGACTGTAGCGCCACTTAAGTAAGTAAGTATTTAAGTAATAAAGTGGATGACATGAGTTTCGCACCCATGAAAACGATCCATTGGTAACATTGCTGAGTGAAATGTTTTATGAATACGAATCAGTGCGACCCTGAATGATGTTTTCTGAAAAACCTTTGCACCGTTAAGATGTGTTTTAATAAATTTGAATGAATAAAACTGATTATGTCTCTCCGTTCCGGCACACATTTCGCACGTAATAACTTTTTAACTGCGATCTTTGATGGATATCTAATGTCCCGCAATAATTATTAAAAGAATTCCAAAATTCCTTTATTTTCTACAGACGTAAATTTAAATCCATTCTTCTATATTACTTACATCATTTGTTATCAGATATCCTTTTGTTATTTCCTTGGTGACATCCCTGGAAAGAGAAAGAAACACTTGTCAAATAGATTTCCACAAAATAGCATTTACCAAGATGAAAAATATGTCATTATCTCTTAAAAATGAATTTAAGCATTATATACCTAAGGACATTTTAAGCGCAAATTCTATCCAACATTTATATTAATCACTTGAACAAAACAAAAACCAAAGAGATTATCCTTTCATCCTGGATTATGGTTCAGTTCACTCGAGTATATATCAAAAACTACAGACAGTCAGAGATTGCTGTCAACATCATGCCCCAAGTTTCACCTGCAATGTGCTGCACAAAGGATACAGAGTACTACACACAAGTATACAAATCACATCCTCTGCATCAAGCAACAGCAAAAAAGGACATCGTAGAGAGAAACAAAGGAAAATTTATCATCTTTGAAATCATTTTGGCTCAACAGTGGCAGCTGCCAGCCTGCCTCCGACAAATACACACAACATTTACAAAAACTGACAGATGGTTAAATATGAAACTTTCCAATTCCGCACTTGCACCTACAAAGGGCCAACAAGAAACTCTGTGTTCAAATACGTATTATACGACTCCTTGTAAATCCTAGAAGTAAGCATATATGCAATAATCTGAAACAGCAGGAAATTGAAAATAATAGACCTCGGCCGCAACAACGAAACACAAGTCGCAACTGTCAAAAGCCGAAGAAAATGCGCGCGCGCATTAATAAATAAATTGCCACAGTCGTCGCGTCGTGTCGTAGCGCAAATGGCGTTTGTGACTGATTAATTGATAGTTTGCCGCAAATTGCCTTTTTTGACGTTTATTTTTGCAGGTCTAGTTGTGGCTGCTTCTCGGCTTTTTTTTATGAGTAATGCGCGCGGTATAAGTGAATATCAACGACCCACTTAACCAGGATGACTAACGATCTGGGGTAGTCGGTGGATGTGTGTTGTTTGCAGGCACATGTGCTTCCAAAAAAATTTGCATATATCTGAATTACTTATTTACCCAAAAATGGAAAGGGAATTGAAAACTTGATTCGATCTGGGTTTTGGATTTCATGGCAAATTACCCCAGACCGACGCGGATGTGGACGGGACGAGGTGTGTGCTTGAGCATGTAACTAAACCAAGAGTGGGTTGCTAAAATCGATTTTTTTTAAATATTATACCGACACGGGTGGCTACGTGAAGTGTTGGTTGATTGCGTTGATATTGACACAGTGAGGCACAAATGGTTGAACAATTGGATTAAGAGGAAAGCATTTAGAGGCTGACAGCCATGGGGGTTTGGTTTGCATTGATTTTGATATTGAATATTGCGTTGATTTAAACAAAACCAAGGATTTATTATTTTTTATTCAGTAATTGGATTGTGTATTATGGGACCAAGAGCAATCAATATTTCAAATCGGCAGTCGGATTCGAACTGTACACTTTATTACTGTATTCTCATCAGCCATTGTGGGAAAATAGATCAATTTGAAAGGGTTGAGTTGACATTTTAGTATGACATGCATTTTTATGGGTTTGAATTATGGTGGGTATGTAGTTGGTTTTATTATTTATTTATAAGTATAGACTTATAACTTACTTACTTACTTACTTAAGTGGCGCTACAGTCCGGAATGAACCTGGGCCTCAACCAACATGCCTCTCCAATTAGCCCGGTCCTTAGCTAACTGCCTCCAGTTGCGCACTCCAAGTTGGTTGAGGTCGGTTTCCACTTGTGCGCGCCACTTAAGGCGAGGTCTTCCTCTACTGCGTCCGACGTCTGGCTGGGAATCGAAGACTCTGCGAGCCGGAGTATTGGTGTCCATTCGTTCTACATGTCCTAGCCATCTTAAACGTCCAATGCGGAGTTTTTTGACCAGGGGCATGTCGCTGTACAGCTCGTATAGTTCTAGGTTGAATCTTCGTCTCCATAGCCCGTCAACGCAAACGGGACCGAAGATTTTTCGAAGAATTTTTCTCTCGAATCGACCAAGGATTTCTTCATCCGCTTTTGATACGGTCCATGCTTCAGCGCCGTAGAGCAGGACTGGGATGATCAGGGTGTTATATAGGATCTCCTTAGTAGTTCGAGTGAGGGCTTTACTTCTAAATTGCCTTCTTAGCCCGAAGAAACAGCGGTTGGCAAGAGTAATTCTTCGTTTGATTTCTGACGAGATGTTGTTGTCAGAGTTAATAGCGGAGCCGAGGTAGACAAAGTCCCGTACTACCTCAAAGTTAACTCTGTCAATGGTGACGTTCTGTCAAATTCGTCGATGTTGCGAGTCCTTTCGTGATGACAGCATATACTTAGTCTTACCCTCATTTACTGCTAAACCCAGTTTCGCCGCTTCCTTCTCTATACTAGCAAACGTGGCTATGACATCACGTTGAGTCCTACCAATGATGTCAATATCGTCAGCGTATGCTAGTAGTTGCACCGACTTTTGGAAAATTGTGCCTCTGGTGTTGGCTTTGGAGTTTTGCACAATTCTCTCAAGAATCAGATTAAAGAAGTCACATGACAGCGCATCGCCTTGCCTAAATCATTTTTTGGTATCGAATGTGTCGGTGAGGTCGTTTCCGACCCTGATGGAGCAGCGAGAATTCTCTATCGTCATCCTACACAAACGGACGAGTTTGGGCGGTATACCAAAACTAGACATGGCTCTGTACAGTTCGTCTCTATAAATGCTGTCATATGCGGCTTTGAAATCGATGAATAGGTGGTGGGTATCGATTTGGACTTCTTGAGTTTTTTCCAGGATCTGCCGAAGTGTGAAAATTTGATCGGTTGTGGACTTTCCTGGCCTAAAACCACACTGATAAGGGCCAATCAGGTTTTTGGTAAACGGCTTCAGGCGTTCACATATTACGGCAGATAGGATCTTGTAGGCGATGTTGAGGAGATTTATGCCTCTGTAGTTGGCGCAGTTCAGATGGTCTCCTTTTTGTGGATCGGGCAAACGATGCTGAGGTTCCATTCTTCAGGCATATTTTCACCCGACCAGATTTGGCTTATGAGTTGGTGGATGTTACTTACCAAGTCATCTCCGCCGGCCTTATAAAGCTCAGCGGGAAGGTCGTCATTTCCGGCGGCCTTATTAAGCTTGAGTTTAGATATTGCTATCCTCACTTCACTCAGGTCGGGTGGTTGGCAGTTTTCGCTGTCGTTGCCAATATTGAATGGTTCGTTCTGCCTGACAGCGGAATGTTGTTCGTCATCGCAGTTTAACAGTCTGCAGAAGTGGTTCTTCCATATCCTCAGCATCGACTGTGTCTCAACTAGAATATTTCCTTGATCATCTCGACAGGATTCTGTTCGAGCCTTGTATCCTTGGCTTTGACGTTTTACACTTTGGTAAAACTTGCGAACATCGTTCCTGGAGTGGCACCTCTCTATATCCTCGATCGCGCGCTTTTCTTGCTCTTTTTTCTTCTTGCTGAAAAGCCGATGTTCTTCCCTTCTTCTTTGCCTATAGAGCTCAATGGCAGCTCTCGTCTTCACCTGCAGCTTAGCCTTGTAGGCCTCGTTCTTGGCTGCGAGCATCTGTCGGCATTCCTCATCAAACCAGGGGTTTCTTGCTGGTGGGCGCGAGAAACCTAGCACATCAGCGGCTGATCTAATGGCCTGTTGGCATCGTTGCCATTGCTCTTCGACAACAAGGTAGTGGTCCGAGTCGATGTTTGCTCCTCGGAATGTTCGGACATCCAAAATACTGGATGCGTGCCTCTTATCTATCGCAATGTGATCAATTTGGTTGACCGTTCGTTGATCTGGAGACCGCCATGTCCCCTTATGGATATCGAGGTGAGGAAACCGTGTGCTGGCTATAGTGGTGTTTCGTTCCGTAGCGAAATCAATTAGCCTAAGTCCGTTACCAGACGTGTTGTCGTGTAGGCTTTGTTTTCCGACAATACTTCTAAAGATGTCTTCTCTGCCTACCTTTGCGTTAAAATCTCCCAGCACGATTTAAACATCGTACTTCGTTAGTCGCTCATAGGTTTTGTCGAGGAGCTCGTAGAAGCAGTCCTTAGCTATATCATCTTTTTCTTCCGTCGGAGCGTGAGCGCATATAAGGCTTATGTTGGCGAATTTGGCCTTGATGCGGATTGTTACTATGCGTTCGCTAATGTCTTGGAAACATAAGACTTCTTGCCTAAGTCTGGCACTTATAACAAATCCGCATCCGAATAGTCGCTGTTTCTGCTCACTATAACACGGTCCGTAGTATATGTCACAGTTTTTCATCCTCTTTTTGCCCGGCCCATCCCATCGTATTTCCTGGATGGCAGTAATGTCTGCTTTGTAGCAGTTTAGGGCTTCCGCTAGTTGTTCGCCTGCACCTCTCCTGTTTAATGTTCTCACATTCCAGGTACAGATACGAACGTCGTTGTCCTTTTTTCGTTTAGCAGGGTCGTCAACAATAAATCAGTCCTTTCCGAGGCTAGATAGACTTATAACGGGTAGTTAAATTTTAAGGACCGATGTTGAATGTGAACCACACCTAAACGTCAAGTATTTTTCTGCATTTCATTTGACAGTTCTCAATTTCAGACTAACTCAAATTGAACCATGGAAAGATACACAACCGAGCAACACACGTTAAAGTTATTCAGGCTTTTTATGAAATGGGCGTTCAATTCCAAATGCATATCGTTCACTTCGTGATTTTTTCGGTCAATTTTATCGTCCAAATGTGCGTACAATCGGAAAAATCGCGCAAAAATTTGAGCAATCCGGGTCTGTAGGAGATGTGAAAACACCAGTGCATGCTCGTACAGCTCGTACTGCAGAAAATATTTCTCCTGTTCGCGATAGTGAGGCTGAAGAGCCGTACACCTCAACTCGTCGTCGTGCCCAACAATTGCACCTCTCACGCTCGTCGTTGATGAACATAATGCATAAAGACTTGCATTTACACACTTACAAGGTGCAATTGACTCAAGAACTAAAGCCTCTTGACCTTTTCAAGCGTCGTCAATGGTTAGAATGGTGGCAAGAAATGGCAACAGTGGATGATCAATTTTCGAAAAAAATCGTCTTCAGTGATGAGGCACATTTTCACCTCAGTGGATTCGTCAATAAGCAGAATTGCAGCATTTGGGCGAATGATCATCCAAGAGTGATTGCTGAAAAACTAATCCACCCACAAAGAGTGACTGTTTGGTGCGGTTTATGGGCTGGCGGCATCATCGGGCCGGATTTTTTTCCAAAATGAGGCCGGTCAGGCAGTTACTGTGAATGGTGTTCGCTATCGTGAGATGCTAACGAACTTTTTATGGCCCGAATTGGAAGATATGGATGTGGACGATATGTGGTTTCAACAGGGCGGTGCCACTTGCCTCACAGCAAACGAAACAATGGCTCTTTAGCGCGACAAATTCAATGGCCGCCAAGATCATATGATTTAACACCGTTGGACTTCATTCTTTGGGGTTATTTGAAAGAAAAGGTGTACGTCGATAAGCCAGCAACAATTCAAGAGCTAAAGGGCATAGAACCTCAATTATGACTCAGCATCATCGAAAATTTGGACCATCGGATGATGCCGAGGTCGCGGCGGCCATTTGGCCGATATTTTGTTCCATACATCATTGAACAATACTAATATTATCAGAAATGACAATAGTTTCCTAAATTATTTGTGTTTTATTCAAAATTAACAACGGTTCTTAAAATTTAACCAGCCTTTAATAGAAAAAAATTAATTCGAAAAAAAAAATAATTAAAAAGAAGAGAAAAAGGGATAAATGAATAATCATCATCATATTAATGTCTCCGAGTACTCCTTGAGCCTCCTACCAAAAAGCGTGGTAAAGCTTATCATCCTTAGATGTCGAGGAAGAGAATTCCACAGACGTATCGCATTTATGAAAAAATTGTCGCTCGGATATTAAAGACGTCTAAAAAGATTTGGAGAATTGAGAAATGTGTTCACCTTATACAAGGTGGCGCAAAAATAACCTTCCGATGTTTTTTGGCTGTAATTTAAAAAAAATGAAAAACTTTGATTCTTCTTTTGGATTATTTTTATTTGGTCTTTTAATTTTTTTTTTTACATCAAGTCGAGAATATGATGTCATGTAAATGGACAAAAAAAAAAACTGACATTAGGGGCCAATCGCAAAATTTATAGCATTTTCTGATAGGAGGATTACTTTTGCGCCACCTTGTATATATACCTCGCTATGCTGTTGTGCGCAACATTGAGTTTACGCTTGTCCTCAGAATCACAATTGTAAAAGAGTTCACAATCGTAAAGCAGAAAAGGGATGAATAATGTTTTGGCTAGTACAATTCTGGTGTAATTCTATGGTTGTTCCACAGCATACAAAGCCCTCTATAAACTCTCCCAGTTGTCACTATGATTTAGGTATTCCAAGAAACTCTTTTTGTAAAGGTAATACCAAGGTTTTTAGCAGAATCGACGAATTCAATACGATTCCTGTCATAGCATATTTTGGGAAAATCTGACGTATCAATGGCCTTTTTTGAAATAACCAAGCATTTGGACTTAAGTGGGTTAACGCCTAGACCATTTTTCCGCGACCAATTAAGAATATTGGGGAATAGGGGGAAACCTTTTCTCATCTGAACATCGTCAGCATACATACCTACCTGTGTGTTTTGTAAGCAATTGGGTAAATCGTTTTTGTACATGGAGAATAGAAATAGCGGTCCCATTATTGAACCTTGTGGCACTCTCCTATTCAACCTAAGAAGTTCAGATACGGAGCAGTTTGATACAACTGCCTGATATCTACATTTTTTTTTATAATTGGCGCGCACTCAAGGGGTTATGAATACCCTTTAGATGTTTTAGCACAGTGCGGGCGTTAAGGAAATTCGGGATAAGAAGAAAGGAGGTACCGATGCACATTGATTTTAAATGCCTGTAGGTAATAATGAAAAGGGAAAACAGAGTTTGGTAGAGCATTCCACATTCGTGTTGTTCGGTTTATGTACGAATCTCAGCGTACGTCCGAAGATAGGCTTGAGGGTAAACTGATTTACATTCATTGCGTAACGAGTATTGCGGCTGAATTGTTGAATGGGAGGAATGCAGCTGGCTATTTCATTTGAACATTGGTTGTTAAAATAGCGATAAAAGAAGGTAAGGCAGGAGATGTTTCGACGGTGTTCGAGCGAAACTAAGGAGTTCGCTATTCTTATGTCTCCTAGAAGTTTTTTTTCGCACGCGCTTGAATCCTAGGTAGGTGCAATGTTGATTTTGGTGCACCTGACCAGATGTGGGCGTTGAATCAAGTTTTGGGCGTATAAACGCTTTATATATTGTGGCCAGATCGATTTAGGAAACTTAGACATTTCGCTGCGTTTTTAGCGATTTGAAATATGTGGCCGTTCCAACGTAAGTCGTTACTAACACACATACCTAGCATGGAAAGCTTTTCGGTTTCTTCGATGTAAGTGCCATTCATGGATAATGGCTTTAGATTTTGGTTTCGCTTTAACGACAGAAGACAGCATTGTGTTTTGGAAGCATTGAATTATACTCTGTTGGATTTACCCCATTTGATGATGCTGTCAATGTCGGAATTCAATGAGTCCACGTTTGGAGTCCACGTTCGAAGATGAGGGACGTGAACCTGAAAACGAGTATGAGAAGCTGAGAGTACTGTCATCAGCGAAGGAATGAATTGGATTAGAAGTTGCGGACAGGAGATCATTTATAAAAATGAGAACGAGAGTCGGAGACAAAACTGAGCCTTGAGGGACACCAGCATTTATTTGGTGACTTGCAGACTTGAAACCATCCAAAACAACTTGAATTGAACGTTTCGAAAGATAATGTCTAATCCATAGAAGAAGTTTTACGTATATTCCAATTGCACGCATTTTCGACAAAAGGGCTTGATGCCAAACCCTGTCAAATGCCTTTGAAATATCAAGCGCAACAATCTTGCTTTCGCCACCATGGTGGATTGATTGGTTCCACTTTTCGGTGAGATATGTCTTCAAATCACCAGTAGACCTGTTGCTGCGAAAACCGTATTGCCGGTCATTGAGAAGTTTTCGTGTTTCGAGATATTTCATAAGCTGACGATTTATCAGCGTTTCCATGACCTTGGAAAGAAGGGACGTAAGTGCAATTGGTCGGTAGTTGGAGAGAGAGAAGAAGATTCGCCTTTTTTTGGTACAGGCTGGACAAATGCTGTTTTCCATCTACTCGGAAAGAGTCCTGATGAGTAGGAAAGATAGAAAAGCTTACGCAGTGGTTTTGCTAGCGTAGGAGAATACCTCTTCAGAATAATGGGGGATTTACCATCTGGACCAGCGGATTTGTGAATGTAAAGATCAGATAAAACTCTTGCAACTGTACGAGTACGAAAGTGAATTTGTCCCATGGAATGATTTACGTTCTCAAGTACAGGAGGAGACTGAACACAATCTGGCAATGTAGAATTGGCTGTGAAATGCGCAGCAAGCAGATTGGCTTTATCTAAAGAGCTGACAGCTGGCCGAATTTTTTATATTTTTAACAAATGACCAAAAGTTTTTACTTTTGGTCATAGAGGTATTTGACACGCTTTAAATGGGCATTACAGTCATTTCTGGCTTGTTTGAACTTTATTCGGTTTTCCTCTGTTGGGTTGGTCTTGTAGAACCGAAAGTTTGTCTCTCTCAACCTGATAGCTTCTTTGCAGCTCAAGTCATACCACCCTTTTGCCTTTGGTCTGATACTCTTAATTCTGTTTGGAATAAAAGATCTCATACCAGGAGAATGATGTTTGATATCATATCAGCAGCAGCATATCAGCAGGTAAGATTGGACTAACATTGTTGAAGATTAAGAGAAATTAAAGCTTACTACACAGGCCTTAGAGAAATCTAAAAGTATAAATTTAAATTTGTAAGCCCATAAGCAATGAAATTTTGTTTTTATTGTTTGCAATCGCTTCCAATCACAAAAGTGTATTATGGGCAACTTGAGTAATTAAGAGTACTGATGAAAACTTAACGTAGATTTTTGACATTAGCCTCCGACTATTATAGTTCAACGTTTAGCTGTCAAAAATTTCACGAAAAATGCTCCTGAACGCACTTCGCCGGGATGCGTTACAAAATGTCGGAGAAATATTCCGAACAGCTTTTCGGAACAATACCTCGAAGCAAAAATCCTCCGAATCGCACAAAATCGGAGAATTTTCCGCTCCGACAGATACCTCGATAGGGCTGATTGTCTCCAACTATTTAATTTAAAAAGCTCAATGAGCAATGATTAACAAGCTGGAAACCGAATACGAGATAATCAATTGGCCAACATTTCTCGACAATTTTGCCCCCATCTCGAGTCATTTGACTGGATTGTCGAAAATCCTTGCCAAAGAACTCGGTCCACCACTCCGTGTTCGAACCGTTCTTTCTTTGATGCTGTCGCCTGAACGTGATGAAGCTCTCTGGAACCTAACAGAAGGACGTGTTCCCGTTTTCTCTCACGATATCGTACCCAACTACTTGCGAACAAAACCCGATCCAATCTCTGAACAGAAAATGATTCAAAACTAACAAAAGGCAGCAAATCTCTCGGTGGAGACCGCAATGAAGCAAGTTGCCCAATACAATAAAGTCGTCACACATGTCATGGAAATGGTGAGCAAGGCACGTGAGGAATGGGAGATTGAATTATCATCACGGGAATTCAACAAACAAGCAGTATGGCCGATACCCACGCTCTAGTGGTTGCAGTTGGTATGGGAAAAGGTTTGAAGACAATGCAATGCAAATGTCTGGTCCAGGTTCCTCCGCTGGACCGCTGGCGGAACGATGGTTGCACCTGCAATTCGAGCACCAACTCCGATGAGTTCGGTCAGTCCATCGGGTGTGAATCAACTGGGAAAAGCTCCATCAGATATAAAGACGAATATCAAGTCTGCCAATCAAATTCATCCTTTTGGGCGATGAGTGGAGGGATAAGCTGTTTGGGAGTGCTTCTTAGTCTAAATTGTGTGTGTTTGTGGGAAGGAATTATTTCCAAATGTTGGTCCGACCTAAGCAGATGGGGAGGGACTGTAAAATATAGGAAACCTATTGCATAACTTGTGTTAATAGAAGCTGAAATTATACGTGGGTCAAAATAATCTGAAATAACTCCCGCAGAAGATTACAAGTAGCCATAGGACTCGCCATATAAATCCGTGTACCATGATACATAAATAAATCACATAAAATGCGAGCTGCAATGCTTTAATAATTAAGTGGCATTCCATTTGTGTGCTCAAAATCAAGCACAAAATATGTACATCGTATTCATAAAATTTTCTATTTCCATTGCACTCAAAACACCACAAAGTTTTAAAATACATGCACGTGAAATTCTTCATGATTGCAAATACCATTCATTAATTATTCATTTTCTATAAAGTGAAGTTTCGAAGCGTTAAATTAATTCCACGCTCTAATGTAAAGAACACCTTCCACAAAATCAAAACCAATGGCCTCTTCAGCCAGTACACACAATCTGCATTCATTCGGAGGTAATGACTTTTTTCCCTCATTTAACATGCCCAATACCTAACAGAGGAACTCCATTCAACTGAATAGTCTGTCAATTATGGTCATCACTTGAAAAACTAATGCCTGACCTTTCTCTTCTATCATTCAACCCAATTCCAGCAGCACTCGCACTCTCTAACCTCAATTCTAATTCATGTGCATTTGAATACGAGTATGCACCTAACTAACAATTTCCTCTAGCAACCACCTGAAAACGGCCATGTTCTATATTATGAGCTGGGGTTTAGACAGTTCGTTTGACAGTGTACATTTGTATGTTGAACATCGCACGGAAGCGCCACAAACGCTCAATATATGCTCAGTACATGCAAAGCAGCTCAGTACTTTGGTAGAGGGGCACTAACGCCCATAGAAACATGAAAAAAATTTATAAACACCGGTCGACCTACTGACTAACAAAAAGCCGACCACCATCTCCTTCCTCTCTCTGTGATGTGGTGAATCAAATAAAAACAACATGGATATGTACAAATACAGACGAAAGGTAAGCATTCAAATTGCCTCCCCCAAACTCCTACCACGGCACGAAGTCGAGGTCGAGTTTGTTTCGTTTCGACAGGCCCTAAAAGTATTATTTTTTGCGTTTTATTATTATTGTTCTCAGTGAATCGTAAAAAAAAACGAGAAAGTTAAAAACGGCCTACCGGTGATTAGGCAATTCAGCTTTGAAAAGTATCTGTTTAATTGTATTACCGTTTTGGAGAAATGAATTTGATTTTATGGTTGAAAACCATAAATTAGGAGGGTACTCTTGAGACTGTCAAGTGCGAAAAGTAATTAGGAAAAGAGTTAATAAAAATCCGTAAATAAGGAAATTTGTGTACAATAAAAAAGAATCCATTATGTTACAAAACGTCACCACTTAAATTTATTTCCTGAATCAATAGTTGGCCCATGTCTAAATTTCAGTACAGGAAAAGCTGTTTGCAATAGCTTGCATAATTTAGTCCCTCGGTGTTCGTTTGGTTAACCTATTTATATCCGAATATTGTTTTTCCTTCCGTTTGTAGTGCATTTTGGATGAAATTGTAATGTGGAGTCAAAAATGTGTTTTTGTGTTTGGAGGTGGAGTTTTAAGCCAACTTTGTTGACTTTGGGCAACACCGGCGTTTAGTGGTTGTCAACTATCAACAAATTTCTAAAATGAAGTCTGTTTCTTTTGCGTCACATAAATAATATATAAACGGCGTTTAGATTCCTAAAATGTAGTCTGTTTCTGGTGCTGGATGGTTGGGTGCTGTAGAACGAGGGTAGACTCTGATTGGCGTTAACTTGGCAATGCCCAGTGTTGCAACTCTAACTACACATCAAATGTGCTTATCTTTACCTCCAAGTGGTAACCATCGGGTACTGGTCTCATCCCACCGGATTTGACTTGCTAAACGATAAGTGCGAGTGTTGATAACACGACGAAAAACAGCAACACTATAAACACCCTGGTGAGAATGGCACGGAAGAATACCCGGCCTGCTGTCCCAGGCGAACCTAGATGAGCTGCTCTGACATATTCGGACAACAGGTTGTCTAGGAATTTCAAGGGTTAGTCAGGCCCCTTGAACAGAGATGGTGGCGGATGAACCGAAAGGCCAACGGCAGCGCTCAATCCCGTAGTGGATACTGATGGCCCCGTGTCCTAGGGGTATCTAATAAATTGGAACTGGCCCTCCAGGTTGGGGGTTGTGCTTTGGGCTAACTACCCACCCACAGAAAAAAAACATGGTTACGAAGCAAGCAATAGCCTCGGAAAGGACGGATTTTATTGTTGACGACCCTGCTAAACGAAAAAAGGACAACGACGTTCGTATCTGCACCTGGAATGTGAGAACATTAAACAGGAGAGGTGCAGGCGAACAACTAGCGGAAGCCCTAAACTGCTACAAAGCAGACATTACTGCCATCCAGGAAATACGATGGGATGGGCCGGGCAAAAAGAGGATGAAAAACTGTGACATATACTACGGAATGTGTTATAGTGAGCAGAAACAGCGACTATTCGGATGCGGATTTGTTATAAGTGCCAGACTTAGGCAAGAAGTCTTATGTTTCCAAGACATTAGCGAACGCATAGTAACAATCCGCATCAAGGCCAAATTCGCCAACATAAGCCTTATATGCGCTCACGCTCCGACGGAAGAAAAAGATGATATAGCTAAGGATTGCTTCTACGAGCTCCTCGACAAAACCTATGAGCGACTACCGAAGTACGATGTTAAAATCGTGCTGGGAGATTTTAACGCAAAGGTAGGAAGAGAAGACATCTTTAGAAGTATTGTCGGAAAACATAGCCTACACGACAACACGTCTGGTAACGGACTTAGGCTAATTGATTTCGCTACGGAACGAAATGCCACTATAGCCAGCACACGGTTTCCTCACCTCGATATCCATAAGGGGACATGGCGGTCTCCAGATCAACGAACGGTCAACCAAATTGATCACATTGCGATAGATAAGAGGCACGCATCCAGTATTTTGGATGTCCGAACATTCCGAGGAGCTAACATCGACTCGGATCACTACCTTGTAGCAGCCAAAGTAAGAATGCGGATATCCACCACGCCACAACAATCCAGAAATACTGTGAAAAAATTTAATGTCGGAAGACTGCAATCGCAAGAGACCGCCAAGACCTTCGCACAACGCGTATCCCTTAACCTCTCGATTAACACCATACCACCAGCATCGAATGTCGAAGAGCAATGGCAACGATGCCAACAGGCCATTAGATCAGCCGCAACTGATGTGCTAGGTTTCTCGCGCCCACCAGCAAGAAACCCCTGGTTTGATGAGGAATGCCGACAGATGCTCGCAGTCAAGAACGAGGCCTACAAGGCTAAGCTGCAGGTGAAGACGAGAGCTGCCATTGAGCTCTATAGGCAAAGAAGAAGGGAAGAACATCGGCTTTTCAGCAAGAAGAAAAAAGAGCAAGAAAAGCGCGCGATCGAGGATATAGAGAGGTGCCACTCCAGGAACGATGTTCGCAAGTTTTACCAAAGTGTAAAACGTCAAAGCCAAGGATACAAGGCTCGAACAGAATCCTGTCGAGATGAACAAGGAAATATTGTAGTTGAGACACAGTCGATGCTGAGGATATGGAAGAACCACTACTGCAGACTTTTAAACGGCGATGACGAACAACATTCCGCTGTCAGGCAGAACGAACCATTCAATATTGGCAACGACAGCGAAAACTGCCAACCACCCGACCTGAGAGAAGTGAGGATAGCAATATCTAAACTCAAGCTTAATAAGGCTGCCGGAAATGACGGCCTTCCCGCTGAGCTCTATAAGGCCGGCGGAGATGACTTGGTAAGTAACATCCACCAACTCATAAGCCAAATCTGGTCGGATGAAAATATGCCTGAAGAATGGAACCTCAGCATCGTTTGCCCGATCCACAAAAAAGGAGACTGTCTGAACTGCGCCAACTACAGAGGCATAAGTCTCCTCAACATCGCCTACAAGATCCTATCTGCCGTAATATGTGAACGCCTGAAACCGTTTACCAACAACCTGATTGGCCCTTATCAGTGTGGTTTTAGGCCAGGAAAGTCCACAACCGATCAAATTTTCACACTTCGGCAGATCCTGGAAAAAACCCAAGAAGTCCAAATCGATACCCACCACCTATTCATCGATTTCAAAGCCGCATATGACAGCATTTATAGCGACGAACTGTACAGAGCCATGTCTAGTTTTGGTATACCGCCCAAACTCGTCCGTTTGTGTAGGATGACGATGGAGAATTCTCGCTGCTCCATCAGGGTCGGAAACGACCTCACCGACACATTCGATACCAAAAAAGGATTTAGGCAAGGCGATGCGCTGTCATGTGACTTCTTTAATCTGATTCTTGAGAGAATTGTGCAAAACTCCAAAGCCAACACCAGAGGCACAATTTTCCAAAAGTCGGTGCAACTACTAGCATACGCTGACGATATTGACATCATTGGTAGGACTCAACGTGATGTCATAGCCACGTTTGCTAGTATAGAGAAGGAAGCGGCGAAATGGGTTTAGCAGTAAATGAGGGTAAGACTAAGTATATGCTGTCATCACGAAAGGACTCACAACATCGACGAATTGGACAGAACGTCACCATTGACAGATATAACTTTGAGGTAGTACGGGACTTTGTCTACCTCGGCTCCGCTATTAGCTCTGACAACAACATCTCGTCAGAAATTAAACGAAGAATTACTCTTGCCAACCGCTGTTTCTTCGGGCTAAGAAGGCAATTTAGTAGTAAAGCCCTCACTCGAACTACTAAGGAGACCCTATATAAGACCCTGATCATCCCAGTCCTGCTCTACGGCGCTGAAGCATGGACCGTATCAAAAGCGGATGAAGAAATCCTTGGTAGATTCGAGAGGAAAATTCTTCGAAAAATCTTCGGTCCCGTTTGCGTTGACGGGCTATGGAGACGAAGATTCAACCAAGAACTATACGAGCTGTACAGCGACATGCCCCTGGTCAAAAAACTCCGCATTGGACGTTTAAGATGGCTAGGACATGTAGAACGAATGGACACCAATACTCCGGCTCGCAGAGTCTTCGATTCCCAGCCAGACGTCGGACGCAGTAGAGGAAGACCTCGCCTTAAGTGGCGCGCACAAGTGGAAACCGACCTCAACCAACTTGGAGTGCGCAACTGGAGGCAGTTAGCTAAGGACCGGGCTAATTGGAGAGGCATGTTGGTTGAGGCCCAGGTTCATTCCGGACTGTAGCGCCACTTAAGCAAGCAAGCAAGTCTGTTTCTTTTGCGTCATATAAATTAAAAAAATTCATCACATAACGACAATTTTCCCCAAATTGTAGCCAAATGTTTTGTGAGCAATGACTCAACATTTTAGAAACAAGCACATAAGTGCATACGAAGCAGGTGGTTATTTGACAGATATCCTTTTTCAACCAAGGCCTAGTTTTTCAGTGAGTTAACTCGAAGTTAACTCAGCAAGTTTGCAGCAAGTTTGCTGAGTTAACCCCAGGAATAAATTATCAGATGTTTTTTGACAGATGATAAAAGTTTGCAAGTTTGCTGAGTTAACCCCAGGATTAAATTATCAGATGTTTTTGACAGATGATAAAATACCAGGCAAACAACTTTTTTTCAATTCCATTTATGTGGACATTTAATTTACTTTTGAGAAACTAAATGCAGATCTCAGCGACTTGAATTTTTTTTAAATATTGAGTTTAGTTCTTTGAAGAAGAAAAAGACTTGCAGGTTTGCGACTAAAGCATTTTCATTTGTTTGGGGAAAAGGCAACCAAACAGCTGATAAAGTGATAACTGAGCAAAACCAATAAAGCATGAGTGCTACCAAATTAAATCACCACACACGTTGTCAAATTTAATGCTGTACTGAAAAACTGCTTCATGAGTACACTCTAAATTACAATTATTCCGGAGTTAGTAAACTCTGGATTAACTGCCATCAATTTGACACATTAAAGCAAAGTCCCGTACTCCTTCTTCTCCTTAAGTGGCACAAAAGTCCCGGGATGAACCAGGGCCTCAACCAACATGCCTCTCCAATTAGCCCGGTCCTTAGCTAACTGCCTCCAGTTGCGCACTCCAAGTTGGTTGAGGTCGGTTTCTACTTGTGGGCGCCACTTAAGGCGAGGACTTCCTCTACTGCGTCTGGTTGGGAATCGAAGACTCTGCGAGCTGGAGTATTGGTGTCCATTCGTTCTACATGTCCTGGCCATCTTAAACGTCCAATGCGGGGTTTTTTGACCATGGAAATGTCGCTGTACAGCTCGTATAGTTCGTGGTTGAATCTTCGTCTCCATAGCCCGTCAACGCAAACGGAACCGAAGATTTTCCGAAGAATTTTTCTCTCGAATCGACCAAGGATTTCTTCATCCGCTTCTGATACGCTACATGCTTCAGCCCCGTAGAGCAGGGCTGGGATGATCAGGGTCTTATATAGGATCTCCTTAGTAGTTCGAGTGAGGGCTTTACTACTAAATTGCCTTATTACCCCGAAGAAACAGAGGTTGGCAAGAGTAATTCTTCGTTTGACTTCTAACGAGATGTTGTTGTCAGAGTTAATAGCGGAGCCAAGGAGGCAAAGTCCCTTACTACCTCAAAGTTATATCTGTCAATGGTGACGTTCTGTCCAATTCGTCGATGTTGTGTGTCCTTTCGTGTTGACAGCATATACTTCGTTTTACCCTCAATTACTAAACCCATTTTTTCCGCTTTCTTCTCAATACAAGCAAACGTTGCTATGACATCACGTTGAGTCCTACCAATGATGTCAATATCGTCGTCGTTTGCTAGTAAATAGTTGCACCGATTTTTGGAAAATTCTGCTCCTGGTGTTGGCTCGGGAGTTTTGCACAATCCACTCAAGAATCAAATTGAGGAAGTCACATGACAGCGGATCGCGTTGCCTAAATCCTTTTTTTTGGTATCGAATGTGTCGGTGAGGTCGTTTCCGACCGATGGAGCAGCAAGAATTCTCCATCGTCATCCTGCACAAATGGACAAGTTTGGGCGGTATACCAAAATTTGACATGGTTCTGCATGTTGACTCTATAAAAACTGTCGTATGCGGCTTTGAAATCGATGAATAGGTGGTGGGTATCAATTTAGACTTCTTAGGGTTTTGTCAGGATCTGCCGAAATGTGAAGATTTGATCAGTTGTGGACTTTCCTGGCCTAAAGCCACACTCATAAGGGCCGATCAGGTTGTTGGCACGCGTTCACATATTACGGCAGATAGGAGCTTGTAGTTGAAGTTGGCGCGGGTCAAATGGTCTTTTTTTGTCGATCGAAGAAATGATGCTGAAATTCCTGTCTTCAGGCATACTTTCATTCGACCGGATTTGGCTTATGAGTTGGTGGATATCGCTTACCAAGTCATCTCCGCCAGATTTATAAAGCTCAGCGGGAATGCCGTCATTTCCGGCGGCCTTATTAAGCTTCAGTTTAGATATTGCTATCCTCACTTCACTTAGGTCGGGTGGTTGGTAGTTTTCGCTCTCGTCGCTAACATTGAATGATTCGTTCTGCCTGACAGCAGAGTATTGTTAATCATTGCCGTTTGAAAGTCTGCAGAAGTGGTTTTTCCATATCCTCAGCATCGACTGTGTCACAACTACGACATTTCCTTGTTCATCTTGACAGGATTCTGTTCAAGCTTTGTATCCTTGGCTTTGAAGTTTTACACTTTGGGAACATCGTTCCTCTATATCCTCGTTAAAGCAAGCTTTAGCTATATCATCTTTTCGTCCGTGGTCGGGGCGTTAGCGCATATATGGCTTAATTTTGTTGTTGGCGAATTTGGCCTTAATGCGAATTGTTACAATGCGTTCTGAAATGTCTTGGAAATATAAGACCTCTTGCCTAAGTTTGGCACTTATAACAAATAGTCGCTGTTTCCGCTCACTATGGCACGATCCATAGTAGATGTCACAGTTTTTCATTCTCTTTTTGCCAGACCTATCCAATCGTATTTCTTGGAGGGCAGTTATGTCCCTTAAACAGTGCGATCTCATGGGAGCTATGGGCTGCCCACATTCTGTCAGTGTAGAAAAAATCTCCCTTCAAGCTTAACCGCACGTTTGGCCGGGGTGGCGTTTAATGGAGCCAAATAACAGCAAACTCCAAATTTGCCTTTATTTCGGTTTTCAAAAAAAAAAATTAATTCCAATTCGGTTTTATTGTGAACAATATGGACGTGGATGACATGGGATTTCAGCAGGACGTCGGGGCGCTACGTGCCATACACCGAACCCCACAGAGGATATTCTACATGCACAATTTGAGGGTAGCGGCATCATTCGCGCAGATGACGCGAATTGGCCACTAAGATCGTGCGATTTGGGTTTTTCTAAATTCAGAGTGTTATACCAATTAGACCAAAGCAATCAAAATCAATATAATCCAGGTTATTGCTTAAATTTAGCGGGATCTATGGGGCTGAGTCCATGAAAATTTGAAAATTTGATCTCTATAGTATCGGTGCCATCTTGCGAAACGGCGACAGATATTTTAACAATGCCATATTTCATAGATGGACCTTTTAAATTAACAAAGAATTTCATTAATATCTTACACACAGCATGTTATAGATGTGCTGCATGGCTTTAACAGATAGGATTCTATACGGAAGGCACAATATACAAGGTGGGCCAAAAGAGATCATTGGAAGATGCTCTTATTTTTGCCAATGTCAAATCTGTTTTGACATTTGTGGACTAGACAGATGTAGAATACAAGTGAACAAGCCATGGAGCGGTACACTCCCCAAGAACGCGGAATAATCGTGTCTATTTTTTTGCGTAACAATTCGTCTGTAGTGTCGGCGCAGCGCGAATTCCGTCACCGATTCCCCGGCCGTCCGACACTGACTGCGCAAATACTGCGCCGTTTGCTCACCAACCTTGAATAGCATGGACCACACGAGATGTTGCCAAGAGTGCCAGGCCCCGAAGTGCCCGTTGTGCCGAAAATATGGGCGGTGTTGCCGAGGATGTCGAGCTGTCACCGACATGTCGACACGACTAAACGCCGTGCCTCGCAATTCGCCATCAGCCGGTCGTCCCTAAGGCGAATTTTGGTCAAAGACTTGCGTATGTCCCGTACAAGGTCCAGTCTGTGCATCAACTGATGCCTGTCGACAAACGCGTGTAACCCGCCAAACGCGTGTAACCTACGCCCAAGCCATCCTCAATCTCGAGGACGAAGTGAACGATTTTTCGACCAAAATCATAATGAGCGATGAGGCTCATTTCCACCTCAGCGGGTACGTGAACAAGCAAAACCATCGCTTCTTTGGCACCGAAAATCCACGAGTAATGCACGAGGAGCCATTACAACCACTCAAAGTTACTGCACGGTGCGCTGTGCACGCTGGAGGAGTCATCAGGCCATTTTTTTTTTTCGAGAACGCCGCTGGTCAAACGACAACAGTAGACGGTGCGCGCTATAGGGCCATGTTATCCGAGTTTTTTCTGCAGCAATTGGACGAATTGATACTGGAGGATATGTGGTTCCACCACGACGGAGCAACGGCACACACTAAGCGAGCCACAACCGATATTCTGAAGGGCCAAACAGCAACGGATGACTTCTTTTGGCCCACATTTATTCTACAAATACAAAATTCATGTACGTGCGAGACTTGCAGTTATTTGTCAGTTTAACTTCTCAAGTAAATTACATAAATCCATACAAATTTTGTACCATTTTCTCTTCACTGAATTATTTTACTTTCGATAAATTGCCTTCAGCTATTTACATACACGAAGCATTACCCGGTTGACTGGAAGTTTGGTAAACTCAAACTACTGTGCGTCTACCATCTTCTAAAAATGAATCTCATTTATTAAAATTTCCGACAACTTCCCTAAGGCCCACATGCTAACAGAAAATTAAATTCCCCGTCTATGATAAAAGTTCACGCTAAATATTCTCCATTCCTTCCTTAAAAAAACTTCTTCCACATAAAACAGCCTCCTTAAAAGTTTAATTCTCCAAGAAACGTCCTCGAAAGAAAAGACAGTACAAAAACCTCGTGAGATACGCTCTTTAATCAACAACAACAACTACAACGTTGACCTTTAAAGTCAACACAATAGCATCCTACGCAATCTTCTTTGTCGAACTATCTCCCCGTTTATTCACATCCAATGTGGCAGGCACGCAGATGGAACGTTCATGGAATCATTTTAATTATTTAAACAAAGCAAAAAAAAAACGGTTTCCAACAGTTTATTGCTCCGCAAGTCCACAACAGCGCGAGGAGCCAAGCTCTCTGGTAAATAATTTTACTTTCGTTGGATTGGGAATGGCTTCATTGAGAGTCCATAATGGCGGCGGCTACTGTGGGCGATAATACAAAGTTCAAACAAATAATGTCATGGAATCGGAAATTGAAAGTGCGGCCAAGTTATTTTTTCTTCGATTTTTGTTTCCTCCTACCATCTCTGTTCTGGCCATTGTGCGATATCAGTGTAGGCATTCTCTTTTGGATGGCCAACCTCCTCCCTCAACTGCTGAGTGGAGGACGGTTATGTACGCAATTTATTATTGGAGCACCCACAAGGCGACAATTGTCTGAAAGCCGCTGCTCTAATGATGTAGGTCGTTGTTGATTGTCAATCTGGCAGTGACAGCACACGCTGACAAATTCGTATGACCCACATGCGCCGTCGGTGCTATGTGGGGTTGGGTTTTCGGTAATCAAAGCCCCATCGGAACCAAATTATTCAAATGGAGGATTTATCACAATTGATTGGTCGCGCGTTCAGCTGCGTTTCACATTTCAATTTGCTGCACTTTAGTGGGGGTAATTTCCGAAGTGGAATACTTCGTCAGATACGAGTTGATAGTGTTTCTGGGTATCTGTATCTGCAGATGCTTTGAAGTAGATCGCAGATGGGGATAACACGTAGTTGTTGGTTTTTTTTTTTTTTTCGCTGGGAAGACTAAAGAGTGTTCTTTTGATAATAAAAATCGAAATTTATTTCGAAAGAGTGATGTAATGGCGATGGGGTTTTGCTGTCGAGAATGATGACTTGTAGACGAAGGGGCGAGCTAAAATTTCAGCATAAAGTGCGATGCGGCTTCTGCTTCGTCAATTGCTTCTGCCGCACGATGATAAACATCGGCAGCGTGTTTATGTGAGGGAAACAAATTGCTTTGGGAAGTAATGGGCTATGAGAACGAGCAAGGGCAAGCAAGAGGGCGTGCGATAGTAACCTCACTACATATGGCATGGTTTTGGGTTAGATGGCGTAATTGAGAGCTCTACCCAGTAGCGGATGTTTATGGAAAGAAATTTCGGGGGGCTTCGCTTTTATATACGCAAACACAAAGAAGTGAGTATCTACTAATTGCTAAACGGACATGTAACGTATTTTTTGGACATAATGATGTAAGCGTGATTGTGTCACATGGTTGATAGGACATGCTACGGAAGATTTCTTGTTAAATAACCAGAAGTCAGAATGTTATTGTTAGCAGTGTTCGGTTTCGGATGTGTCAAGACCTATCATGGTAGTCAAATTCCAATTATTTGTTTTAATGTATTTCCAAGTACCTGCTAAAACGTTTTGTTGCTTCATTTTCGTACGCTAAAGTTCAATCAACTTTGGCTATGAGAGAGAGAAGAAAAAATGGATAATGTCGATGCAATTACCCACTTTTATTGGTACTAAAATCAGATCTCGCTGATAAAATGTCGATTGGAACTAACAATCTAATTTACCTTTTAGCACTGATTAGGTATCAACGTAGGGCGTAAAGTTTCGAAACTTGTTATTTTCTGCTTCTTTTTATGGAGGTTCTCAGTTACGTTTCTCTTGCAGGACATTAAGGATTGGCAAATGAGTGCATATAACCGAACTAAATAGCTGTTGTCGTAAAAGGTGACTAATAGGGTTTTCAATTGAATCGAAAACTGAGTTTTTGTGAAATCATTTTTGAACGTCAACGAAAACTGGTCTGTTTGGTGTGAAAGTGTCCAAAAGTTTTCGAAAACTTTAAGTCGGAGTTGAATGCGATTGTTAGCTTTATTTCTTTTGTTTCGCAATGGATACGTCAAACGCAAAATGAGTTTAGAACTGATTTTCGTTTGCGAAATCCTTCCGAACGCTTATCTCGATAAGGTTGATTCCATTCTTCTCTACAAAAGTCAAACAAAACCTACTCGGGTTTCGGTGCGTCTAGAATTTACCGTAAAATTAAAAATTTCCGAAATAATTACCATTTACACAGTACTGTGCAAATAAGGGTGGATCAAGCTTCTTATAGCCATTAATGCGTTCAAGCATGTTACCAGTTTTTTTTAGTGCGATATCATTCTAGTTTCAGGATTATCTTTGAGAAACATGAGATTACTCAGATTCAACAAGAACTTTGGTGAGTTAACATTAAATTAAATGACCTAGGTTTCAATTAGAGTTAACTCAGCAGTGGCGCGATGGTTAGTGCGATGAACTGCAGCGCAGAAGGTCTGGGTTCGAGTCCCAGCCGTAGCAACACCTAAATGATTTTTCACTGGCCCTCCTCTCGTGATGATCTGACAAATCATACGAGTAGTATCAACTGTCAAGAATAGCTTATCTCAACTTAGCCGTTCGGAGTCGGCATTAAACAGGAGGTCCCGCCATCGTGCAAGAAGTACACACGCACACATGAATGGTTGTGAGAAAGCTAGGCCCTGGGTACTAACGAGCCTGTTGCGCCAAAAATTTATTTTATTTTTATTTTTAACTCAGCACTCAAAAATACTGCAATACTTGCATTTCATAGGTGAACCGATAGTTTTTTGACATTAGGTAGCAGAATATGATTGTCTTAACTTTTAAATAAGAAGTCGAAAAGGAGTACAAAAAATGAAATATCTGACATTAACTGCACATACAGGGCCTCAAACATAGCTTCAGCCTTTACAGGGCAGGCCATCTAGTGGTTTCATTCTAATTCATAGGTTATTTTGACACATACAGCTGTTTCCCGCTCGAAATCTTGACAGAAAGTCAGTCAGTACCTCCGCGGAAACAAATGAGACGCTCTAAGCTTGAATAACGTTGGGAAATATTGAAAACCTATTTCCAAAGTGAGTGCTGTGTAGCCCGAACAATGCGTTATTTGAAAATAAGTTTTGGCCGAAATGAAGCACCCATGGAGCCTGCTGTACGCAAGTTTGTGCACAAAGTTCGAAAGACTGGTATGCTAGTGGCCAACGCTCATGGTAACGTGCGCACAGACGAGAATGTGGCTGCTGTAGCCGAGAGTGTGAGACTCAATTAATGAACATCAACTCGCTATCGATCTCAACAGCTCAACATTTCACGCACTAGCCTGAGGAGAATTCCGCACAAGGATCTCGGATTATTCGCTTACAAGGCCCGACCATCCGTTTCGTTAAAGCTTTGCAGTTAGAACAGCTTGAATTGGATAACGATTTTGGGCGAAAAATCATCTGACGAGACGCAGTTTCATCTCGGCGGCTACATTATCAAACAAAATCGCCACATCTGGGGCTCGGAAAACCGGCACGTTATAGTCGACAACCCGATGTGCTGATTGTGGAGTGATGGCATCATTGAACCATTTTTCATCGTTACAGAGCCATGTTTACCGCCTTTTTGTTTACTGAAATTGAAGACTTGTGGGTGTTTGTCAGACTTACGCAAGTGGCGGAGCAGTAAAACAAAACCTAGGTGTTGTCACTTTCGGGTTTTGAACCAGGGACCCCGCGCTTAGGTGTCTAACGCACTACACACAGCAGCTGAAAAAAAAAACAGTAGGGCTATCAATTTATAAGATTTTAGGTAGGCTGATTAGCGTCTTTGTAACACTGAAGCTATTACAGGTTTTCTCAGCTTAAGGGAAGAATAATTACTCGTGCCCACCGCTGTTTCTTCAGGATAAAAAAGGCACAAAGGCCCGTTTTTGTTGTGTCGGACTGTAAGACATGTACAACGACGTAGACCTGGTCAAAATCTGCCGATATTTGATGATCGCTAGAAGATGTAGAGAAAATAGACACAACAACATTTTGGGGCGTCTTCGATTCCCAGCCAGACAGTAGACAGTAGACCTCAACTTAAGTGGTGCTCTAGTATAGACTGTCCAACCAATTTCAAGCTGCACTTAGCTAGGTTGGGTGCATACGAAAACAAAGAAGTAGCTTTATGTGGCTTCCTTGACATAGAGGGGGCTTTTGACAACACTGGATATGACTCCATATCAAATGCTTTGACTCATAGAAGAATAGATCATCCCACCATCAAATGGATCAAAGCGATGCTTGAAAGTCGGAAAATAACTGCTTCATCAGCACTGACCTCAGTATCAGTAACACTCGATAAAGGCTGCCATCAGGGAGGAGTACTCTCACCCCTACTATGGTCTCTGGTGATCGATAACCTACTTCAAGACCTAAGTAATGCAGGTTTCAATATAATTGGATACGCCGATGACCTAGTCATCATAATAAGGGGCAAAGAACCAAACGAGGTTACAACACGTTTGCAAAACGCCCTTAAGATAGTCATAGACTGGTGTAGTAAAGAAAGTATTTCTATAAACTCCAGCAAGGCTATCATCGTCCCTTTTACAAAAAGGAGAAAATTAAGTCTGACCCAAATCTCAATCAAAAGTACATACATTGAGTATTCCAACGAAGTAAAATATCTTGGAGTGATCCTCGACAAAAAACTAAGCTGGAACTCCCACATAAAAAACAAAATTCAAAAAGCAACCAAAGCTTTCTGGGCTTCCCGAAACATGTATGGTAAAACCTGGGGAATCTCTCTAAAGACCACACACTGGATCTACAGGCCCATTATAACATACGCTTCAATAGTATGGTGGAACAAAGTCACCCAAAAAACAACCATAAATAAATTAAACAAGGTACAACGGCTTGCCTGTCTGGGCATTACCGGAGCTAAGCGTACCTGTCCCACAGCGGGTATAGAAGCCTTAATAGGACTAACACCCCTCCACATATATTTAAAAAAAAAATGGCAATTCGCAGCTCAGCAAGTTTGACACAAGCGGAAGAGTTAAACATTAGTGAACACCTTAAACTAATTGAACTACTTACCGAACTTCCAGAACTTGACATGATCTGTGCGGTTATAGACCGCTTACCAAAGACACTATGCTTCGACAAAAGATTCTCAACGGAGATCACAACCCGAGAAGCATGGTGTAGCAATAACCCACCAAACTGCCTAACCGGCTAAAGTGGTATACGGATGGTTCTAAAATGGACTCAGGGGTAGGAGCTGGCATACATGGACCAAATAGAAACATCTCAATACCTATGGGGAAAAAACCCTAGTGTATTCCAAGCTGAGCTCCTTGCCATAAAAGAATGCGCAAACCTAATACACAACTCAGGTATTAAAGGCGCAAACAACCATACATTCACGGACAGTCAATAAAAGCCCTTAGCTCACACATTATTGACTCCAAATCAGTACTACATTGCTTCAACTCCCTCCAAACACTCAGTTCCAGGAACAAAACCAGACTATGGTGGGTCCCCGGACATCAGGGAATTGAAGGTAACGAAAAAGCTGATGAACTAGCCAGAAAAATTGGACCTGAACCCTTCTGTGCAATTCCCAAATCAGCCATAAATCTGGTCATAAAAAACTGGGAACAAAACAAATGTTTTTCATACTGGGGAAACATCCCAGGCCTAAGACAGGCCAAAAGAGCTATTCAGCCCAAAAAGATACTAAATCTTCGCAGGCACGATATCAAAAACTTAGCTACCTAACTGGTCATCACGGTCTGCGATATCACCTAAATAAAATGCATCTAGTCGACTCACCGGAGTGCAGACTACGTCTAGAAGAAGACGAAACAGCCGAGCATATCATATGTGAATGCCCGGCCCTTTACGGTATGAGAAGGGAATCTTTCTTCAGGGAATTTTTAAGTCCCGAAGAACTGAGCAAATCTTCGGCTGAAAGTATTATCAGCTACATTAGGAAAGTAGAAGTGCTACTTACCTAAAAAAAACATCTGACGGCAAGCACAATAGATCTTTTAGGTCGATGTGTATATTACTGCTTAGGCAAGTCAGAATTTAATTAAAAAAAAATAGCAAGGTTGGCAGGTAAGTTTAGTAGAATGTCCTCTAGCCAGCCATACTTAGGTCCTTGTGATCCCATTGTGATAGCCTTGCGTTGGAGTATGTTTTAACGGTCTTCGTTCTCCCACAAAAAGAACGGAGCCTACAGCTCCGGTTTGATCGAACTGGTAGTGAAATCCCTATATGAGCTGCTTCGACATATTTGAACACCAGGTCTATAGGGATTTCCAATACTGAGCCAGGGTATTGGAAAAGAGTTGGTGGCGGAGGAGCCCTCAATGGGTCAACGGCAACGATCATACCCCAAAAATGGGCTACTGACATCGGTATTTTTTCCGGCCCACTGTCCTAGGGTTAAAACAAGGGCCTGGCCCTCCAGGTTGGGGGGTTGTGCTTTGGGTTAACTACCCATCCAAGGAAAAAAAAAAACTATGCTACGAAGCAACCAATAGCATCGGAAAGGACTGATATTATTGTTGACGACCATGCTAAACGAAAAAAGGACAACGACGTTCGTATCTTCACCTGGAATGTGAGAACATTAAACAGGAGAGGTGCAGGCGAACAACTAGCGGAAGCCCTAAACTGCTACAAAGCAGACATTACTGCCATCCAGGAAATACGATGGGATGGGCCGGGCAAAAAGAGGATGGAAAACTGTGACATCTACTATGGACCGTGTTATAGTGAGCAGAAACAGCGACTATTTGGATGCGAATTTGTTATAGGTGCCAGACGTCGGACGCAGTAGAGGAATACCTCGCCTTAAGTGGCGCGCACAAGTAGAAACCGACCTCAACCAACTTGGAGTGCGCAACTGGAGGCAGTTAGCTAAGGACCGGGCAAATTGGAGAGGCATGTTGGTTGAGGCCCAGGTTCATCCCGGACTGTAGCGCCACTTAAGTAAGTAAGTTCTTCCACAATGTCTTGAAAACACGAAAAGAGTAGTTTGTTAGTTCCTACTCTGTTCCTCAAGTGACATGGACATGGACAGAGACAGAGAAAGACCCTCTTGTGGGTCGCTTCGTTTCCACAGCATCTACAGATGTCTTCATCGTTGAGATATACTTTTGTTGTTTGTTTCCTAGGAGGTTATGACCAGTGATTGCCTCAATCAGGTACGACAGTGATTGTTGTAGAAGTTGTTGGCTGGTTCGGTTCTTATCGTATCGATTAGGATTTCCACCTATTATAGGCTTTTATTTTTATTTCGTACCCCTTTCGTTCTCTGAGATAACAGATCGGTGGTTGAATCTTTAAAAGTCCCTGATCATCATCTTTTGCAAATCAATTTCTTGCCAGTACATCGGACAACTCGTTGCGGCTATATCCCTGTGGCCAGGAGCCCAGCATAGCTTGACATTATGCTTATGCTAAACAAAGATATCTGAGCTCTTAAGGACAGTGGCAAACAAGCTTGGATTTTATTTCAGTAGCTGATACTTTTATGATCGCTGGCCGATAAATATGGTAGTAACATCGCGTGGTATTGCGGCCATTGACACCATCCAACCAGCATAATGCTCTGATCAGGAAGCCTGATTCATCTATGTTTTAACTCTTTCCTGAGAAAATGCCAGCACCTGTTTCAAAGTCCATCATTCATTCTTGTCCCACTCGTCTCTTCTCGGAAAAGACCAGGTATGTGGTTGTTTAAAGTCCAAGTTAGGGGATATGCAGTCGGAGTTTACCCTGCCCTCTATGTAAATTCTTAGGATATGTGTGCATGTTTAGAGAGACTCGAGATCCAGCTGTCTGTTGATTTCTGCAGATTCAGAGACACCTCTAACTCGGCAGAAGGTGTAGTTCTCACTGCACTGGTTTTGTTATTTGCTTCCGATGATACTTGGCGAAGGACCGAGCTAATTTCTGCGGCATGTTGGTTGTGGATTAGGTTAACCACAAACTGTAGCACCACTTATTTAAAGTCAATTATGCCTAGTTAGTGACTTGGACTACTGACTGAGCAGTCTAAACTGCCTGCTCCTTTCGGAATAGCATTCAATAGTATAAAACTCCCATTGGAATCTTTTCAAACTTTCCCTTCGGAATCGGCATAACATTGTAGGGCTCCTTCATTTTGGGAATGTAAGGCTCTCAAGGATTTGATATAAGACTCACAAGTTCCTTTCAATCGTGTTAATAGTTTCGACGTCTTAGAAAACCATGTCTGCCATAACACCAATGATGTAAAACAATATCACACTCATAACTGGCTTGGAAACAACGGCATAACTTCATAAATAATGTTCACAAGTACTAGCTTAAGTAGTAATGCAGGGAAAAAGTCAAGCAAGGAAAACGTCACAGTGCATGTTTATTGAGCGCAAGATTCTTCATTTCGAAATTACCCCCATACAGCTGGAATAATGATTTTCATATTTGAATGCACATTTTTGATGTTCGGGATTATTCAAGCGTTATGTTGCAAAAAGCCCTTAGAAACTGTTCTCAGGAATTGTGTGTAGGTATGCCATTGCATTGAATTAAGTTGCTCATGCAGAACTTGATTTTGAACTAACTTGCTCATGTTGCGCCATATATACACTTAACAACTCAATTTGAATAAACTTTTCATGGCAGTTTATCTCTGTTCCACGCGCAGATACACATCCATACAATACATTGAAACAATCAGTAACCAGTTCCAAGTTGAAGTACAAACTGGGTAGATACTTTAATACACCTCCGCACTTGTATTGATTTTTCAGAACAAATCCCACTACTGTCATAAAAAATAGAAGAGTTGGCCCCAAACCAAAGGGAGTTGAAGCGCCTTCGGACGTGCAGTTCCACGCCACTTGCACAGTCTCAGGAAACGAACGACTAGATGAAGGAGACCCCAAAATGACACTTACTACTCCAAAAGTCAGTTAACGCCTCCGGTCATACACAAGGATTTAACGAGACTTTGATAATTGAAAGTAAACAAGCAACGCACACGAAGACGACACACGCTCCAACAACTCGTTGTCGAACAAGCTCACACTTGGTGTGCCAATCTCATATCCAATCACGCTTCCAACGTTTTAAATGAAAGAGGCCAAGATATCAATCACCTTTTTCCGCACAATTAGTATCTGAGTACCAAGTCGAACTCGTGATAGGAATAAATTGAACCGGAAATGAGACCGACCACACTTCTTTTTTACCGCCACCGATTTGCGCGACGACTTGGTCTGCACACCGTAAAGCCGGTGGTGGTGCACTGCTTAGACGCGACGACAATGAATTCACTCGCCAAGTCGATCGGAGGAATGGCTCCAAGTGCTGGCCATGGAATTAAAATGAGCTGTGACGGTCCATTTTGGGGGTGGGTATTAGGCAATAGATTGACACCAAACAAAGCTGACTTCCTTTATGGACTGGAGGGCTGTGATTGCGAGCGGTATTGAGTAATCGGTTGGTTTATTTTTTTTTTTGGTTTCGACTTGACGCAGGTTATGGATTTCGTAAGAAATCAATGACAGGTTGTTGTTGGCGTCTTTGGTGTGCTTATCTTGGGGCGATTACCTTTCGACTGATTTGTCAGCAATAGAGTTCCAAACAATGTGAGCCACCTTATCTATTCAGGGAAATGTTTGCATCATGTCTGAAATCTTTATTAGGAAAGTGCTGTCATCGGTGGGGAATTTATAGTTTTTGATTGCGGGAAGATGAGTATTTTTGAAATGGCGAATAGCTTTTGATTTACGAAAGGAGATGTCTTGTTTAACTGTCAACAGGTGTTGGGAGTATGATAGAACATGTATTGTCGAGCCAGATGTGAAGAATGAAAATTTGTTTACCTTGTGCAATTTTAATCGCTGAGATTCAAATGAGTCAATACGTGAATTCTACACAGAAGCTCTATTTTTAAATCTACTTGTTGATTGTGTGCAGGCTGTTTACGCATTTTTTTTAATTTTATGGCATTAATTATGGAGCCAAATGCAGCTATTGGATATGAGCAAAGTCATCTAAAATTGGACCTGCCAAATTGTGTGCCACAAAGCAAAGCGACAAAAGGACCCATGGCATTGCTTTTTCTCATAGCCATGCACGTGTCAGTGTGTACAATTGTGCATCCTCCTCGATGGCGGAACCTCCAGTTTTATGTCAAATAAGAACGGCTTTATGACAATTCATACTATTCCGAAAATTTGTCAGATCATCGCGAAAAAGTCCAGTCCAGTAAAAAGCATGTTGGCGTTGCTACGATGGTGAACATTGAACCCCGTTCCTTGGCGGAATTTGACGGATGACTTCCGTTATGTTGACTATGAGAGCATCAATTATTTGGGGTTTATTAGCATAGACCTGCGTTTTATTATAGGTCCGATGTAAGCAGTCTAAGGGCCGTTTTATTCACTATTGTTCAACTTCCCGATAACTCTCAAGTTGGTTAACTTCCAAGTTGATTATAACTCGAGAGTTGAACGGCAAGTTGAAAAATGTTTTTATTCACTATTTCAACTGCCAGTTTGGAAGTTGAAATCCGCAAGTTGGCGTACTTGCAGTTTGGAAAAAATCCCTGGGATATTTGTGACAGATGACACAAATCCATGAAGATTGTGACGTCACAGCACAAGAAAATGGCGATTTGGGTGTTTTGAGTGAGCATACCTTATGTTTCTGTTTATCATGACACAAATAATATGTCAGTTTCAACTTTGGAATTTATAATTGCGGACCGTTATTCAAAAGCAGTAACGCTTTCAAACAAAAAACAAACAAAAGTATTAAAAGAGTGAAACAATGGACAAAAATACAAAAAAAGAACACCAAAAATTATTTACACTGCGGAGGAGGAAGATTGGCTCGTAAGGAATGTTTTGGAGTACAGTTCCATAATTGAAAACAAAAAGACGGACGGTGTGACGAATCGCGACAAAGAAAATGCGTGGGAGAAAATTACAACAACAGTAGAAAGCGTAAAAGGGAATCGAAGGAAATCCCAGCCCCAAGTGGAAATCAAAAATTGGCAGAAGAAAAGCAGCAACATTCCGCGGCCAAATATAAAATTGAAATGGAGATTTTAGAGGTCGAAAGAGAGCGGTATAAGTTTGAGCGTGAACGAGCTGCCTTAGATCTCAAACGAGCTTGAATTGCAGCGGGCAAAAAATCAACTTGCTCACGACAAAGGTAGTCTTCAGCATTCAATAACATCAGTATCAACACCAGCAGCAAAAAAAGAATATATGTAATTGATTAATTTATGTTTAATTTTAGTTATACAATAAAATGTTTGGAAATAAACTGAATTTGTACTTTTATTTTTTATTGATGGATTTTTGTCAGCTAATACTAAGCTAGCGATCTAGCATTGGCTGAAAATATGTACGAACTAACCGAGATCGGATGTTGTTATTGGCTGCCGATGGTGTTCCCAGAAGCGTAGCGGACGGAACATATGCGGCGGCTAGCACATCAGCGAATCTTGGTATTTCCGGTGGTGGTTGCGATTCATTTTCATCTATAGCAATGTTATGGAGAACGGCACAAGCGATAATAATTGATTGCACAGTTTCAAGTCTGCACCTTAAACCAGTGGCCAACACTGGAAACCGCCTCTTCCAAATGCCGTACGAACGTTCGACACAGTTTCGAGTACGAATCTGCGATTCGTTAAATAGATTTTCAACAGCGTTTGTGACATTCAGGAAAGGCGTTGCAAGGTAGCTCGTATTTGTGTAGCCCGAATCACCAATTAGGATGAAATGACCGAACTCGCCTTCTTCAAATCGTTTTTTTAATCCCGACATATTGAAAATGCGCTGATCATGCGTGGAACCATTTTAAAGAAGAATCAAATTGATTTGAATTGTTTACTAATTATACGAGCACAATACCTGCCAACGCGCGACGATATCGTTTATTTTTAAATTCGCAGCGGACACCGTCTGAACGTTTAGGGAGAACCAACCCTTACGATTTCTGAAATTTTCCGGATCAGTTCCACCTGGCGACTGAATGCGGATATGTGTGCAATCTATCGCGCCAATTGTTCGAGGGAATTTGGTTTTATCAAAGAAGTCACGTGCTGCCAGCAATCGTTCCCTTTGTGTTTCCGGCATACGAATGAATCGTGGTGCAAGATTGGCAATAGCTCTAGACACACGTTTTACCACATTGTGCACTGTTGCAATGCTAACCCCAATGAAGTCTGCAATCGCCAGTTGAATTGATCCTAGTGCATAATATCGTAAAACGATTAATAATTGCGTAATTGGCCGTAGTTCACGCGATCTAGCAACAAGTAAAACAACAAGAATCTATCAAAAACTAATTAATTCTAACCAATTCGCAATATCCACTACCGTCTCTCGTTGTATGGCAACGAATCCGTTATTAATTCAAGAACCATCATTGTCGTCCGTTTTGAGAGACGAAAACGATAGATAAAGTCGGTGTTGTCCCATTTGTCGAATCCAACACGTGGAAGCATCTTGTATTGCCGTCTTTCAACAGATAAATTTTCTCCGTCTTCTTCATCTTCGCTGCTCGAAGAAGATGATGGCCAATTCTCCCAGAAATAATTATCACGAAACATTATTATTTATTAATCGTATTTAAATTTTAATACTTAATAATACAATTATTTTCGACATCCGATGCCAAGAGCGAACTGTCAACAACTAGTGAATTAACAGAAATTAAAAAAAAAACCAAGTTTGCTCGGATAACTTCTACTATTTCGGGAAGTTGAGAAACCACAAGTTAACCAACTTGTGGTTTTCTCAACTTTTGAATATCGCAAGTTGAGAGAGTCAACTTTGAGTGAATAAAAGCAATTTCTAAAGATGGCGATAAAAATCCCAAAGTTATGTTCAACTTCGAGTGAATAAAACGGCCCTAAACGCATTTAAGGTCTAGATAGATAGATAGATAGATTCTTTATTATTTTTTTTTTTTTCATTTTAAGTAGTATGTACAATGTTTTTGCTTAAGAATACGGACATGACAATTCTGCCGTCTGCCGGATTTGACATTTCGTTAAAAGAACATGAAAAAGAAATTGATATAAACAAATTATAGTTATACGAGTAAGATAATATTATAATAACTTGCAGAACTTTTCTAAAAGCTATTACGATAGCTCAGTGCATGTTTGACAAATTTAAACAAGGTGGACCAACCGCGAGCTCCATCTAAAATTTCATAGAGACTATTTAAAGACAGAAAACTTTCTTGGAAATATAAACGTCGGATTTCTTGTAGAATTGGGCACACCGCAATGAAATGGTAAGTATTTTGTACTTTTCGTCTATTGCAAAGATTGCAAATTTGCTGTTGGTTGGATCTATGAGGAATACAGTTCAAGTTCAATATTTCAACCCTGGTTCTGAAAATGGTGCTTATAACTTCAGGCTTGAATTTGGTATTGAAGTAGCTTTCTGCAGTTAACAATTGGTGGTTTAAGTTTTTGTAAATTAATCTGGATGCTGATGATGATGCTCTCCTTAGGTGCTGGTCATAAATGATGTCATCAAAGTTAGCTATGATCAAAGCAAATATATCCTGCCATTCGCTTACATTATTTGCAGATAGAGATACCGCAAGATTTTGTGTTGACGCCATCTGATTCCATTCCCTGAATGGAGAAGCATTGGTCTGTATTAATTGAGCTAAAATTGATTTGTGGAGACTGTTTCCACTTCTCTTCATCACTCTTATCAAATAGTCCGAATGAGCTTTCAGATTTCGGATGTAAATAGGTGGAAGCGCCGACTCCACTTGTATGGCATAGGTTGGTGTTGAGTTCGGTAATCGTAGTAATCGCTTGAAGAAATATCTCTGGACAGCTTCAAAACCATCAAAGGAGCTAACTCCAAAGACCTGTACACCGTAGCACAAGCAAGTGTTGCCATTCGCGTTAAACACTTGATATTTTGATGATAGATCAACCTCTTGATTCGCGAAAAATTGAGGCCACATCAAGTTAAGAGCCAACTTAGCTTCACTACATTTTTCTTTCACGTGTTTGCCGAAGTTTAAGTTATATGTGAACAACACTCCGAGGTACTTGAATTCACGTACTACATCAATCCGCTCGTTGTTCAGTCGCCACGATTCCTCACGCAGTCTTCTCCTTTGGCGGCTCTCAAAGATCATTATCTTCGTTTTTAGGACGTTGATATGGAGATCCCATTTCTCACAGTACGATTGAAGTCTGTTTATGTGGAGTTGAAGCGTAAAGGGGTTCTCAGCCAACAGCACCAAGTCGTCAGCGTAAAGAAGGACCTTAATGAGGATTCCGGCAAAGCATACGCCTCCAGGGAGAATATTACATATATCATCAATGAACAGAGCGAATAGAATAGGGCTCAACATGCAACCCTGAGGAACACCTGCAGATGTATCAAACCAATCTGACAACTTAGTACCATCCCATACAGTTGATGAAGACAGAAATTAAAGATATAAAGTTAAGAACTTAGTAGATACTCCGAGCAACGCCAGTTTATGAATCAAGGCCTGCCTGTTGAGTGTATCAAACGCTGCTTTGAAATCAACAAAACACACATACAACTTCTTGTTCTTTTCAATATATCTTCTGGCAATACTAGTCAGTGCGAAAATTTGATCCATGGTTGAAAATCCCGAGCGAAAACCAGCTTGAAATATGCTGAGGCGATTGGAGTCTTCCATCCAATTGGAGTGTCTTTTGTATAGTATTGTAGCGAAGATCTTTCTGAGTGAATTTAAAATAGAAATTCCCCTGTAATTATCCGCCAATCTTGCATCACCTTTTTTAAATATAGCACAAATAAGGGCTTTTGTAAAACTAGAAGGCACACAGGCATTATTGTAAATCAGGTTGAAGAATTTCACTATATAATCCTTGAGCTGTTCAGTTCCATATTTGTAAAATTCTACTGGAATACCATCACTACCCGCAACTTTTGTTCTTCATAGTAAGCAAAGATGCTTCCGGTTGTCTTGTAGTTATTTGAATATCGAGTTCCGACATAGTAACGTTTTGTAATGCGTAACTAAAAGTATTAAGATTCTCCTCCGCTGTCAATAGAGTTTTAAAATGAGCAGCTAGAGTTTCAGCATTGAGAGTAATCTTATTGCTTTGGCAACGCCCTCTGAGTTCACGTACATTGCACCAGAAGTCCTTCGAGTTTTTAGAGTGTAGTAATTTGGTTGCCAGACTTTTTAGATACTGTATTTTTGACGGAACATAACTGCTTAAATTCTTTGTTGGCACGTACGTACATATTTTTGAAAGCATTAGCGTTTGTCGATCTGAATAGTTTCAAATATGTGAATGAGAGCTAACAGAGATTTCAACAATCTTTGTCAAACCATTTATTTTTGGGCATGAACGAGACGTTGTAAGTCACAGGTGGAGCGGACGCGAAAATGACTCTAGTAATACCTTCCTCAATTTGTTGAACATTGGACAATTCCAGAGACGGAAGAAGACTAAAGTGACGATCCAGAAGCGTTTTATAACGGTGAGCTTTGTTCTCAATCCACCTTAGTTTACGGAAATTGTTTGAATTTGTTTCCTGTACAGCCTCACTGAAATGCGTTACAACTGATATTGGCAAGTGCGCTGAATAATTTGCCATCAACACCTGGAAGTCCTCTACAAAGTTGTACCGTTCTACACTTATTGCACAAAAATCGATTACTGATTGGCCTTGCCCGCTTATAAATGTAAGCTCGCCACACTTGTCATCATTTGACACCCCGTTCAGTACAAACAAGCCAAAGTCATCAAACAATTCAGTTAAAAGGTCTACTCAAACCAACGCGAAACTTAGATGGCGTACATGGCGGGTTTTGGTACCATGCAAATAGCTGCGTACTCAGAGAGGCGATAGCGGGATTGTAGCGTTATTTCGCTGGTTCGCTGCATGCACTATATTTTCGCAGTCCCGCGTGTGTTTTTGTACTTTGAAGATGGTGTCAGTGGAAAAGCTCTTGGAATTTATAAAAAAAATATCCAATTTTGCATACCCTCCCGCTTCGCGTTTGGTGTGAATGGATTGAAGTTCCCGCTCCTGCATCTTTTCCATGCGATATTCGCTATCGCTACCGCTCTTGCGTTTCGCGTTGGTTTGAGCAGGCCTTAAATCGTACCATCTCGCTGTTTTTTTTTTTTTTTTCAGGTCCTGCTATCCGTTTTTATAAAACTGATGCCTACCAACTCCGACTCTCAACATCCACTTACCGATCACTGGGTGATTAGCACCTTGACCGTGATTTAGGTTTGACCCAGCATATAGAAACGCACCCTAATGTGCACACATCATAGCTCATATTTTACTCGTGAGTGTCTTAGTCTGGTGGACGGCTTTAGAAACAGCCTCTTTACCGCTACTATAGGTAAAGTTCAATAATCAGCTTGCATATGCATTAGCGGAGCTATTAGAACAACTCCCCCCGCAGCCATAGATGCTATCCTACATCTAGTGCCCCTAGATATCTACGGCAAACAGACTGCAGCTTGTGCAGCTGTGAGACTGAAAGCCTCGTCAGAATTTACGCCCAATCAGGGTGAACACACAAAGATTTTGAATCACCTTAACATTATATAAAACAACGACCACACCATTACCCAACTCATTGAGCATAACTTCAGGACAACCATTCCCAGTCGCCTTGAATGGGAGTCGGATTCGATCGAAACCAATAACTTAATTCACATCTACACGGATGGGTCTAAAACAGAATCTGAAGTGGGTGGAATCCTTTAGCCTTCCCGATTATTGTAGCGTTTTCCAGGCGGAAATCATCCCAATCAAAGAAGGCTTGTCCTGGCTGAAGAGAAACGGAATATCCACGAATTGTTAGCATATTAGCATCTTCAGCAAAAGCCAAGCGGAAATCAAATCCCTGGAAGCCATTTTGAAATCAGCCCACGAATGCCGACTGTCTCTCATCGAGATGGCGGAGCATTTTACCATTCACCTCTTTTGGATGCCGGTCCGCAGAGACATACCAGGGAATGCAAGGCAGATGAGCTTGTCAGGCAGGGCACAACCCTAGATATTCTACCGCAAGTAGATATGATATGCATGCCCATTGCTACATGTTAATTACTGATCAAACAGGATGCGATCAAAAAAGCAAACCGCAGATGGAAACGGCACAAGGTGTCAAATATCCAGACAACTCTTGCCTAACTTTAACCAGAAGTGCTCCATCTGCTTGACAATGCTGAACAGATCAAAAAATTTGACCGAAAAAGGTTTTTTTTTTTTACTAAAAACGCCCCCAAAAAGTGGGAGTGCCAAAAAAAACTTTATGCGGACGGAATATAGATATTGGGATTGTCTTAATGTGACTCAAGGAGTCAGGATACTGGAATGCAAGTAATGGCCACAGTAATATCCTGAACTCGTTACCAAACGATGGGGTCACGTTTTCAACGGATTACATAACACTTATACTAAGCTTCAAGAAAGGCTTTCACGTAGGATTTCCTACCAGAGTTCAGTGGAAGAGAATCGAAGTAGTAAGAGATTATGACACGGTCGTCGACACCGACGGATCTAAGATGAACTGTGGTGTGGGATCCGAATTCTACTCGGAACCACTGAAAATATCAGTATCATACCGCCTACTGGACTTTGCCAGCGTATTGCAGGTGGAACTACTGGCTATCCGAGAGGCTTGCATGCTACTGGGGCGTGACACTACGGAAAAACAAAATATTGCTATCCTCATAGATAGCCAAGCGGCCATAAAGGTCATCAACTCGGCGACCATATCCTCCAAACTGCGCACCTTGGTGACGGTTCAGGGTCACACATCTCTGGGTTCCACGGCACAGTGACATTGAAGGAAACGAGCGTGCAAACGAGCTGGACAGGCAAGGCTCAGCTCTTCACGGCTCACTTGCGGCAAGTGTTCGTATCCCGCTAGGTGCGGTTAAGGGACAAATACACTCATACTTCCTGAAAAAGGCCGACTCCAAATGGAGAAGGTTAACAAATTGCGTCATATCGAGGACGATATGGCCCTGCTACGATAAAAATAGAACAAACGATCTACTAAATGGAACCCGCCCAGATATCGCAAGAATTACGGCGATTGTCACGGGACACTGGCCAATTGGAGACCATGCGGCCAGACTAGGGATCCCAGACAACCCTCAATGCCGCAGTTGCGGCATTTGTCTCTCAGACAAATGAGAGAGAAACGCTCTTCCATTTCATCCGACACTAGCAAGAGCCAGATTTCATTCGTTAGACCAACCATTTTTTTCGACAACGTTAGCGACATTTCGGGTAAAAGGATACAAGATCTTGTCCGTTTTCTAAACCAAACAGGCTGAATCTAGAGACCACCTGTATCCAAAACAACAATCAAAATAAAGGTCACACGAGTCGTGGTAACAAAAAGGCACATAAGTGCTACTTGGGTTCATGCCGATCCGCCACTACTACCTACCTATCTACCTAAATGTGCTCCTCAGACACTTTTTCAAAATTCTTAACAGTTTGACTAAAAATAACGTTTTTCTAAAAAGTGACCTACAGACGGACAGACAGACATGGCTTAATCTACTCAGGGCGCGGTAGTGGGCGAATTTTGAAAATTTGTACACTTGTTCGAACAGCACGTACAAGGATCACATGTACCGAATTTCATCATCCTTGCTCAAAATTTAAGGCCTAAAAACCGGTGACCTACAGACGGACAGACAGACATGGCTTAATCTACTCAGCTAGCGATTCTGAGTCGATCCATATACACTGCCCGACAACCGATTAGCACACTCTCTAACCTCTAAACCAACTTCGAAAGTTGCAACGACTTGATTTCTGTCGATCGAATAGGACCTGGAGCAAGGAGTGGGAGCGTGTAGTCTTTTCGGATGAAAAAGAGTTCAATTTGAAGGGTCCTGATGGCTATGCTTACTACTTTCATGATCTCAGAAAGGAAGAGCATCAATTCCACAGCCGTGCCGGTGGTGTCATGGTGTGGGGAGCTATTACATGCAAAACATGCCACTGCATACAATGGCGTACTGAAAACGGCTTTCCCTGCAATCAAGGATATTTTTGGATCCTTGGAATAGAAGTTCCAGCAGGATAACGCACCTATCCACTCGGCGAGGATCGAAAAGTCCTGGATTGAGAGCCAAAACGTGGCATTGCTAACATGGCCGCCATGCTCGCCCGTCCTGAATATTATAGAAAATGTTTGGGGATGGTTGGCACTCAAGGTGTACGAGTCCTGCAGACAGTGAGTTTCGCACCACTAGCCTGAAATGGGCTAAACATCATGTAAAAATGGAATCAACTAAATATAGAAATTGGATTGATAAGTTGAATAAAGTACTCACTTGGCCCGTTTAGTAGAAATATTTTATTTAAAATTTGTTTTTGTACACATGATGATTATTTGATCTGAAACGAAAAAAAAGATTTTTTAAAAAAACATTTAGAGATTTTAGTTTTATAAAAATGTTTTTGGTTTTTCTTTATTTATTAATGAATTATCATATGAGCTGCTTCGACATATTTGAACTCCAAGTCTATAGGGATTTCCAAGAGTTGGTGGCGGATTAGCCCTCAATGGGTCAACGGCAGCGCTCATATCCCAAAATGGGCTACTGAAATCGGTATTTTCCGGCCCGCTGTCCTAGGGTAAAAACAAGGGCCTGGCCCTCCAGGTTGGGGGTTGTGCTTTGTGTTAACTACCCATCCATATAAAAAAGCCTATGTTACGAAGCAACCAATAGTCTCGGAAAGGACTGATATTATTGTTGACGACCATGCTAAACGAAAAAAGGACAACGACGTTAGTATCTGCACCTGGAATGTGAGAACATTAAACAGGACAGGTGCAGGCGAACAACTAGCGGAAGCCCTAAACTGCTACAAAGCAGACATTACTGCCATCCAGGAAATACGATGGGATGGGCCGGGCAAAAGGAGGATGAAAAACAGTGACATCTACTATGGACCGTGTTATAGTGAGCAGAAACAGCAACTATTCGGATGCAGGTTTGTTATAAGTGCCAGACTTAGGCAAGAAGTCTTATGATTCCAAGACATTAGCGAACGCATTGTAACAATCCGCATCAAGGCCAAATTCGCCAACATAAGCCTTATATGCGCTCATGCTCCGAAGGAGGAAAAAGATGATACAACTAAGGACTTCTTCTACGTACTTCTACCAAAGTACGATGTTAAAATCGTGCTGGGAGATTTTAACGCAAAGCTCAAAAAGAATCCAGTCGAGATGAACAAGGAAAGATCGTAGTTAAGACATAGTCTATACTGAGGATATGGAAGAACCACTTCTGCAGACTGTTAAACGGCGATGACGAACAACATTCCGCTGTCAGGCAGACGGACCATTTAATATTGGCAACGACAGCGAAAACTGCCAACCACCCGACCTAAGTGGAGTGAGGATAGCTATATCTAAACTCAAGCTTAATAAGGCCGCCGGAAATGACGACCTTCCCGCTGAGCTTTATAAAGCTGGAGGAGATGATTTGGTAAGTAACATCCACCAACTCATAAGCCAAATCTGGTCGGTTGAAAGCATGCCTGAAGAATGGAACCTCAGCATCGTTTGCCCGATCCACAAAAAAGGAGACCCTCTGAACTGCGCCTACTACAGAGGCATAAGTCTGCTCAACATCGCCTACAATATCCTATCTGCCGCAATATGTGAACGCCTGAAACCGTTTACCAACAACCTGATCGGCCCCTATCAGTGTGGTTTTAGGCCAGGAAAGTCCACAACCGATCAAATTTTCACACTTGGGTGGGTCTTGGAAAAAACCCAAGAAGTCCAAATGGATACCCACCACCTATTTATCGTTTTCAAAGCCGCATTTATAGAGACGAACTATACCGAGCCATGTCTAGTTTTGGTATACCGTCCAAACTCGTCCGTTTGTGTAGGATGACGATGGAGAATTCTCGCTGCACCATCAGGGTCGGAAACGACCTCACCGACACATTCGATACCAAAAAAGGATTTAGGCAAGGCGATGCACTGTCATGTGACTTTTTCAATTTGATTCTTGAGAGGATTGTGCAAAACTCCCGACCCAACACCAGAGGCACAATTCTCCGAAAATCGGTGGAACTACAAGCATACGCTGACGATATTGACATCATTGATGGGACTCAACGTGATGTCATAGCCACGTTTGCTAGTATAGAGAAGGAAGCGGCAAAAATGGGTTTAGCAGTAAATGAGGGTAAGACTAAGTATATGATGTCATCACGAAAGGACACACAACATCGACGAACTGGACAGAACGTCACCATTGACTGATATAACTTTGAGGTAGTACGGGACTACCTCGGCTCTGCTATTAACTCTGACAACATCTCGTCAGAAATCAAACGAAGAATTACTCTTGCCAACCGCTGTTTCTTCGGGCTAAGAAGGCAATTTAGTAGTAAAGCCCTCACTCGAACTACTAAGGAGATCCTATTTAAGACCCTGATCATCCCATCCACAAGAAGCATGGACCGTATCAAAAGCGGATGAAGAAATCCTTGGTCGATGCGAGAGAAAAATTCTTCGAAAATTCTTCGGTCCCGTTTGCGTTGACGGGCTATGGAGACGAAGATTCAACCACGAACTATACGAGCTGTACAGCTACATATCCCTAGTCAAAAAACTCCGCATTGGATGTTCAAGATGGCTAGGACATGTAGAACGAATGGACACCAATACTCCGGCTCGCAGAGTCTTCGATTCCCAGCCAGACGTCAGACGCAGTAGTAGAAACCGACCGCAACCAACTTGGAGTGCGCAACTGGAGGCAGTTAGCTAAGGACCGGGCTAATTGGAGAGGCATGTTGGTTGTGGCCCAGGTTCATCCCGGACTGTAGCGCCACTTAAGTAAGTAAGTAAGTATACAAAAATTTAAAAGCGACTCTGATTTTTTAGGAAAAATCTCTTTAATCCGGAATTTTTTTTCCGAATAAACGAATTTTTGCGAATTAAAGGGCTTTTACTACACTTATTTCAGTTCACTCCCCTTTTTTTTAAATAAGTTTTATACGTGACCCACCGACCATCCTTAAAAAAGCTACCCTCGCTTCAAAACACCCTTTACTTATACATACATCAAATCTAATGTACCACTACGGAATAGGGTACAAAAAATTTCAAACGAATGCTTTCAAATGCGTCTAGAATAAAGTCCCTTATTGACAGGTAGAAACTTTCAAGCCATCATCCTTTGTCATAAGAAAAACATGTTTACAAAAAGTTGATGTCACTTTAGTACACCTTTCCAAGTCATCGAGCTACCTTATCACATTAGACCTTGTATACTTCACAGGTAGACCTGTCTTTTCTAAGGAAATACTGCCAACAAATAACCGCGAATTACTAATGATCCATCTGATAAGAGGCCACGAATCTAGACAGCCCATCAAAACAAACTTTGCAACATTAAAATAGTCTTTATAACCTCGGTCAGCAAACACCAAGTTTCCATTTTTAAGCGAAGAGGCCATTGACAGTTCGCCCTTCACTATTTCCACTTGTATCCATAACTTTACCGCTTGAGAAACTTGCTTTGTCTACTATTTGTTAAGTGAGCAGTACACTCATCATCTTCAACATAAAATTGCAGGCTTACCCTTGTTGTGGCTCACGCTTGTCGTTTCTCACTTTGTGTGGTTATGTTTTATTTATGATCTTTGTTCCAATTTTCGGGCTCATTATGCTTTAGATTTATATAGCTACACGAGTATCTTTACATCCCAATTTGTGATGGGTAACTTTCTGTTAGGCATCCATTAGAGGGTATACAAAAGATTGTGATTGCCTTGACTAGATAAAAACTCCGACACTTTCCTTTAATTTTTCTTTAATTACACGGCTGTCGGGTAAACATGGAAGAATAGTTTTTCTCGCTGTCTAAAGTATCACAGGAAGCCCATTGAAGCATGAAACACTACCAACTACTTAGTCATCTACTCTTGCTCAGATTTGAGAGCAGTGGGTTTTCCTTCCTTCCTCTTTCCCTTCGTCGTACAATTTTGTTTGCTCTTTAGCTTCTCTTTCGGAGGAGGTTTAAATACACATTCATGGATAAAAGTAGTAAGTAGTGAACAAAAAAAATGTATCTAGATACGGGAAAGTTTTCTTATTTTCAGTGTAATTGCTTTGTGTTGCACTTATAGAACCGCCAGAGTGTTAGGATGTATACATTTTGAATGCGGTGTGGTGTAGAGGTTTCTTTTGTTATGTACAGGGATCCTCATATTTCCATTATTAGCCGTTAAAGTTTGAAACAAGGAGGACTACTTCCATTTCTTTTCTTCTGAGTAATTCCTTCTTTTCTGTTTTGAAATACTTACGTTTCAAACATGGATTCTATTTTGAAGGCAACAGTGATGAGTACGACCGGGAGTTGGCATTTTATTTTGTTGTTGCCAGCTTACTTCCACGGCGATGGTATATGAATTGTTAACAACTGCAATCCGATGCCAAGTGGATGAAGGGAATGTAGGCTCATCGTATTGTTAAGTGCCAGCCAGACATAATTGTGCTCGGTACAATGCCTTCGATTTCGACGTTCCTTTTTCATTAATACTTTTGCATTTGGATGGAGAGAGGGTTTTATTTTAGAATGAGCTCTTTCGTTGGAGGATACAAAAATAAGTTTGGTATTGTGTTGTGCAAACATTTTCGCATAACAATGCAAACGGGGTTGGGTGTTGAGGGTTATAATACCCCAAATCACTGCCAAAATGCTATTTTTCGAGTGGCAATTGTCGGATTTAATGCAGAAATGCAAACACAAATGTAGGTTAGAAGGATTGCATCTGTTGTATTTAGTTCTGTGAGTTGAAAATGTGGTTCTGAGCGATTAATGCACAAGAGTTGGTTATCGGCATTAGCTAACCACAATGTGAAACAGGCAAACGATTTTGAATTTTTTTTTTAATTCGAAAATCTGTTTCAGTGCACATTTTTGGGTCGAACTTTGGGACTCGAACATGCAGAGGCCGAAGAGCAACTAAGTGGTTTTGTCGCAAAAATAAAAAAAAAAAAAAGATTAATTTGTAGCTTTACAGCTAGCATGTCAGCTGTTTTCTGTCTGAAAGGTGTGTTCGCTCTAACAAAATAACATCTGCGAAGCTAACGGGTGATTTTTAAGAGGCTTAGAACTTTTTTTAAAAAAAAAACACAAAAAATTCGAAAAAATGAATGAAATATTTATTTGAATCGATAGTTTGAACCTTGCAATTTAATGTTTAAAGATAATTTCATGCAAATGTTGACCGCGGCTGCGTCTCAGGTAGCCCATCCGCTGAGTCCAATTTTGGCATACTCTTTCACACATATCGGCCGGTATCTCACGAATGAATGCATGGATGTTGGCTTCCAGTGCGTCAATCGAAGCGGGCTTGTCCCTATAGACATTAGCCTTGACATACCCCCACAAAAAATAATCTAATGGTGTCAAATCGCACGATCTAGGCGGCCAATTGACCGGCCCGAAACGTGAAATTAACTGTTCACCAAACTCGCCTCGCAATTGCGCCATTGTTTCGCGTGCTGTGTGGCATGTGGCACCGTCTTGTTGAAACCACATATCATGCAAGTCAAGAACTTCCATTTCGGGCAAAAAAAAAGTTTGTTATCATCGCTCGGTAGCGTTCACCATTGACAGTAACGCTGCGATTCGCATCATCTTTGAAGAAATATGGCCCAATAATGCCGCCGGCCCATAAACCGCACCAAACAGTGGCTTTTTCGGGATGCATTGGTAGCTGTTGCAATGCTTCTGGCTGATCTTCACTCCAAATGCGGCAATTTTGCTTATTTACGTACCCATTCAACCAAAAATGAGCCTCATCGCTGAACACAATTTTTCGATAAAAAAGCGGATCCTCGGCCAGCTTTCCAAGAGCCCATTCACCAAAAATTCGGCGTTGTGGTAGGTCGGCTGGCTTTAGTTCTTGCACCAGCTGTATCTTAAAAGGCTTTACGCCCAAATCCTTCCGCAAAATTTTCCACGTAGTGCTGTAACAAAGGCCTAACTGCTGGTAACGGCGCCGAATCGACATTTCGCGGTCTTCTGTCACACTAGCTGATACGGCCGCAATATTTTCTTCACTACGCACAGTACGTAAACGTGTTGGTGGTTTAATGTCCAACAAAGTAAATTTGGTGCGAAATTTGGTCACAATATTCCGAATAGACTGCTCAGAAGGTCGAGAATGCCGATCATAAAATGGAAGCAGCGCGCGATGAACATTTCGAACCGAGCACGAATTTTGATAGTAAAATTCAATAATTTGCAAGCGTTGTTCATTTGTAAGACGATCCATGGTTAAATTGCAAACCAAACTGAAGCTGTTTGACAGTGACACAAGGTACTAAACACACGTCAGCTGTCAAAACCAGTGTTGCCAAAACCAAACCAGCTAAAAAATCACCCGTTATTTCGAGGCGGTTACGTCACAACATACAAGATTTCGATGACTGAAAATGTATGGGAGAACTTCAATTTTTGATTCAAATTTATAAAAAAAACTCAGTTTTCTGTTCAGTATGAACACAGTGTCAATTGGTAAATTGTACATACAAAACCAAATGTACAAACATATGCCCAATATACGGAATCCGATAACACTTAAAAAAAATTCTGTATCTGTAATTTTTTTTCGATTATATTCTTAAACTTATTTTCGAGCTCAAAAATAGTATTCGCAACAGACGTTCTCCACCTTCAACATGAATAGATTGCCTAAAATTATAACGTGGAATGCCAATGGCTTTTGACAGAAACTTGGAGAACTTGAATTGTTTATATAGCGTATTTTCTTGTTTAGAGGTATAGAACTTCCGATAGGTTATCCCTATCAAACAAGCTGTCATATAATAATGAAGGATGTTCGACATTTTTTCAGCATACTTTGGCAAATCACCATGGAAAGACTTGCCCCAGAACAACGTTTACAAATCGTTTAAATTTATTTCCAAAATACGCGCTCTGCTCGCCTAACTTATAGACCACTTCGTCAAGTATACGGTGCGCATAATCTTCCATCTTAGCACCTAATACGCAATATTATGGATGGATTCATGACCACTTTTACTCTTTTTGATAATCACCGTATCCGTTCGGAACAATTTCCAAGTTCTTATCGGAACTTAATTTTTTCCGAAGTATCCGCTGCGGAATAAAACATATGAGAAGGCTACAATCCGCTATGCGGATCGTTGAATACCCTATCCCATCCCATCCTTAAAATTAATATCCTCAAAATGTAGGCTTTATGGCGATGAAATACAGAAAATAACATTGTAGCAACATATTGTTCAGACAGTTTATCCAAACCTTTTGTGGTTCGACAAAAAACAACGTCTTTCTATTGCATATGCCTTGAGGTAAGGCATACAAATGGTTTTTGTAAGAAAACGCCCCCAAAAAGTGGGTGTAGGTGAAAATGGTATAAGGACAAAATGTTTATTTTATCATTACGGAAGTATTTGCATCAAAAGTTTTTTCGAACTTCTTAAAACTTGGACAAAAAGCGTTTTTACTAAAAACGCCCACAAAAAGTGGGCGTGGCAAAAAACTTTGTATGAACGAAATACAGATATAAGGATTGTCTAAATATGTTGCTCAGACACTATTTTGAAATTCCTTACGGTTTGGCTTAAAACTACGATTTTCTAAAAGGGGGCGTGGCAGTGGGCGGATTTCAAAAATTTGTACACTTGTTCTGCTTCTTCGGCCAGAGAGTCTATATACCAAATTTCAACACTCTAGCTCAAAATTTAAGGCCAAAAAATCGGTGACACACGGACGGACGGACGGACAGACAGACATGGCTTAATCGACTCAGCTAGCGATTCAGAATCGATCCATATACCTTGAGTTATATGTGTCGAAATTATTTCTCTATGTTACAACTTAATGTCAAAACTAATATACCCCTATGGGATAGGGTATAAAAAATAAAAAGCACACAATCGTGTACGGTTGATTCCGCACCATCTCCGTCGGACATCTTCAGAGGAAATTCAACGCACAGCTGTCAAAAATGTTTGACTTAACGCATATCACCGATGCCGGATGAGCAGGGTCTTATATAGGATCTCCTTAGTAGTTATAGTGAGGGCTTTACTAATTAATTGCCTTCTTAGCCCAAAGAAACAGCGGTTGGCAAGAGTTTACTTCGTTTGATTTCTGACGAGATGTTGTTGTCGGAGTTAAAAATTTGATCGGTTGTGGATTTTCCTGGCCTAAAACCACACTGATAAGGGCCGATCAAGTTGTTGGTAAACCGTTTCAGGCGTTCACATCTTACGGCAAATAGGATCTTGTAGGCGATGTTGAGGAGACTTATGCTTCTGTAGTTGGTGCAGTTCAGAGGGTCTCCTTTTTTGTGGATCGGGCAAACAATGCTGAGGTTCTATTTTTCAAGCATACTTTCATCCGACCAGATTTGGCTTATGAGTTGGTGGATGTTACTTACCAAGTCGTAGTACTTTATATAGCTCAGCGGGAAGGCCTTCATTTCCGGCGGCCTTATTAAGTTTGAGTTTAGATATTGCTATACTCACTTCACTTAGGTCGGGTGGTTGGCAGTTTTCGCTGTCGTTGCCAATATTAAATGGTTCGTTCTGCCTGGCAGCGGAATGTTGTTCGTCATCGCCGTTTAACAGTCTCCAGAAGTGGTTCTTCCATATCCTCAGCATCGACTGTGTCTTAACTACGATATTTCCTTGTTCATCTCGACAGGATTCTGTTCGAGCCTTGTATCCTTGGCATTGACGTTTTACACTTTGGTAAAACTTGCGAACATCGTTCCTGGAGTGGCACCTCTTTACATCCTCTATCGCATGCTTTTCTTGCTCTTTTTTCTTCTTTCTAAAAAGCCGGTGTTCTTCACTTCTTCTCTGCCTATAGATCTCAATGGCAGCTCTCGTCTTCACCTTGTAGGCCTCGTTCTTGACTGCGAGCATCTGGCGGCATTCCTCATCAAACCAGGGGTTTCTTGCTGGTGTCCGCGAGAAACCTAGCACATCAGTTGCGGCTAATCTAAAGGCTTGTTGGCATCTTTGCCATTGTTCTTTGACATTAGATGCTGGTGTTATGATTAAGGGATACGCGTTGCGCGAAGGCCTTGTCGGTCTCTTGCGATTGCAGTATTTCGACATTAAATTTCTGGTTTGTTGTAGCGTGGTGGATATCCGCATTCTTACCTTGGCTGCAGCAGGTAGTGGTCGGACTCTATCGCAATGGTTGACTGTTTGTTGATCTGGAGACCGCCATGTCCCCTTATGGATATCGATGTGATATCCATGATATACAGGCATTTAAAACCAAAGTGCATTGGTATCTCCTTTCTTCTAATCCCGAATTTCCTTAACGCCCGCACTGTGTTAAAACATACAAAGGGTATTCATAGCCCGTTGAGTGCGCTTAAATTATAAAAAAAAATCCCTTCCCCAAAGCTTTATATAGGCTGCAGCCGAAGAAGTAACATTTGGACCATCATGATCATCCACCATCAGATCTTCGTATCTATCGGTTCACTTTAGTTTAACAGAATCATATGGTCCCAAGAATTTCGGAAAAATCTTGATTCATGATCCAAATTATGTCGTTCAAATGGTCACGAAAATCGCTTTCTTTAGAAAACGCCCCAAAAAGTGGGCATGACTAAAAACTTTGTATCAAAACGAATACACGCATATCAGATTGTTTTTAAGAACATATGAGAGGGCTTCAATCCACGGTACGAAACGTTAAATCCCTATCCCATTCCGTCCTTAAGTTGATCATTCCCTAAAAATTGGGGTGCCTAAAGACTTAACATGGGTGAAATATAGCAAGTAAGATTGTCTGAATATCTTCATTATAAAACAAAAAATTCCTCTTCGTTTGACCAAAATCAACGTTTTGACGAATAGATATTGAGACTGTCTAAACATGTTGTTCTTTCTCTTTCTGTACGATTTGGCCTAAAACTACGTGGCAGTGGGCGGATTTCAAAAACGTTTACACTTGTTCTACTAGGAGCAACAAAGAGCATGTGTACCAAATTTCATCATTCTAGATCAAAATTTAAGTCCCAAAAACTGGTGACGTACGGACATGGTTAAATCGACTCAGCAATCGATTCTGAGCCGATCCATATCCATAAAGTATATCCACCTAAATTATTTCTGTATGCCACAAACGATGTATCAAATCTAATATACCGCTATGGGATAAGGTATTTCAGTTGCCATCACAACATGTCACAAATGACCCTTATTGTGGAGTGGTTTACAATGTGCAATAGCGGTTATGAACTTGCTACCAAATGTGCCACTTACTTTATTTTTTTTTTCCACTTTTCTCGTCACTTTATTTCCTATGCAAATCACAAGCATGTTTAGCTCGTTGTCTGCTTTAATTCCAAGAATATAACGCTCCAAGTCACAATTCCTGTCACTGGCACTCTCTGCGTGTGCATCGCTGTCAGGTTCGATGATAAGCACTGCTTCGTAAGCACGAAATCCAGTTGCGCTCATCGTTGTAGAAGGCACTTGGATTCTCTTTTATTTCTCAATCCATTTCAATATTAATTAATTCTCAAGTTGTGGTGGTTTTTATTAGGCTTGTACGACCGCATTTAGCGAATTGAAAAAAATTATCCAAACTCTTCATATGACATTGCACTCTGGCTATGCTTTCACGAGCTGAATCTAAACTTTTTTTTTGCGATGAAATGGCATCAGAATAGAAAACCACAAGACTCGCATTGAAATGCAAGTCTTGAAGGGAAAAAAAGAGTTTGCTTTATTTTTTCTAATTAGTAGCTGCGGTGTATATTTACACGTCTGCCTAACTTGAGGAATTCAATGTCAAATCTGTAGTGGGAACAGTGCCAGTTGTGAAGGCTGTTGTTGATGCTCGAGAAGCTATCAAATTATAAATCGCAGATGCATTCCGTGCGAATGAATTAGTTCAATAGACTCGCGCAAGAACGGTTGAGTGTACTTGGTCTAGTTTTGAAAATACCTACGGCTTACGAAGTGGTTTCTATACACGCTACTCCTGTATGCATTCTGGTCACATTGTGTGGTGTAGGGCTTTTTGGCGCCACATGCTCGACGGACTGTGGTTGTGTGCCTTCCACTTGATCACTGAATACCAGTTTTACAACAATAAAAGTCGTTGTAAATTTACAAATGCATAAATTAGGGTCATTCATTTTGATAACTTTCTCGGCTGTACCCTTTGTGCATAACTAATGTTTCAGCTTGACTGAATCAGGGAAATGTTGTGGGCGATAGGGTATCGTTGACACGTTGTCGATTGATTTAACAACCTTACACCTACTATGAACAATTTGTTTGGTGGGCGGTTAGTAGCGGATTAGGATTTTAAATGGGAAATATTTAAAAGAACTGAATGATATCTAAAGGGTTTTTCAACAGGGACGCTACAAAAGAAGAGCGACAGGGACAGCAAACGACGCCATATTTCTTGCCGCTCTTTTGACATTTCTCTTCAGTAAGGTTTGGCATTTCATAATGGAAAGATATACGAGCCAACAACGAGTCGAAATTATTAAAATTTACTACCGAAATTCGGAGTCAGTGGCCTCAACGTTAAGAGCGCTACGTCCAATTTATGGTCGTCATAATCGTCCTAGCAGATCAACAATTGAGCGTCTAGTGGGAAATTTGAATCCACCGGCATCGTACAAAATGTTCCCGTGCCAGTGAGACAAAGAAGTGCCCGTAGTGTCGAGAATATTGCTGCCGCTGAGGCTTCAGTCGGTGCTTAAGGATAGTGATGCGATTATATGAGGACACAAGCGTTCTCACTCTAGCCTATCACCTCCTACTCCCACCTCCACGCAGGTGACTGGTGGGTGCCTCGACACGAGATGGGGTATTGAACCCCTGTGTAAGGTCGTTGGTGGAAGCAAACGAGAGAGGGGGGAGGAGTGTCCTCTCACTAAGGCACTCACTATCAGGCGGAAGCGGAGGAATTCCCTAGATAGAATCAACGGTGGCGCCTACAGCTCCAGTTTGATCGAACTGGTAGTGAAATCCCTATATGAGCTGCTTCGACATATTTGAACACCAGGTCTATAGGGATTTCCAATACTGAGCCAGGGTATTGGAAAAGAGTTGGTGGCGGAGGAGCCCTCAATGGGTCAACGGCAGCGCTCATACCCCAAAAATGGGCTACTGACATCGGCATTTTTTCCGGCCCGCTGTCCTAGGGTCAAAACAAGGGCCTGGTCCTCCAGGTTGGGGGTTGTGCTTTGGGTTAACTACCCATCCACGGAAAAAAGCTTATGTTACGAAGCAACCAATAGCCTCGGAAAGGACTGATATTATTGTTGACGACCATGCTAAACGAAAAAAGAACAACGACGTTCGTATCTGCACCTGGAATGTGAGAAAATTAAACAGGAGAGGTGCAGGCGAACAAATAGCGGAAGCCCTAAACTGCCACAAAGCAGACATTACTGCCATCCAGGAAATACTATGCAATGGGCCGCGCAACCAGAGGATGAAAAACTGTGACATCTACTATGGACCGTGTTATAGTGAGCAGAAACAGCGAATATTTGGATGCGGATTTGTTATAAGTGCCAGACTTAGGCAAGAAGTCTTATGTTTCCAAGACATTAGCGAACGTATTGTAACAATCCGCGTTAAGGCCAAATTCGCCAACATAAGCCTTATATGCGCTCATGCTCCGACTGAGGAAAAAGATGATATAACTAAGGATTGCTTCTACGAGCTCCTCGACAAAACCTATAAGCGACTACCAAAGTACGATGTTAAAATCGTGCTGAGAGATTTTAATGCAAAGGCAGGAAGAGAAGACATCTTTAGCAGTACTGTCGGAAAATATAGCCTATACACGACAACACGTCTGGTAACGGACTTAGGCTAATTGACTTCGCTACGGAACGAAATGCCACTATAGCCAGCACACGGTTTCCTCACCCAGTATTTTGGATGTCCGAACATTCCGAGGGGCTAACATCGACTCGGACCACTACCTTGTTGTAGCCAAGGAAAGGACGCGGATATCCACCACGCCACAAAAAACCAGAAATACTGTAAAAAATTTAATGTCGGAAGACTGCAATCGCCAGAGACCGCCAAGACCTTCGCGCAACGCGTACCCCTTAACCTCTCGACTCACAACACACCACCAGCATCTAATGTCGAAGAACAATGGCAACGATGCCAACAAGCCATTAGATCAGCCGCAACTGATGTGCTAGGTTTCTCGCGGAATGCCGACAGATGCTCGCAGCCAAGAACGAAGGCTACAGGGCTAAGCTGCCATTGAGCACTATAGGCAGAGAAGAAGTGAAGAACACCGGCTTTTCAGAAAGAAGAAAGAAGAGAGCGCGATCGAGGATATATAGAGAGGTTCCACTCCAGGAACGATGTTCGCAAGTTTTACCAAAGTTTAAAACGTCAAAGCCAAGGATACAAGGCTCGAACATAATCCTGTCGAGATGAACAAGGAAATATCGTAGTTGAGACACAGTCGACGCTGAGGATATGGAAGAACCACTTCTGCAGACTGACGAACAACATTCCGCTGTCAGGCAGAACGAACCATTTAATATTGGCAACGACAGCGAAAACTGCCAACCACCCGACCTAAGTGAAGTGAGGATAGCTATATCTAAACGCAAGCTTAATAAGGCCGCCGGAAATGACGGCATTCCCGCTGAGCTTTATAAAGCTGGCGGAGATGACTTGGTTAGTAACATCCGCGAACTTATAAGCCAAATCTGATCGGATGAAAGTATGCCTGAAGAATGGAACCTCAGCATCGTTTCCCCGATCCACAAAAAAGGAGACCATCTGAACTGCGCCAATTACAGAGGCATAAGTCTCCTCAACATCGCCTACAAGATCCTAACTGCGTTAATATGTGAACGCCTGAAACCGTTTACCAATAACTTGATCGGTTGTGTGTTCAGGCCAGAAAAATCCACAAATTTTCATCTTCGGCAGATCCTGGAAAAGACTCAAGAAGTCCAAATAGATACCCGCCACCTATTTATCGATTTCAAGCCGCATACGACAGCATTTATAGAAACGAACTATAAAGAGCCATGTCTAAGTTTGGTATACCACCCAAACTCGTCCGTTTTTGTAGGATGACGATGGAGAATTCTCGCTGCACCATCAGGGTCTGAAACGACCTCACCGACACATTCGATACCAAAAAAGGATTTAGGCAAGGCGATGCACTGTCATGTGACTTTTTCAATTTGATTCTTGAGAGGATTGTGCAAAACTCCCGACCCAACACCAGAGGCACAATTCTCCGAAAATCGGTGGAACTACAAGCATACGCTGACGATATTGACATCATTGATGGGACTCAACGTGATGTCATAGCCACGTTTGCTAGTATAGAGAAGGAAGCGGCAAAAATGGGTTTAGCAGTAAATGAGGGTAAGACTAAGTATATGCTTTCAAAACGAAAGGACACACAACATCGACGAACTGGACAGAACGTCACCATTGACAGATATAACTTTGAGGTAGTACGGGACTTCCTCGGCTCTGCTATTAATTCTGACAACATCTCGTCAGAAATCAAACGAAGAATTACTCTTGCCAATCGCTGTTTCTTCGGGCTAAGAAGGCAATTTAGTAGTAAAGCCCTCACTCGAACTACTAAGGAGATCCTATATAAGACCCTGATCATCCCATCCCCAGAAGCATGGACCGTATCAAAAGCGGATGAAGAAATCCTTGGTCGATGCGAGAGAAAAATTCTTCGAAAAATCTTCGGTCCCGTTTGCGTTGACGGGCTATGGAGACGAAGATTCAACCACGAACTATACAAGCTGTACAGCGACATATCCCTAGTCAAAAAACTCCGCATTGGATGTTCAAGATGGCTAGGACATGTAGAACGAATGGACACCAATACTCCGGCTCGCAGAGTCTTCGATTCCCAGCCAGACGTCGGACGCAGTAAAGGAAGACCTCGCCGTAAGTGGCGCGCACAAGTAGAAACCGACCTCAACCAACTTGGAGTGCGCAACTGGAGGCAGTTGGCCGGGCATGTTCGTTGAGGCCAACCAACAACAATGGAATGGCAAAACTTGGACTTATTCCGTTTTTAAAATAAGAATTAAAACCATATTTTAAAAGTCGCCCTTTTGAATGAGAAAATAACCCAAGTCGGACTAATTGCCCTGTTTTTTCAAGAAAGCGGGCCAACCTCTGCAATAATTTTTGCCTCTGAAATTTGGATTTATTTCACAAACCATGTTTGACATTGTTTCCCTTTTCTAAAAGTACATAAAACCGAATTCTAAAATATTTAATTCGTGATCTTCCAAATATTAAAACTGTGAACTTAACCAGCCTATTAATACATTGACATGTCCAACTAGAATCATTTGACAAATTATGCCAGACAAGGTCATTTACGCAAAGATAAGAAAATTGATAATTTCCAAGATCATTATTCTGAAAAAAAACGAAAAAAAAATGTGTTCTATCTTAAATATACGTAAAACATCCATCTGCCAGCAATATGAATTTCGTAAGTACCCCGCAGAATAACACACCTTTCCTTGTTTGTGCATTACAAAGTGCACCCGCAAGCATGTGCATTTGCAATTCCTTTTCAAAGATTTCATGAGATAATACCTAAATCATGTCTCAACATCCTGTGATTGTATGTCACTTTCTATTCGCAAAAGAATCCACTCCCTGCAGTGGTTGCATGCTTATCCAGAAAGGACATTAATATTCCTACCTTTTCATACAGGTAGCGGCAAGGAATAGAATCCTTACAAGCGCCCTCACTTACACACCCCAAGGGTATATATCTTTCCCGCTGAGACGTGACATTTTCTCCAAAAAGGGAAAAGCCATTTTTCAATTTTTTGCGGTGAAAAAAGAAACTTAGACACACACTTAAGGGGTTCCCTGGCAATGCCACTTTACAGGCAAACACCGGTGCATACAAAATGATTGAGCAGTCGAAATGTTATTTTTCACGAATGGGGGTAGTTTTTGTTTTACCTATTTAGTTGCAATGAATGGCTGTGAAATGGCACTGACCGATGTGGACCACGTCCGAGCAATGCAAAAACACAACTGGGGCAACTCCTTCATTGGATTCATTAATCTAAGGAAACAAAAAGTATTTCAAGACGTTTCGGATTTATTTAACAAAAATGCAAGTTGTGATGCAATATTGCAATTCTATAGGGAAGACCTAATCACTGATCCAACATTGTTTGAACATTTGAATTGGAGTAGAATACCAAAACGAGTATTGTCACATTAATTTGTTTGTATGATGCGTAACATTAATAATTAACAGCAAAGTCCAAAGACTGCAATCGCAAGAGACCGCCAAAGGCTTCGCGCAACGCGTATCCCTTAACCTTTCGATTCACACCATACCACCAGCATACAAGCCATTAGATCAGCCGCAACTGATGTGCTAGGTTTCTCGCTCCCATCAGCAAGAAACCCCTGGTTTGATGAGGAATGCTGACAGATGCTCGCAGCCAAGAACGAGGCTTTCAAGGATAAGCTGATAGTAAAGACGAGAGCTGACACTGAGCTCTATAGACAAACAAGAAGGGAAGAACACCGGCTTTTCAGAAAAAAGAAACAAGAAAAAGAAAAGCCATCACCATCGAGTATTATCCTCAAGTATAGCAAGTGTCTAACACCTGGCTGGGAATCAAAGACTCTGCCAACCAGAGTAGAAATGTGCCATTCCAGGAACGATGTTTGCTAATTTTATTAAAGTGTAAAACGTCAAAGCCAAGGATACAAGGCTCGAACAGAATCCTGTCGAGATAAAAAAGGAAATATCGTAGCTGAGACACAGTCGATGCTGAGGATATGAAAGAACCACCTCTGCAGACTGTTAGATGGCGACGACGAACAACATTCCGCTGTCAGGCAGATCGAACCATTCAATATCGGCAACGACAGCGAAAACTACCAACCACCCGACCTGAGTGAAGTGAGGATAGCAATATCTAAACTCAAGGTTAATAAGGCCGCCGGAAATGACGGTCTTCTCGCTGAGCTTTATAAGGCTGGTGGACATGACTTAGTAAGTAACATCCACCAACTCATAAGCCAAACCTGGTCGGATGAAAGTATGCCTGAAGAATGGAACCTCAGCAACTTTTGCCCGATCCTGCCGTATCTGCCGTAATGCACTACAAGGGCCATGGGATGATGTCCCACTGATGCTCTAACGGTACTTCTTCATCATCTACCTCTAGACATGCACATCAATGGTATTGCAATGTGCAGTGCAGTCAGACACAAAGAATCCGGCTGCTGGTTCAATAAGCCCTATGGGCATAGCAACATCCTAGATTCAATGCCAGGAGGTCTAGCTGACCATCATACCGAATACATGATACCCAACCAAACTGACCATCCACAAACACTTCCCCGCTGGTTTTCCAACTAGAGAGGATTGGAAAAACGCAGTGGTTGAAAAAGATTTCGACACACTTATATACACCGACGGCTCATAAATGGACACACTAAAAATAAAAAAAAATCGTTTCGCCTCCCTAATTCCTCCAGCGTATTCGAGGCGGAAATTTCTGGCTATTAGGGAGGATTGTCACGCGATTAGGCACGATAGTATACTCCCAAACAAAATATCGCTATTTTTGTTGACAGTCAAGCCGCTATTAAGGCGATTATTTCGGCATCGACGTCATCAAAGCTAGTACTTCAATGCCAGAACGAATTGGCCTCCATTGGCAGTCGGTACAGTATCACTCTCATATGGGTTCCAGGCCACAGTGACATAGATGGAAACGAGCAGGCTGATGTCCTAGCCAGGCTGGGCTCGTCCCTTACCAGCTCACGTGCAATCAGCATTCTCACTCCTTTAAAAACCTTCATGAACAATATCAATACACACTCTCTTAAAACAGCAGAAACCTCAGTGGGTGTGCCATATCAAGAGATATGTGGCCACGCTACAACAAGACAAGAACACGCGACCTCTTAAGCAGATCCCGTAAGGAAGTCTCCAGGGTGATAGCAATTACCACAGGACACTGGCCCATCGGTGACCACGCTGCTAGAATGGGTATACCCCACAACATCAACTGTCGCAGCTGAAAGAGGTGGGGGAGAAGGAAACTTCAACTCACTTTCTGTGCAAATTCCCGGCTCTGTCAAGCGCAAGACAACGAACACTAGGCAAACCTTTCTTTGACAACATCCGCGACCTCTCTGACAAACACATCAAAGAACTGATCGCCTTCCTATACGCCACTGGTTGGATTTAGTACACGCCAACTTACAACAAGATGCAACATTTAACCGCACGAGTATTTGGCATCAAAACGGCTCACCCCAGCGCTAATTGTGTTTCGTCTTGTACGAACAGCCAATCAAACTAACTTACTATCTGTCGTAATATGTGAACGCCTGAAACTGTTTACTAACAACCTGATCGACCCTTGTCAGTGTGGTTTTAGGCCAAGAAAGTCCACAACTGATCAAATCTTCAGATCCTGGAAAAAAGCCTAAGAAGTCCAAATCGATAACTGCCACCTATTCATAGATTTCAAAGCCGCATAAAACAGCATTTATAGAGACGAGCTATACAGAGCCAAACTAGAGTTTTGGTATACTGCCCAGTTTTTGGTATACCGTCTGTGCAGGATGACGATTGAGAATTCTCGCTGCTCCATCAGGTTCTAAAACGACCTCACCGAAACATTCGATACCAAAAAAGAATTTAGGCAAGGACTGTCATGCGACTTCTTCAATTTGATTCTTTAGAGGCAAAAATGGGTTTAGCAGTAAATGAGGTAAGACTAAGTTTATGCTGTCAACACGAAAGGACACACAACATCGAAGGATTGGAAAGAACGACACCATTGACAGATGCAACTTTGAGGTAGTACGTAGTCCCGTACCTTGGGTAGAAACTCTGACAACAGAAATCAAACGAAGAATTACTCTTGCCAACCGCTGCTTCTTCGGGCTAAGAAGGCAATTTAGTAGTAAAGCCCTCACTTCAACTACTAAGAAGATCCTTTATAAGACTCTGATCATCCCAGTATGGCGCTGAAGCGGATGAAGAAAACCTTGGTAGATTCGAGAGGAAAATTCTTCGAAAAATCTTCGGTCCCGTTTGCGTTGACGAGCTGTGTAGACGAAGATTCAGCCAAGAACTATACAAGCTGTACAGAGAAATAACCCTGGTCAAAAAACTCAGCATTGGACGTTAAAGATGGCTAGGACACGATATACACCAATACTCTGGCTCGCAGAGTCTTTGATTCCCAGCAAGACGTCGCTTTAAGTGGCGCGCACAAGTAGAAACCGACCTCAACCAACTTGGAGTGTGCAACTGGAGGGAGTTAGCTAAGGACCGGGCTAATTGGAGAGGCACGTTGATTGAAGCCCAGATTCATTCCGGACTGTAGCACCACTTAAGTTAGTAAGTAAGTACGGACGGCACTACGTGACACACGGAGAACGCCAGAATACATGAACGATTTGAGGGTAGGGTTTTCTCTAGCAATGAATTGGCCACCAAGATCGTGTGATTTGACCTCAGTAGTCTTTTTCTTGTGGGATTTTTCTAAGTCGCAGGTCTATGCCAATAACCCGCAATCAACCGATTTCCTTAAAATTTGCAATACCCAGGCCATTGCTCAAATTCAGCAGCATCTATGCATCCGTACTACTTTTGAAGCGAATGCGACCTCCAACTCTAGTGATACTGCAAAGGGATATCCGTTCAAATAGCGTTTCGCTCAATCGTATGCATCATTGAAAACCCGCTAAGACCAAAAGAGTATACTAGGGTAACTTTGCTTGATATAGAAGGAGCCTTCAACAATGTCAAAACGGTCACAATCGCTACTGCACTTTCAGATTTTAATGTCGATGATTCGTTGGGAATGTTAATAAATTAGCTACTTGCAGGCAGTAATATTAACACAAAGCTGTGTAAACCCACAAGGGGCGTCCTGTCTCCACTATAATAGTTAATCCAGAAAGCGAAGGTTGCAATTTGATACAATTTGATGGCTACGCAGAAGAGGTGGCAATAGGTGTATCAGGGAAGTACCTTAATACACTTAAATAACTATTACAACGTTAAGAGAGTATTGACCCTCCAAATGGGACTCCAGATGAGGACTCGCGCGAACCCTTAAAAAAACTAATTTGGTCCTTTTTTGCAGGAAATACAAAGTCTCGCACGTTGACAGTGCAAAACTTACAGGCGTTAATCTCAAGTTCGTAGAATCACCCAAGTACCTGTGTCTGGTTTTGTATAAAAAACTGACCTGAGAAGCCAATATTCTAGAACGCGTAAAAAAGCTAAAATAGTCACAGAAATTGGGTATCCCATGGAATTATAAGGCGGAAAAGCTTCCCAGACTCGACACTACTTTTGATATTCGACTGCCAGTAGAATTGTTGGGCATCTGTCTCTCTACATGTAAATCATCAATCGAAGCAAACACAGATGGATAAACAACACAACGTGACTAATATCCAGTCAACTCTGCCCAAACTAAAACCAAAAAAGATATCTCTGCTTGATAATGCTTAACATCAGTACCATCATGCAAAAAGACTAGGCCTCATAGCAATGAATTCTAAAAAAGATGATTGGACGACCTGGAGAAGGAGTGTATTCCTGACCTTCTCTGCTCTTGTCTAGCGCTCTGCAGCAAAATAATTGTGCCGACTTTTTGACAATTAAGATGACCTCGCTAATATTTCGCATAATAAGCTCGGAATGATTCACTATGGCAAACGAATTTTAGTAAAAGTTGACAGATCTACGTGCTACCAGAAAGGACTATCCTGGTCTAAGTGTGCACTATAAACCTACCGAAAGATGCCATATTCCATGCATAATGGCATACAAAACCTTTCAAATAATAATAAAAAAACGAGTGGTGGATGCACGACTGATATAGTAGTTTGCGAGAAATTAACAATTTTCTTTATATGTCCTGAATGACAAAATGCAGGGTATGCAGTTTTGTTGGAACTAACATGCTTATAGTATATAACGGGTCCGCCATCTAACGTTTTTTTTTTTCAACTAGTGCTTATTTCGTGAATCGTAACACTTAGCTCATGCCTGATTTGACAGATAATTAGTTTTATCCTTCCGCTGAACGAATATGGTTGTGTATACGCTTGAACAACGCTGGGAAATATTGCGACATTACTTTGAAAATCATGGCAATGTTGCAGAATGTGGGCGAAAATTGCGTACGGATTTTGGAAGAAGAGAAGCACCGTCAACTCCGTATGTTCGTTATCTTGTGAAAAAAGTGAAAGAAACTGGCATCCTCATCGATAAACCAAAGCGTGAAAAGCCAAAAACAGTGCGAACACCCGAGAATATTGCTGCTGTGGCAGAAAGTGTGCGTGAAGCGCCATCAACATCAATTCACCGTCGTTTAACAATTGAACATCTCGGAGACATCATTGAGACGAATTTAGCATAAAGACCTTGGTATGACGCCATACAAAGTCCAATTGGTTCAGGAGTTGAAGCCAACTGACCATCCAATGCGTTTTCGCTTCGCTAAGTGGGCCTGCGATCGAATTACAGAAGATGCCGATTTTGCCAAAAAAATCATCTTTTCGGGTGAAGCTCATTTTGATCTTGGCGGGTATGTAAACAAGCAAAATTATCGCATTTGGGGCACAGAAAACCCGCACGCATACATTGAAAAGCCGATACACCCAAAACGAGTCACTGTTTTGGCAACATTTGGTTTCAACAGGACGGCGCTAAGTGCCACACAGCCGAAGCTACACTCGATGTTTTGCGCCCTGTTTTTGAAGATCGCATTATCAGCCGCAGAGCTGATGACGTTTGGCCACCTCGGAGCTGCGATTTGACACCGTTGGAATATTATTTGTGGGGTGCCGTAAAAGATAAGTGTTACGCCGACAAGACAGAGACAATTGACGCTTTAAAGGACAATATTCGGGAAGCCATTGGTGAAATACAGCTGCACGATATCGATAATGAGCTTAAAAATTGGACCGATCGTGTAGGCTATTGCATGGCCAGCCGAGGCAGCCATTTGAATAAAATTATTTTCCATTATTAACCGGAAGGATTGTACTTTCAAATAAAAAAATAAATTTGAGAAAATATTCAGTAGTTTTTTTTATAGCATTTTCAAAAAAAAAAAAAAGTTATTTGGCGGACCCTTTATAAAGTTTAATAAAAATCGTTACAGCCGTTTTCGAGAAAATTGAGGTTATGTGTAATTTTTATATGGCAGGTACCGTTAATAACATGGCTAAAAGCAAACAAAAAAAATGGCCTAGAATTATGACCAAAAGAAACTTGGATACGAAATTTGAAAAAAAATCGGTCAAGCCGTTTAGGCTGGGGAGACCATTACGGACATACGGACCAACGAACCGACGGACGGAATTCCAAAAAACACTTTTCTGGGTTCCGCTATCATCGTAATGTTAGAATCAATCAAAATCTCGAGGTCGAAAATTTTCACGAAAACAATATCTTTCTCTTTGTAAGAGAAAGTTAAAAATGTCGTTAATCCATTCCATTTATTGAAAATCCATGAAGCTCTCCCTGTGAAACTATTTTGGAAGCTATAAATTTTACAAGAATTAAACTTTTTTGCTATGTGCTACGTCCATTTGGTCAACTCCCTCTTTCTTTTCCGCTTTTATGGACTATCAAAGATCCAGTGTGTTTCCCGCCTTAATCGCCTTTTACATGAAGCTCGTTTTTTTACGGAATCTTAACCAATTCCCACTGATTAAACAAAATAAACAAAACCATCCGTTTAATTAATCACTGCAGACTACACCAACAAAATGGATTTCCTCATGCCTTATAAATCTACAATATTCCCATCCCCGCTCCAGTCTTGAGTTGTAATTCACCTGAAGTCGCAAATAATAACTTAATGTGACTTTTTTTTAAGATCACAATCGAAAGACTACTACTCTCCAAGTTTAGCCATTAAAAGGTAGCACGTCATTCCCACACCATCTTCAAATCTAAAACAATTTTCTAGTCCTTTCCTCTTTGCGTTGCAATTTTCTCTGCGAAAACTAATTAGACTTTTAAGAACTTTTGAAGAAAATTCTATCAACACCTCCCCTGGCCTCATTCTCGAAAGAACACATTTACACGCCTGTAAGTCAGCTAAAGCCAGAAAGCGAAATCCACTTCCTTGGTGGCTTATTGCAACGTCTCTTTGTGGCTAGCAAAGTGTGTGCTATACATACAAAGGGGATAAACTATTTCAATTAAATCCTCTTAGATACACACGTTCTGAGAGAGTGGAAAAGTGTTTAACAAGCGTATACGACATGGAATTGTGTGTGCCAGCATCAAGAGCTCCTATGCACAGCTCATACAAGTTCAATTATTTGCAGATACTTTGGAGGTGTATTTGTGTGTGACCTCTTAATTTTTGGTGCGGGTATTCCTGTGTACAAATTATCCGGAAAAGTTTGTGAAAACGTATATGAATCTGTAAATCTATAGAACAGGTGATTAGATTAGAGGGAAGATGGATTTTGTTTGCGCTAATTAGAACATTTCGACTGGGGACGATGCGACGGTGGTAATTCAAAACCCCATGGAGCTCCTTTGGCTAGGTGAAGAATTGCAGATGCAGTTCTCGTTGCATGAGTGTATAATATGTGTTATCTAACTGTGAGCCACGGAAGTGCTCATTAGTCATATTCAAAGCTAACAAGATGAATCACATGATGAAACAATTGTGCGCAATGGAGAGAAATTTCTGATGAGCAATCATGGGATTGATGAAGAATGTGCCCATTGGTATGTGTGTGTGTTGGTAATGGATCAAAGTTTAAAAGTTGATGGATTTTCGTATTAATGTCAAATGAATGAGTAATCAATTTTACGCGGCACTGACTTCAAAAGAAAATTTAGATATTTGTTGAGGCATATAGTTTAGTAAGTATCCGTAAAATTTAAGAAGTAAAAGATGTACAACTCTGAGAGTTTCTTATGCGGGACAAGTTTAAACTTGACGTCATTGAGAAGTTTTACTGAGTCGAATGAAAGCTATGCAATTCTTGATGGTTGCGATGGGCAAAAAGAGGAATGAAAATGTTTGATATCTACTTCCGTCCAAGTTATAGTGATCCAATATTCGGATGCGGGATTCATGATAAGCGACAGGCTAAAACAAGAAGTTTTATGATTTGACGACGTTAGCGAATGTAACTATCGCATCAAGGACAGAGTCGGCCACATACTCCTTATCTATTTGAGGTCTTGCTTCAAAGAAAGAAAAAGGGGCACCACTATATTACTCTTTGATCGAGCTCTTGACATATCCTCTGGTGCGGCAACATATTTTCCTTTTTGGAAATAAACTCCATTCAGGCTGAAAGGGTCACAGCGGAACGGGAGTAGTTTCATTCGACAGCCGAGGTTGTAAAGTTTTGTTTCCTGCTGCGGTCATGCGTAGCTATCGGATACTATTTTTCGAACGCTTCAATGTAGCCTTGGTGGGGCTGTACCTGTCTGAAAATCTATTCTATAATCATTCCGCGAGTCAATTGCCTGTAAACATTGATGTAGTTAGAACTTAAATGTTCATGGCATTCTACGCGGAATCGAACATTTTTAAAGATTTTCTTCACGAGAAAGAGGCAATTGATTCCGAGACTCGACGGAGTAACGGCTCACACTTTAAGGGCATCAAGAACGAGGCCTACAAGGCTAAGCTGCAGGTGAAGACGAGAGCTGCCATTGAGCTCTATAGGCAAAGAAGAAGGGAAGAACATCGGCTTTTCAGAAAGAAGAAAAAAGAGCAATTAATGCGCACGATCGAGGATATTGAGAGGTGTTCGCAAGTTTTAAGTGTAAAACGTCAAAGCCAAGGATACAAGGCTCGAACAGAATCCTGTCGAGATGAACAAGGAAATATCGTAGTTGAGACACAGTCGATGCTGAGGATATGGAAGAACCACTTCTGCAGACTGTTAAACAGCGATGACGAACAACTGTCAGGCAGAACGAACCATTTAGTATTGGCAACGACAGTGAAAACTGCCAACCACCCGACCAAGTGAAGTAAGGATAGCAATATCTAAACTCAAGCTTAATAAGGCCGCCGGAAATGACGGCCTTCCCGCTGAGCTTTATAAAGCTGGCGGAGATGACTTGGTAAGCAACATCCACCAACTCATAAGCCAAATCTGGTCGGTTGAAAGCATGCCTGAAGAATGGAACCTCAGCATCGTTTGCCCGATCCACAAAAAAGGAGACCCTCTGAACTGCGCCAACTACAGAGGCATAAGTCTCCTCAACATCGCCTACAAGATCCTATCTGCCGTAATATGTGAACGCCTGAAACCGTTTACCAACAACCTGATTAGCCCTTATCAGTGTGGTTTTAGGCCAGGAAAGTCCACAACCGATTAAATTTCACACTTCGGCAGATCCTGGAAAAAACCCAAGAAGTCCAAATCGATACCCACCACCTATTCATCGATTTCAAAGCCGCATATGACAGCATTTATAGAGACGAACTGTACAGAGCCATGTCTAGTTTTGGTATACCGCCCAAACTCGTCTGTTTGTGTAGGATGACGATAGAGAATTCTCGCTGCTCCATCAGGGTCGGAAACGACCTCACCGACACATTCGATACCAAAAAAGGATTTAGGCAAGGCTATGCGCTGTCATGTGACTTCTTTAATCTGATTCTTGAGAGGATTGTGCAAAACTCCAAATCCAACACCAAAGGCACAATTTTCCAAAAGTCGGTGCAACTACTAGCATACGATGACGATATTGACATCATTGGTAGGACTCAACGTGATGTCATAGCCACGTTTGCTAGTATAGAGAAGGAAGCGGCGAAAATGGGTTTAGCAGTAAATGAGGGTAAGACTAAGTATATGCTGTCAACACGAAAGGACACACAGCATCGACGAATTGGACAGAACGTCACCATTGACAGATATAACTTTGAGGTAGTACGGGACTTTGTCTACCTCGGCTCCGCTATTGGCTCTGACAACAACATCTCGTCAGAAATTAAACGAAGAATTACTCTTGCCAACCGCTGTTTCTTCGGGCTAAGAAGGCAATTTAGTAGTAAAGCCCTCACTCGAACTACTAAGGAGACCCTATATAAGACCCTGATCATCCCAGTCCTGCTCTACGGCGCTGAAGCATGGACCGTATCAAAAGCGGATGAAGAAATCCTTGGTAGATTCGAGAGGAAAATTCTTCGAAAAATCTTCGGTCCCGTTTGCGTTGACGTGCTATGGAGACGAAGATTCAACCAAGAACTATACGAGCTGTACAGCGACATGCCCCTGGTCAAAAAACTCCGCATTGGACGTTTAAGATGGCTAGGACATGTAGACATGTAGGACATGTAGACATCGAAGGTGTAACCATCTTAATAGATGGTGCAAAGATAGAGCTGGAAACAGAAGCTGGAGTATCATCATTACGCATTCCCTTTCGACTGTGAGGCTACTACCATGTCGAAATCGATGAGGATATGAATGCCAAGTCAAGAGGTCCAATTTTTAACCACTTTTTCGAGCATTTGGGGCCGTATGTCGGCAATAACGCGACGAATTTTGGCTTCCAAGTCCCCTAACGTTTCTGGTTTGTTGGCGTAGACGAGCGACTTCACTCATCCCCAAAAAAAATAATCCAATGGTGTCAAATCACACGATCTTGGTGGTTAATTGACAGGTGCATTCCGCGAAATTATGCGCTCATCGAATGTTTCCTTCAATAAATCGATTGTGACGTGCGCTGTGTGACATGTAGCGCCGTCTTGTTGGAACCACATCACATTCACATTCATGCCATCAAATTGGGGAACAAAATAGTCGGTTATCATAACGGTTAATGTAGACCGTTAAATAGTCGGTCTACATTAACGGTAACTCCAGCATCATTTCGGAAGAAGTATGGCCCAATGACTCCACCCGCCCATAGAGAACACCAAACAGTCAGTTTTTGTGGATGTAATGGCGTCTCAAGGGTCTCATGTGGATTCTTTTCACTCCAAATGCGGCAATTTTTCTTGTTGATGTAGCCATTCAACCAAAAATGAGCCTCATCACTGAACAAAATTTTGCGGTGAAAATCAGCATCGAGATCAATCTCATTTTCGGCCCATACCTCAAAATCACGACGCATTGCATGGTCTCGCAGCTTTAATTCTTGCACAAGCTGGATCTTGTAAGGTCGTAAGCCAAGATCTTTGCCCAAAATCTTCCATAAAGTTGATGGACAAGGCTCCATTTGCTGTGCACGGCGGCGAATCGATTCATTCGGGTCCTCTTCATTCAACACTGCGCTCTACAGCGGCAATTGTTTCTTCGGTGCGCACTGTTTGACGTCTCTGTGGATACGCATCCACATAGATTAAACGTAGTGCGAAACGATCCATGGTTAACCGAATTAATTGCTCTGATGGAGGATTATGTCGACCATAAAATGGACGGAGCCTGCGGTAAACTTCTCGAAATAAATTTGCACGATTTGCAAGCGTTGTTCATTTGTCAAACTATTCATGATGAAATGGCAAACCAAACTGAACATAAACGACATTAGATGCCCGATTTGACCACAAAATAACAGTTCTATCTCTATTCGAAAAACCAACCTCTAAAAAGAAATACCCGTAACATAAAATCGCAATAAACATTATGGCCAAGATCAACGATATGTTAATGCTGTCAACAAGAAGGGATACACATCTTGTTGACAGCATTTACAAATCAGACCAGACTTCTTATTGGATAATTATGCATTTTGTGTCTTTCTATCGGTATAACTGCACAGGCGGCCTGAACAGGCATACCGGACAGTTTAAAACTTTGTGTGTGTAGCCGCCTTAAAGCGAATCATTTCGTTTGACTGAACTTATTATACTGACTTTCTGTCAAGAAACAGCTGTCTGTGTCAAAAAAAACCTAGGATTTAAAATGAAACCACTAGATGGTAAACCTCGTATTTGTAGAGAATTTTAGTTAATCATTTATTGATACCCCCCTTGTCTTAGATAAACAATATTTCAGGTATCTTAAAGACTGCCCTCAAGTCAGTTTAAGCAAATTTACATTTGACGATGAGACACTCGTGAAATACATTGATTTATTAAACAATGAATATTCTTCGGGGCCTGATGGAATCCCATTAATTACGACTGTAAGGATACGTTTTTGCCGCAAGCGATGAAAAAAAGCCTGTTAACACAAATTTTTAAAAAGGGTGAACTAGGTTATATCTCTAATTCTTGCATTCCGAAGCTATTCAAACTCATTATTTGTGATACATTGTTCTTCGTCTGTCGACACATAATTTGTAAGGAACAGCATGGTTTTGTTAAAAACAGATCTACTGTCACGATTTTTTTTTAATATATCTTCATTATACTTCCAACACTTTAAAACATATGTCGAACACATCTATTGCCCAATCTGGAGTACCCTAAGGAAGTCAATTGAGCTAAGGCCACGCACTTAGCGGCAAGTGGCCATTTATTGAACGGCAATTCTTGAGCGATAAGTTGTGAAAATGCCCTTGTCGAGTGCTACTTGCTTCAGTATTTTACAAGACATTTTAACATTTATAGAATTGTCTTAAGTTTAAAAAAAAACAGAAGAAATGGTGTTTATGCAGTAAACCGAAAAAGATAAGGTTATGGTGAATTTCACCATTTTTATAAAGATCTTCGACAATATGAAGACCGATTCAGGCAAACCATACGAATGTCAAATTAATCATTTGATTTGCTGCTGAAAAAGTTTGTACCAAAATTACAAAATTAACATGGAATTTTATATTTTGAAGCATCACTGGACAACGAAATGTTCACAACTCATTGCTCAAGAATTGGAGCTCAATAAATGGCCACTTGCCGCTCAGCTTTTTGCTACTCAGTGCGTGCCCTTAGTCTAAGGCTTTATTATTAATATACTTGCAATAAACGATGTAAACGCTTGTACACGACAGAGCAAAATAATTATATCCTGATAAGAAAATTTGTTAATGTGAAGGAGAACTTAGCGATTCGATATCAATTCAAACCAACCTATATATACAAGGTGGCGCAAAAATAACCTTCCGATGTTTTTTGGCTGTAATTTAAAAAAAAATTAAAAACTTTGATTCTTCTTGTGGATTATTTTTATTTGGTCTATTAATTTTTTTTTACATCAAGTCGAGAATATGATGTCATGTAAATGGCCGCCGCCACAGTTGTTTGTCATTTGAGCCCTTTTTATGACATTTTCCATCACTTTGGCCAAAACTTCCGGCGATAGGTCCTCACATTCTTGACGGATATTGTCTTTAAGAGCTGCAAGAGTCTGAGGCTTGTTGACATAAACCCGCGACTTCAAAAAGCCCCACAAAAAGAAGTCTGGCCAGTGCAAATCGCCAAAAAAGATTAGACGCCCGGGAAATGCATCCTTCAGCATATCGGTTGTGGCACGTGCAGTGTGTGCCGTTGCACCGTCCTGTTGGAACCACATGTTTTCCAATCCCAATTCATCAAGTTTCGGCAAAAAGAACTCGTTGATCGTTGCTCTGTAGCGCTCACCATTCACAGTAACCGTTTGGCCCGCGACGTCTTCGAAAAAAAAAAAGCTCCGATGACTCCTCCAGCGAAAACAGCACACCATACAGTGACTTTGAGCGGGTGTAATGGCTCTTCGTGGGTTACACGCGGAATTTCAGTGCCCCAGAAGCGTAAATTTTGCTTATTTACGTACCCGCTAAGATGGAAAAGGGCCTCATCACTCATGATTATTTTTGATGAAAAATCATCTTCCTCTTGGCGGTGATTAAGGATGGCTTGAGCGTATGTTAAACGCGATTGGCGGTCAGCAGCTAACAGCTGATGCACCGTCTGGACTTTGTACGGAAACATCTTCAAATCTAGTACCAAAATTCGCTGAAAAGACCGTCGACTGATACCCATTTGCGTGGCACGTCGTCTGGTAGATGTCGACGGCGCTTCCATGACATCTTCGGCTACAGCAGCAATATTCTCTGCAGAACGGCTACTCCGGGGTCTGCCACGCCTGGCAGCATCTCGTGTTGTGCCAGTCTCTTCGAGGCGAGCGGCTAAACGTCGCAGTGTTTCACCAGTAGGCGTTGGACGCCTAGGAAATCTGCGACGAAATTCACGTTGTGCCAAAGTCTCCGACCGATTATTGCTCAAAGAAATAGTCACCAATATTCCGCGTTCTGGAGAAGTGTAGCGTAACATTGTTTATTAACGTGTATTTCGCATGTGTTTACTACACAAATGTCAAAACAGAACTGACATTAGGGGCCAATCGCAAAATTTATAGCATTTTCTGATAGGAGGATTACTTTTGCGCCACCTTGTATTACAAATTTATTGTCTTAAAAACGGTTTGAATTTGACCATACAAAGTGTCAGCATATGACATGTTGGCGTAAATATATAAATATAATTATACTCTCTCTTGACATACTCACTTTTGCATCGACAGCTTTAAAGATCTAGGTGTCCATTTTGAATCCATGTCATAACGTCATTGGAAATAAATACAATCCTATGTGAGGATTTATTAAATGATGATCAAAGCAGTCACTTATGCCACTCTTTCATTATATAACTGTCTCGTCCGTCCTCTTTTGGAGTATGTCTCACAGGTTTGTACAATCTAGATACTGAAGTTCATTTAAATAGAATCAAAGCAGTTCAACGTAAGTCTATTGGCTTTGCCTTAAGAGGACTCACATCTGATGATTTATATATAATATGTTTCCATATAAGAGTCGAATCAAACTTCTGCAACCGTTACCTTTGTCTCAGAGCAGACTCAACAGTGACATCGTTTTCGTACACTAACTTTTATCCGGACTTTTGACGCCCCTGATCTTTTATCTGCTATTGAATATAACACTCGAGAAGGATCCCATAATCTACGTATGTAGATTTAATCTCTTATATAGACCTAACCATAAAAGTATGGTTTGCATAAGCCTTTTAGTCGTGTGAGTAGAAATTAAAAAAAAATTGACGATATAGTTGAATAGCATGTTTCTAAAATTATTCTAAAAAGTACCTTGCGAACCTGTATGTTAGAACCATAGTCACGCGAACCTATAATTTTTTGTTTCAAACTTAATTGATATTTGTTGAGGCTTAGACTATCTTTATATAATGTAAGTGCTATTGTTAGTGACGTATGTGTTATATTGTTCCACTATCCACTATCACTTGCACTAAATGATAAGCCTGTGGATGCATTTCATACGCAAAGGCAAATCTCTGCTCATAGATGCTGCTTTTATTAGGAACGCTGCGACACAGTTCTGATAGTGTCCGATCTCTTGCGAGAGTCTGGGAAACATCCAAGAGTACAAAACTCTCGTGAGCTTCCCAAATTTAAGATTCCCATTCTTCGTGGCAGAAAAAAAAAAATCGCATATTGGAAATTCCGGACTGTAGCGCCACTTAAGTAAGTATATTGGAAAACCTAGGTTTGAGGCCCTATACTGCGCGCAAATTGAATGTCGAAAGACTGAAATCGCAAACGACGCCAAAACTTTTACAAAACGAGTATCCCGTATATCGATTAATACTACATTACCAGCATTTAATGCTAGAGAGCAATGACCTAGGACAAGGAGCCATAAGATAAGCCTCAACTGATATTTCAGCAATAAGAAACCCCTGGTTTGGCAAAAATGGTGACATTTACTCGTAGCCAAAGTTGCAGGTGAAGGCGCTATCGAGCGTAAGTATATATTAAAGCCAAGGAATCAAGGCACTAACAGAAACCTGTAGAAAAGAACAAGGAAAAAAGATTGTTGCAGTCCGTTCTGAGAATATTTCTGGGGATCGTAAACGCCCATGACAGACAATCTCCCTCTGATCTATTCTTCTACCATTCAATATTGACGACGTGAGACAGAGACTAGGCCACAACTGATCAAATCATCAGACTTTGGCTAATCCTAAAAAAAAAAACAAGAAGTCCAGATGAACCTATATACCCACAACATCTATCGATTTCCAAGCCGCATACGGCAGCATTTATAACTATACAGAGTCATACAAATACAAATTTTTGACGCAACAGGCTCGTTAGTACCCAGGGCCTAGCTTTCTCACAACCATTCATGTGTGCGTGTGTACTTCTTGCACGATGGCGGGACCTCCTGTTTTATGCCGACTCCGAACGGCTAAGTTGAGATAAGCTATTCTTGACAATTGATACTACTCGGATGATTTGTCAGATCATCGCAAGAGGAGGGCCAGTGAAAATTCATTCAGTTCATCGCACTAGCCATCGCGCCACAGAGTCATCTCTAATTTTATTATACCGCCCAAACTCGTCCGTATATGACGAGATGGAGAATTCTCACTGCTCTATCAGGGTAGGAAACGACTTTACCGACACATTCGATACAAAAAAAAAACGATTTAGGCAAGGCAATGCACTGTCATGCGACTTCTTTAATTTGATTTATGAGAGGATTGTGCAAAACTTCCGAGCCAATACCAGAGGCACAATCTTTCGAAAATCGGTGCAACTACTCGCATACGTTGACGATATTGACATCATTGGCAGGACTCAACGTGATGTAATATAGCCACGTTTGCTAGTATAGAGAAGGAAGCAACAAAAATGCTGTCAACACGAAAGGACACACTTCGACGAATTGGACAAAACGTCACCATTGACTGATTTAACTTTGAGGTAGCACGAGACTTTGGCAACCTCGGCTCCGCTATTAGCTCTGACAACATCTCGTCAGAAATCAAACGAAGAATTACTCTTGCCAACCGCTGTTTCTTCGGCCTAAGAAGGCAATTTAGTAGTAAAGCCCTCACTCGAACTACTAAGGAAATCCTATATAAGACCCTGATCGTTTCAGTCCTGCTCTACGGCGCTGAAGCATGGACCATATCAAAAGTGGATCAAGAAATCCTTGGTCGATTTGAGAGGGAAATTCTTCGAAAAATCTTCGGTCCCGTTTGCGTTGACGGGCTATGGAGACGAAGATTAAACCAAGAACTGTACGAGCTGTACAGTGCCATGCTAGAATTGGACGTTCAAGTTGGCTAGAACATGTAGAACGAATAGACAACAATTCGAATCCCAGCCAGACGTCTCGTCGGACGCATTAGAGGAGGACTTAGCCTGAAGTAGCGCGCACAAGTAGAAACCGACCTCAACCAACTTGGAGTGCGCAGCTGGTGGCAGTTAGCCAATGACCGGGCTAATTGGAGGTGCGTGTTGGTTGATGCCCAGGTTCATTCCGGACCGTAGAGCGACTTTAGCAAATAAACCTTCAGTCCTGTTTGTGTTATGAATAAATCTATGAGACAACAGCTGAATATTTATAATTGCATTCAAATCCAGTCTGAAGCACCAAAGGGCCAAAACTAAATGACAATTGGAACACTGATACACTAGTTAACATCCTTCTACATCTACCTAAGCCTACTATCCGATGTTGCAACTTGCAACCCAGAATATCGATCAAGCCCAAATTGGGTAACTCACTCTAAACCGATTGCACTATCCCTGTGCCCAAAGCCAGAGACACACATTAACGTGCGAACCAAATCCAACTCAAAATGTGTTCTCCTGCTTTGTAGAGAAATTATGTTCGGCACGTTGTCGCTCGACCGCATTCGCAACACGACATTGGAATGGATAAAAACTATTTAAACGACACAACGGTCGGCAGTCCCCATTAAAATGTGCATTTCCGTTTGCGATTGTTGCCAACGCCATCGTAGTTGACGTCGTCGTCGTCATCGTCTGTCTGCTGCTGTGCTCGTAAATCGATTCTTGGTTCAGTCCCATTCTGCTGCTGGGATTTGCTCTTTTTTTCACCGATCAGAGGAGACGTACACTATGCTGCTACACAGCTACGGCAGCAGTCAAGCACCCAGTACTCACCCCCAGACAAAGCGTCTGCGAAAAATGAACTTAATGCAGCCGCCAGCGTGATGACAGATAGAGGAATAATGCATTTGCCACGGCTTCTGTCTTCCGGGGGGAAAACACACCCGCTGTTTTGACAGATCCCTCACCCAACGGATGACTTAAGTAATATTCCCTCAGAAACTGGCAAAAAACAAGGAACGACCGAAACAACGCAGAAGAAAAAACTGTTTTCTTCTTTTATTGATTTTCTTTTTCATTACTCACCGGCCGACGTCAAATTGTGTGTATTTACGGGTGGGATACTAGGATGCGCCCACTTCCAAAGTGTATCCTCTCTTGTACTCTCCCTGGGTTGTCAGCGAAAAGAATAGAAAAACTCCAGCGTAATAGATCCTCAAAAAAAATTGCAATTCACGCGAAATGAATGAATTCGAAGCACATGAAGAAGGCACCACCATACACAACAAGGAAACAAAATTCACATTATTTCCATTTGTCGGCGGAGCACACAAGTAGCGGCGGGGGGTTGACTAACCCTTTTTTTTCCAGACGACGACGTCTCTGTACAATTACATCGCGTTTTCACACACACACACACACACGCGTGCACTGACAAGCGATTGGATTGTGCTATCCTGTTCGCTCTTCGTTGAAATGATATCGAGTGAGAAATCAGCAAATCCTTCTGAGAAAAACCGAAAAAAAGGATACTTAGGGAGTTGCTTTGGCTTTTTTTTCCTGCAAAAATTTTGCAAATCGCTTGAGATTTATTTAACTTTTTATTGAATTTTCATTTTTCTATGGAATACACTTCGTTTTTCACAGATTTTAGACACTTTTTTCCATTTTTTTTTCACCCACACGACGGCGACGTTTCGACGAAAACTCGCGTTCACCACTCAATCTCGTTCTCGACTGAGGCGACAATGCATGAGCAAGAAGAGTGGCGTTTTGAAAAACAGATGAAAAAAAATAACAAATTGCACCGGGCGTGGAAGCGAGACAAAAGCACAATTTTTCGATGAAAATAAAAATGCACCAAACAAAAACACAAGGTATTTTAAACGCACAATTTCAACGGATAATCAATGGATAGAACACTTAAACTGTTAAAAAAATAAATTTCCGATGTTAAAGAAGAGTTTTTTTATTTTTCTGAATTTTTTCAGTTTGTTTTTGGGGAGAAATTGGTTGGAATCAGATGACAGCCGTCACACGACACAGGCGTTATTTGAGAGATAACGCCATTTAATTGACCCATTCACAGTGAATGTGGTTTTGTTTTAGTTGTGTCTCTGTCGCACATTCGTTAAATTTCGGTGAATTTATATCGAGTGTTCTCTTAAGTGATTTGGGAGACATCTATTTGTTGCGTGTAAAGATGGTGTACGGTTGGTGTATTTGGTATAACAAGTCATTTTATAATTAAGGTTGTTGAATATGGTTGACTAATTCGGAGAATTGTTATCAAGTTTCGTCAATTTTGTCGTGTAATGGATTCACAGGTGTGGAAATTCAAAGCAAACCAGTTCCTATAATGGAAACCGGTTGTGTGTCCTACTTTTCGAAATCGAAATTGGTTCAAATCCATAATAGATTCATGTGCTGTAGGTATTATTTGATGAGGAGCTGCTGCGTTGGGATGTGCATTTTTAGTCAATTTATTTCTGCGATTAATATACTAAGTGTTACCCAAAGTTAATAATCAATGGCTATGTTTACACCGTGGACTATATTTGGTCCGGAACTAAATAATATAGTCTCAGAAATTTTCTGTTTACACCGTACATGAATTTATGGTTTCTTCCCAAGATCAGCTCCAACGGCTACTTTTTCACCGTGGACAATAACTTATTATAACAGTTAGTATACCACTTCATATGAGTTTGTAGTGACATCTATGCGCAAGGTATACTATACAGTTTAGTCCAGGCCACCTAAATAAGTGGACTGACTTAAACAATTTAGGAGTTGTTCGAGGAGTTTACACCGTTGGGACTTACACCAAATGTAGGCTTAGTACCGGTTATTATCCACGGTATAAACGTAGACAATTATTCCTTCATGACCAAATATAGTCCACGGTGTAAACGTAGCCACTGATAAGGGCCGATCAAGTTGTTGGTAAACTGTTTCAGGCGCTCACATATTACGGCAGGCAGGATCTTGTCTCATCTCCCCTCTGTAGTTGAAGCAGTTTTTTATGGATCGGGCAAACGATGTTGAGGTTCCATTCTTCAGGCATACTTTCATCCGACCAGAATTGGCGTATGAGTTGGTTTATGTTATTTACTAAGTCATCTCCTTCGGCTTTATAAAGCTCGGCGGCAAGGCCGTTATTTCCGGTGGCCTTGTTTAGCTTGAGTTTAGATATTTGATTCCTCACTTCACCTAGGTCGGGTTTTCGCTGTCGTCACCAATATTGAATGGTTTCTGTCTGATAGCGGAATGTTGTTCGTCATCGCCGCTTAACAGTCTGCAGAAATGGTTCTTCCTCAGCATCGACTGTGTCTCAACTACGATATTTCCTTGTTTATCTCGACAGGATTCTGGTTTTCCGTTCGAGTCTTGGCTTTGATATTTTACAAAAACTTGCGAACATTTTCCTGCGGTTGGACCTTTCTATATCTTCGATCGCGCGTTTTTCCTGCTCTTTTTTCTTCTTTCTGAAAAGCAGGTGTTCTTCCCTTCTTCTGTGCCTATAGAGCTCAATGGCAGCACTCGTCTTAACCTGCAGCTTAGCCTTGTGGGCCTCATTCTTGGCTACGAGCATCTGTCGGCATTCCTCATCAAACCAGGGGTTTCTTGCTGGTGGGTGCGAGAAACCTAGCACATCAGTTGCGGCTGATCTAATGGCTTGTTGACATCGTTGCCATTATTCTTGGACGAAGACCTTTGCGGTCTCTTGCGATTGCAGTCTTTCGATATTAAATTTTTTCACAGTATTTCTGGTTTGTTGTGGCGTAGTGGATAACCGCATCCTTACCTTGGCTGACATCCAAAATACTGGATGCGTGCCTCTTGTCTATCGCAATGTTATCAATTTGGTTGACCGTTCGTTGATATGGAGTCCGCCATGTCCCCTTATGGATATCGAGGTGAGGAAATCGTGTGCATTTCGTTCCGTAGCAAAGTCAATTAGCCTAAGTCCGTTACCAGACGTGTTGTCGTGTAGGCTGTGTTTTCCGACAACACTGCTAAAGATGTCTTCTCTTCCTACCTTTGCGTTAAAATCTCCCAGCACGATCTTAACATCGTACTTCGGTAGTCGCTCATAGGTTTTTCCAAGGAATTCGTAGAAGCAATCCTTGGTTAAATCATATCGTTTTCCTCCGTCGGAGCGTGAGTGCATATAAGGCTTGTGTTGGCGAATTTGGCCTTTATGCGAATTGTTATAATGCGTTCGCTAATGTCTTGGAAACATAAGACTTCTTGCCTAAGTCTGGCACTAATAACAAATCCGCTTCCGCATAGTCGGTGTTTCTACTCACTATAACACGGTTCGTAGTAGATGTCACAGTTTCGTCCTCTCACTTCTCACATTCCACGTACAGATACGAACGTCGTCGTCCTTTTTTCCTTTAACAATAAAATCAGTCCTTTCCTAGGCTATTAGTTGCTTCGTAACAATCTAGATTTCAGCGATCCTTTAACCGATGGTTCGGTCTCTTTTCTCGTCTTGAACCTGAAAGTTGAGATTCGAAGATTCTCTTCATTCGCTCAATGTGGACGAGCCAATATAGTCGAGTCCCTTGTTTTCTTCACCTTTTTGATAACTGCACTAGCTTCTTCTCTACTGGGAGAGAGCCTTGCTCTATCACCGGATTTGATCGATTTTTTCATTGTAAAAGGTCTGCCGTCCAATCGAATCAAAGTTGAAGAATGCTTTGATCTTTCCTCTGATCATTCTCCAGGCATTTTAACAACGAGCGAGTCACTGATTATAAATGAAAAACCACCCAGATTAACAAACGCGAAAACCAACTGGGAAGGTTTCAAAAACGATATTGAAAATAATATCCGACTGGGTGTATCGCTTAGAACCCCATTGGAACTCGAAGTCGCGGTTGACTCCTTTATCGATACCATCCAAAAAGCAGCATGGAATAATACAACTCAACAGAACAAAATTGTGAGCTATAGTAAAATGAAGTACCCCCGAGAAATACAAGACTTAGTAAGACAAAAAAGAAAAGCTCGTAAAAGATGTCACCAAACTCGTGCCCCTCAAGATAAAACACATCTCAATCGGTTGAGTAATTTGCTATCAAATTCGATTAAAAGTTTTAAAAACCATGCAGTAGAAACTTATCTGCAAAGCCTAACCGCTGAAAAGGAATCGAATTATTCGCTCTGGAAAGCAATTAGAGTCATAAAACGGCCAAAAATCGCTGTGCCGCCAATTAGGGTAACTCAAGACGTTTGGGCAAAAAGCGATAAGGAAAAAGCTGACGTTTTTGCCTCACATCTTGAGGAAACATTTAAGCCATTTGATGGTCCAGCGCAAAATGAAAACATTAATATATTCGAGAGTACAACCGATAATAATATTGTAAGATATGCAGGTATTGCCGAGCTTAAACGGAAAATACAGAATCTAAAGCCTAAAAAAGCTCCGGGTTAGGACCTGATTACAGGAGAACTTCTTAAAATGTTGCCTCGGAAAGCATTAACTAAACTTCTTTTTATTATAAAAGCAGCAATCAGACTAGAATACATACCAAGACAGTGGAAAGTCGCGGAAGTGATTATGGTTCTAGAACCAGGAAAATCACCGAATGAAATAAATTCTTACAGGCCTATTTCACTTCTTCCAATAATTTCAAAAGTTTTTGAACGGATATTACTCGGTCGCTTAAACCCCATAATTGAACAGAAACGTCTTTTACCTGACCATCAATTTGGGTTTAGAAGTCAACATTCAACGGTGGTCCAAGTACATCGAATTACAGATGTAATTGAGAAAGCTTTCCAAGAAAAGAAAATTTGTTCAGCCGTATTTCTTGACGTGTCGCAAGCTTTTGACAAGGTGTGGCACAAAGGCCTTACTTATAAACTAAGTCAAGTTCTGCCAGAACAATTATATAAAATCCTCGTGTCGTATCTTGAGCATAGACTCTTCCGTATGAAACTTGGAAGCGAATATTTCGAGTTCAAAGAAATAATGGCAGGTTTACCGCAAGGAAGCGTCCTTGGACCAATCCTGTACCTCCTATTCACTCGTGATATCTTACAAACGAACGATACAATAGTTGCAACGTTTGCTGACGATACTTCTATACTTGCAGTTGGCACAACAATAGAGGAAACAAATTTCAAATTACAAAACGCTCTTAACGAGGTTAATGAATGGACTAAATCCTGACGGATTGCACTTAATGAGAGCAAATCGATCCATGTAGACTTTTCGTATAAACGGACAAACAATTTGCCTGTATTTCTAAATACGGCTCGAGTCCCGTTTGCAAATGAAGCGAAATATCTCTGTATGACACTCGATGCAAAATTAAAATGGAAGTCGCATGTAAAAAAGAAATGCGAAGAACTTTAAAAAAATACAGAGAACTGTACTGGTTGCTCGAAAAATATTCGAAGCTTAACCTTGATAAGAAGCTGCTATACCGGTTTGGACATATGGTATACAACTATGGGGTTGTACCAGTGAAACGAATCTAAACATTTTACAAACTTTTGAAAAAAAAAATGTTAAGATCATTCGTCAATGCGCCGTGGTACGTAAGGAACGAAGATCTACGCAGAGATCTAGATATTCCCACGGTTAAAGATGAAACAAAAAATTTTGCACGAAAACATAAAAAAAACGTTTATTAGGACACGTTTACACAACCGTCCTCCAAATTCTTGACGAAACAAATATATTGCGGCGTCTTCAAAGAACTAAACCCTTAGATTCGGCCCGATAATAACAAACCGCGCTATAAATTGCGGAAAAAGCAGGAACTCTCAAAGGATAGTTACCTGCTTAACATATTATATACTCGTAATAAAAAAAATTGCTAGATAAGTTGAATACTTAGTTGCAAGAGAAATACAAAATGGGTGGGTGGTTTTAGTGAGTAAAAATCTCACACTACTTTGGGCACGTGCTCATCGTGTCTATGAAGATTTCCACCAGCCCACGAAAAAAAAAAAAACTCTTTCAACATTATTCCCATAAAGAAGCTGCTGGAAAGGCTAAGTGACTATATCTACAATTTTCTGTGCTTTTGTTTTGTGACTATAGGTTGGCATTATTGTTTCATAGAGCCTCCTTTCTTTTTGAAACCAGTTGCCAGTTGTAGCTGTTTGGCTCCTTTTCCTTTGCTACGATATTCTCCCGTCCAGAGCGGGCTTTGAGTTGTAGCGTCTTCATTTGTGCCTCAGCTATTACATCTTTTTTGTACTAGAAAATATAACAAGAACATCTTTTCAGGGGTGGCTGGTAGCCTACGATGAATTTGGCTATCCACTGGGTGCTGATATTGGTAGGCGAGAAATCTCTCACTAAGTTGTTCCTTGTAGACTCTTACAATATCCGGTTCATTAAGGCGACCAAAGTGACGTCTCTTTCTCTGCACCATTCGTAGCTTCATCTGATTGTAGAGTCGAGAACCAAAGATTGGCTGCTACAATACATTGGCCAGAGTCGACGTTTGCCCTTAGAATGTGTATATATCAAGGATGTTGGATCTCGATTTTTGCATTAACCCTCTACTGCATGAAACTTCCCGAGTAAAAAAAAAAAATAAAAATCGATTGTTTTAGCTTTATTTTGTTTTTCTTAAACAATTTTTATTAAAAAAACTTGAAAAAAATATTTTATTTAAAAAATAAAAAATTAGGCCATATATGGCACGTGTGCGTTAAGCGATACAGTCATTAACTAAAAATGTAAATATTAAGACATTCATTAGTTAAATTTTCTGGCACCTTAGCTGATTGAAAAAGATGCATAATAACAATAAATAATTAAAAACAAAATTAAATAAGTTCATTACATATAAAGAAAAGAATTGTGAAAACAAAAAATAACAAAAATATAAAGCTGTTTCAAAACATATTAAATTAGGAAAAAAACAAGAACAACGCAATTCTAGTATCACATAAAAATTATTATAAACAAAGACAACATAATTCATTCTACATAAAAAGTTTAACGCAAAAAAGAAAGACACTTCGTTTATTTTAGATGAAACTGGGTAAAACAGTTTCTCTTTTCGTTGTAACATAAATATACTTCACATTTTTCACAGAAAGTATATGACCGAAATGTGCAATTATTTTGGCATATTTGCCGATTTTTCTGCCATTTGGGAAAACGGCCCAAATTATCCCTTCTTACGGATTGCAGAGGAAGATCTTGATGTCTTGCGGGACGTTTTCGTTTTGGCGTACTTATTGATTCCGTTTCCGTCCCTCGATCGGATCTACTGCAGACTGAAATTGGCGTTCCTGTACGAGATCCAGTAGACGGCCGTCCACGTTTTCTAGGTGCCTTGTTAGCTTTTCGTAAATGGTCAGATATTGCCAATTTGAAGTCATAGAGAGGCATATGGAAATCGTTCTCCAAGCGTTTATTGCACAAAGATCTATCATATGGAAAAATATCTTTTTGTACCATTTTTTAGATCTCAGTGGAATTCTATACAGTCCAAGCATCGAATCAAGTAAATCCACACCACCCATATATTTGTTATAGATTTCTACAGCTTGAGGAGCAGGAACTGTTTTATATAGCTTATCCCTTCTGAAATATCGGCGTTTGCTGGTAACCGGTTCACTTCCAACATAAGGCGACAACATGTTTACAAGTTTGTTGTCAAACCAAGATACCAAACTAAGTTTGACACCGTCGATGGTTGCCACTTTTTCAGTCATACTTCCCCGTCCCTGTTTCTTCATTTCCTTTTCTGATGGCATTTTAGAATTGGGTACTCGGTTTAGCCGAACTGTACCCAAAGGTAATAGTCCATTTTTAAATAGGTGGACTTCTAAATTTGGACTATTATACCAATTATCAAAAAAAATTTTATGGTTCACATTCCTTTCTACTGTGGATGTTAGCCTTGTTACGACGTTCCCGCTTACACCTAAGTCCGGCGCATCTTCAGGATATGTATTGCTCTGTTCACCAGCATATATATCGAAATCGTAACTGAATCCAGATACCCCACTGAGAACTTGGTTTTTGTAACCCCACTTATGAGGCTTGGCTGGATTGTATTGCTTAAGTTCGTGGCGGCACTTAGTGGGAATTATTTGTTCATCCACGGCTAGGAACTCCTCCTTTGGAATTAGCAGCATCCTTTCCCTTAAATTATCTAAAAGGGGTCTTACCTTAAAAAGTTTGTCATATCCCTCTGTCCCAAATGGCTTAAAATCATTGTTATTATTGAGATGAAGGAATCTTTTAATGGTTTCCCATCTGTTGCACGTCATCGTCTCGAAAACATTCCGCTGACCAACAGCTTTACCCCAGTGATGCCTCGATGAAGGTAGTTGGACACATGATGTGTAAATTACAATGCCGATAAATTGCTCCATTTCGGTTTTTGTAATATTTACTGGTTTATTGATATCGTCTTGAAGTGCTTTGATATTTGATTGCTCTACAATAAATTTAATCAGATCTTCAGTAAAAAAGAACGAAAAAAAAATCCGCTGGTGTCTTTAACGCTTTTACGGTTTCTGGCAATTCAGTAACTCCCATAAATTTGAAGTTTTGCTCGTCGTATGGGGTCAAGCGTTCTTTTTTCCAAAAAATTTTATTTTTCTTTAGACCAGTTTTCTTTCCTTGTTTTTGCTTTGAAGTTGAGGCAACGACGGCTTCGTTTTCGAATTCAGAGTCAGTTTCATCTACTGTAAAACAATCACTATCACCATTTTCATAATTTAGTTGAGGTTCAAATTCCATATCAGAATCTGGTGCTAGATCGTCATCACTAATTGATCCATCCCCAGGAATGCAATTTACATGCAACGATTTACCATAGAATTGAAGAGGATCCATTTCTGAAGCAGAAAAGAAATATTGAACACGGCACCAAAAACCATAGAAATTAATAGAAAGAAACAGCCAGCAATGCATACGAAGCCATATATGGCGTTAGTAATAAAAACGCTCACAAAGCTTTACTTATATTTTTTTTTTCGTTCAAAATGCATTAGTAACAATCAGAATTAAACACTTTTCCCAATATGTATTTCTCTATTCAATTTACTTACCAATAAATCACAGTAACTATCACTTAAAACACGATTTTTTCCTGCACTGTCTTGCATGCACTCGATCGGTAGACTGAATTGCGAACATGAACATTCCTGCCGTCGTTGTGTGGCAGATACCTAGAATATTTATCGTTGTGTGTGACAGATAGGTTACTCAAGCGAATCGCGTTGCAACTTGTTGATTTCGAATTACAGGGGAAGTAAAAATACGTCACGAAAATGCAAAACCATAAATGGCTTCGTATGCAGTAAAGGGTTAAAAATCCCAAAACCGATTTTCATATTTTGGACAGGGTACAGAGCCTAAGTACATGAATACAAAAATTCAGAGTTTCAGAGTAGAAAGAGTTTCCTTAGACACCTGAACCCCTGCTCTCATCTGTTGCCGCCAAGACTTTAGATATCCCTACACTATCCACTAGGAGTCTAAGGCTTGTTTTTTCATAAACATATAACGTCCGGATCAAAATGATCAAAATATCCCCCCTCATAATCAACTATAATGTAATCTGCATTAAATAAAAATAATTACCTCATGGTATTTCTGACCAAGGTTATGATCTTCTTAATGACCCTTTTAACCCTTAGACTCATGCTCACGTATCCCACGTTAAAATTTAATTAAAACCTGCAGACAATAACACGAAAACATGTTATATACATACCTTGCAGATATATAGTCCGTTCCACATTCGTGACAGGATAATAAAATACGCTCTTCTCCCACCTGTACTCACATAAAAAAAAAGACGCGATAAATAATATCGACAGGAAACTAAATCAGCTTTCCTGTCGCCCTGTCGGGACATCGACTAACCAAACTGGGCGAACAACATGACCAAGCCCAGATCGAACCCATTAATTTCCACTGATGATGTCGTGTCGAATTGTTCACCCCCAAAGAACAGCGTTTTCGTGTGACCTTAATTAGATTTTCGTATCGAAATAAACTTGAACGGGTTCTCAAACGTCTTCTGGGTGGTTGTGGCAGAGTCGGGTGTAAGGTATATTATGAGTTGCTGATTATCTTTATATCATGTCGTCTAACACCGCACGGGAGTTTGTTGGGTTTGTTTTGGATTTTACTTCCTTTGTCAATATCTACCCAAGATTTGCGTGCTTAAAAGGAGTTTTAGCTGGTGGCGAACTAGTGATGTGAGAGATGATCCTTGCGATATTAGGTTAAATATGTATGTGTGTGTTTCGTTAATAGATATATTGATTGGAATTCAATATTCTGTTTGTAAAATTAAGAGCATAGAACTCAGTGTTACTTAATTTAGGTAACATGGACCTGAACCAATCTGTCTATTCAAGTAAACCAGTCCAGATTTATATGAAAAATAAATATGGCGGCCAATGATGATGATGATCGTTGAATTTGTATTTCGACTAGAACATCCCATCAAAGGAAGGATGCTGCTACCAAGGAATTCCTTGATGAAATCAACGTTGATTTTCACACAGTTTCAGTTAGGAATAACAACTTGGAGGACATCTTATTGGGGCTAACATGCCATTTTCAGATCATATGCTATATTGAGTGCAATGAACTGGCGCGAAAAAAAGTCAGGGCTCGATACAAAACCAACACCAAATATTCAAAACTAATATTTTCGAGTATCATCAACTGGCTACAAAGGTCCTCTGAAGGTCATAGTGCAGTAAGTACACATACCCACATGAATGGTTATAAGAAAAACCATAGGCCCCGGTTTAAAACGATCGTTTTGCGACAAAAAAGTTTTATTTATATTTTTCAGCCAAGATGACCAAAAAAAGACCCGGTCCACCAATGGGGTCATTCTTACTAAGACTGGCAGAGAACGGATTATCAATTTTGACAATCAAGCAAAATGAAGAGTTGACAATTACATTGGTCTCGGTGCATGAAATGTTAGAACTAAAAGACACAAGCTGCTTCAAAACAGACTTAACTAGCTTTTAAAAATGAGAAGAAATGCTGTCAGAAAAGCAGTTTGTTATCAAATGTGGCAACGTAGATAGTAGTAAAGTCTTTAAAAAACAACGGTTTACAGTAGTGGGTGGCAAACTATCTGATATTGTTTAGAAATTACAAAGTGATTCAGAGCTCTCTAGTGGAAATACTAGGTTAGGTTAGGTTAGGAATTTCTCTCAGAGCTTCTAACGGGTGATTTTTTAGCTGGTTTGGTTTTGGCAACACTGGTTTTGACAGCTGACGTGTGTTTAGTACCTTGTGTCACTGTCAAACAGCTTCAGTTTGGTTTGCAATTTAACCATGGATCGTCTTACAAATGCACAACGATTGCAAATTATTGAATTTTACTATCAAAATGCGTGCTCGGTTCGAAATGTTCATCGCGCGCTGCTTCCATTTTATGATCGGCATTCTCGACCTTCTGAGCAGTCTATTCGGAAGATTGTGACCAAATTTCGCACCAAATTTACTTTGTTGGACATTAAACCACCAACACATTTACATACTGTGCGTAGTGAAGAAAATATTGCGGCCGTATCAGCTAGTGTGACAGAAGACCGCGAAATGTCGATTCGGCGCCGTTCCCAGCAGTTAGGCCTTTGTTACAGCACTACGTGGAAAATTTTGCGGAAGGATTTGGGCGTAAAGCCTTTTAAGATACAGCTGGTGCAAGAACTAAAGCCAGCCGACCTACCACAACGCCGAATTTTTGGTGAATGGGCTCTTGGAAAGCTGGCCGAGGATCCGCTTTTTTATCGAAAAATTGTGTTCAGCGATGAGGCTCATTTTTGGTTGAATGGGTACGTAAATAAGCAAAATTGCCGCATTTGGAGTGAAGATCAGCCAGAAGCATTGCAACAGCCACCAATGCATCCCGAAAAAGCCACTGTTTGGTGCGGTTTATGGGCCGGCGGCATTATTGGGCCATATTTCTTCAAAGATGATGCGAATCGCAGCGTTACTGTCAATGGTGAACGCTACCGAGCGATGATAACAAACTTTTTTTTGCCCGAAATGGAAGTTCTTGACTTGCATGATATGTGGTTTCAACAAGACGGTGCCACATGCCACACAGCACGCGAAACAATGGCGCAATTTCGAGGCGAGTTTGGTGAACAGTTAATTTCACGTTTCGGGCCGGTCAATTGGCCGCCTAGATCGTGCGATTTGACACCATTAGATTATTTTTTGTGGGGGTATGTCAAGGCTAATGTCTATAGGGACAAACCCGCTTCGATTGACGCACTGGAAGCCAACATCCATGCATTCATTCGTGAGATACCGGCCGATATGTGTGAAAGAGTATGCCAAAATTGGACTCAGCGGATGGGCTACCTGAGACGCAGCCGCGGTCAACATTTGCATGAAATTATCTTTAAACATTAAATTGCAAGGTTCAAACTATCGATTCAAATAAATATTTCATTCATTTTTTCGAATTTTTTGTGTTTTTTTTTAAAAAAAGTTCTAAACCTCTTAAAAAATCACCCGTTATTTGTGGCAGATATGTTTTATAGCGCTCTGTTCTTCAGAATTGAGATGACTAATGCGAAGTAAATCACTTATGCTAGAACCTCCAAGTGTTTGAGTGTTATTCACAGAAAAATTTTGAATTTCTACTATATTTGTTGGATTGAAGAGATGTACCTTTATTGGTTGCTCCAAATTAAAGGCTTGCGTCGCGTTGGAAGTGTTAATAACCTCGACAAAAGCGTACCAACTATTTGCTTGATATACACCATCGGGAATAACAAGATCTTGTCTTATTAATGTTGGTTTTATATAGATGGTGCCAAATTCAACATCCACTGGAAGCCAACAGACAATTTTATTTATTCCAGGAACAGAATATGTTTTTGAAATCATATTGGGTTTGAAATTTAATGGTATCTGAACAGTTTCATTTTCTAAAGTTGTATTCTTTAAGTCTACTTTCATTCCAAGGTCTTTTAATATTTCAGTGCCAATAAGACCATCGAAATAGCTATGGAAATGAAAAATCAAAAACGGAAGTTGTTTATCTGTTTTCAACTCAGAGAGGCCGTTAAAAACGACTTGTTGGTTAATAAATCGACTATTGAAGACAGTCTTAATTTCAATAGGATCTATAGTTTTGATATTAAATTTATTTACGATGCCTGGTCTAATAAATGACTTATTACTCCCAGTATCAATTAAAAATTTAAGGTTAGTTTTGTTTATGCTTTGTATTGTTATATAGGGCAGTAAGTTGGAATTGAAGTTATTAAAATCAAGAAATCTTATTGAGTGTCCGAGGCTAGTGTAAGAAAATTTGTGTCATCTATTTCTGTTTGTATAATCTGATTGGAAGTGGAAGGATATTCTGGATTTTGATAATAGTCGTAAGGCTCTTGATAGTTAAAATCGTCTGTGAGGGTAGGCAAGTGAGTATCTTGGTTATTGCTATTAATGATTATACCATCAATATTGTGCATATTATTTGGTCTATTATGATTACTATGGAAAGAGTTAGAGGAGTTGCGGTTAGTGTTTCCACTCGAAATATCCATTGCCTCCGGAGGTGGAAATCTTCTTATATATGAACGCGTTGTATTGGTGTTATTATATGGAACGGAAATGTTATTTCCTATTCGTTGATTAGGTATGTTGGTATGTGCATGTTGATTTGAAGAATATTGAGGGTTTGAATATGTGGGCCTAATTTGAGGTTGGTAATTATTATTTACTGGTCTATTTTGAGGGTGGATTGGTCTATTGAAGTTTCTTTGGTTGAATATTGATTGCTGTAAATACTGAGGGTCACGAAAATAAAGACAGTTTTGCTCCTTAAGACACAGATTAAATGCATCAGACAATTTTGTTGGAAGCATAGCTCTTACCGTAGATCCTAATGGTTCTCTAAAACCAGATAAGAAGGTGTTAAGACACATTTCTTCATACAACTTTAGCTTCGCGGCGATAACGTTAGCATCTGTTTCGTGGACCTTCACGTGGTTTACCATAGCCGATAATAAGTCTATTATTTTCGCGTAAAAAAAATCTACTGTGTTTTGATTTTGTCGTAATTGATGGAGATCACGAATTAAACTGGTTTCATTACGTTTGTCAGAGTAATGCACTATTAAATTGTGCTTTATTTCTGTCCAAACTACTGATGTGCCATACATATTAAGCACTTCATTGGCTTGTCCAATAATTTTGTTGCGAATGGCTCGAATTATTATTTTTTGATAACCCGTATTATCTAACTGTGGCATAAAACTTAATATCTCCTCAACATTGCTTAAGAAGTCATACAATAGTCTTGGATTGCCATCAAAAGTTGGTAGATCCTTAACTGCAACAGGAATTCTGAGAGAGTTAAAGATCTCCATTGCAACACTGGAATTACTAGTATTCATTACAGAATTAGAGGAACAATTGTTTTTTGAATAACCTTCTATAATATTTTCTAACTTAAATTGTACTTGTTTTTTATTGAAATTATATGGAGAGCAATTCACCTTTTTACACTTTAGATTTTTAAAGGAAGGCATAGGATGGGAAAACCGATTAATAACCAACAAAAGATAGAGACTCACCGCCAAGATATACGAGAGAAATGCACTGTTGTCCAATCGTTGTAATCTTCGAAATCTGCATGTGTGTCCACAATAGGTTGTCTTCTTTATAGGTTCACTTTCAGCCAAAAGATTAATATCTACCACTCCAATATTCACTTGAAGTGTGCTTTGTGGAAATCGAGTCACTTCAAAAGCTACTTTTATTCACTTAATGAGACTTGATTTAATGTTCCCACAAACGACTGCGCCAGTTAGTATTATATATATACACTCGCCCAAAGAAAGAAAACAAAAAAACTAAATCTTTATAATTTATTTTCTAATCGGTACGACTTCGACGACTTTCAACATAATACTGACTGCAATTCACTTCTTCCGCTTTCTTCAAGAGATTTATCGGTTAGCAACATTGATGAACCTTTTGGGTACAGCTTGTAGGTGACCGTTTGTTGCCATTGTTATGTTGTTTACGACGCTGAAGCTGTATGTTGTAAACAACAACAGCGGCTGATAAGATGACCTGTTGTTGTGTAGTACAGCTTGTTGATGACCGTCTGCTGTTGCTGCCCAGTGCTCTTAGTTGGGAGTTATATGTACGTAACTCGCGCGATATAGAGAGGTGCCACTTCAGGAACGATGTTCGCAAATTTTACCCCAAAGTGTAAAACGTCAAAGTTAAGGATTCAAGGCTCGAACAGAATCCTGTCGAGTTGAACAAGGAAATATCGTAGTAGGGACACAGCCTATGCTGAGGATATGGAAGAACCACTGCTGCAGACCGTTAAACGGTGTTGACGAACAACATTCCGCTGTCAGGCAGAACGATCCATTCAATATTGGCAACGACAGCGAAAACTGCCAACCACCCGACCTAAGTGAAGTGAGGATAGCTATATATAAACTCAAGCTTAATAAGGCCGCCGGAAATGACGGCCTTTACGCTGAGCTTTATAAAGCTGGCGGAGATGACTTGGTAAGTAACATCCACCAACTTATAAGCCAAATCTGATCGGATGAAAATATGCCTGAAGAATGAAACCTCAGCATCGTTTGAACGATCCACAAAAAAGGAGACCCTCTGAGCTGCACCAACTACAGAGGCATAAATCTGCTCAACATCGCCTACAAGATCCTATCTGCCGTAATATGTGAACGCCTGAAACCGTTTACCAACAACCTGATCGGCCCGTATCAGTGTGGTTTTAGGCCAGGAAAGTCCACATCCGATCAAATTTTCACACTTCGGCAGATCCTGGAAAAAACCCAAGAAGTCCGAATCGATACCCTCCACCTATTTATCGATTTCAAAGCCGCATACGATAGCATTTATAGAGACGAACTATACAGAGCCATGTCTAGTTTTGGTATACCGCCCAAACTCGTCCGTTTGTGTAGGATGACGATGGAGAATTTTCGCTGCTTCATCAGGGTCGGAAACGACCTCACCGACACATTCGATACCAAAAAAGGATTTAGGCAAGGCGATGCGCTGTCATGTGATTTCTTCAATTTAATTCTTGAGAGGATTGTGCAAAACTCCAGAGCCAGACACCAGAGGCACAATTTTCCAAAAATGGGTGCAACTACTAGCATACGCAGACGATATTAACATCATTGGTAGGACTCAGCGTGATGTCATAGCCACGTTTGCTAGTATAGAGAAGGAAGCGGCAAAAATGGGTTTAGCAGTAAATGAGGGTAAGACTAAGTATATGCTGTCAACACGAAAGGACACACAACATCGAAGAATTGGACAGAACATCACCAACTGACAGGTATAACTTTGAGGCAGTACGGGACTTTGTCTACCTCGGCTCCGCTATTAGCTCTGACAACAACATCTCGTCAGAAATCAAACGAAGAATTACTCTTGCCAACCGCTGTTTCTCGGGCTAAGAAGGCAATTTAGTAGTAAAGCCCTCACTCGAACTACTAAGGAGATCCTATATAAGATGCTGAGCATCTCAGTCCTGCTCTACGGCGCTGAAACATGGACTATATCAAAAGCGGATGAAGAAATCCTTGGTCGATTCGAGCGAAAAATTCTTCGGAAAATCTTCGGTCCCGTTTGCGTTGACGGGCGAAACGAAGATTCAACCACGAACTATACTACCTGTACAGCGACATACCCCTATTCAAAAAAACTCCGCATTGGACGTTTAAGATGGCTTGGACATGTAGAACGAATGGACACCAATACTCCGGCTCGCAGAGTCTTCGATTCCCAACCAGACGTCGGACGCAGTAGAGGAAGACCTCGCCTAAAGTGGCGCACAAAAGTAGAAACCGACCTCAACCAACTTGCAGTGTGCAACTGGAGACAGTTAGCTAAGGACCAAGCTAATTGGAGAGGCGTTTTGGTTGAGGCTTAGGTTCATCCCGGACTGGGTGCCTGGACATTGTGACATTCCAGGGAACTGTAAGGCAGATGAACTCGCCATACATGGACTAAATTACTAGCTATACCTGAGGCTGATGCACTAGGTATTCCTATCGCTACACGCAAAAGCTTGCTAGCGCAACATGCTTATAGCAAATCAAACCTCAGGTGATGTCTTGGCACGACGTGTCAAATAACCAAACAAATTTGGCCAAAGCTAGATTGAGAAGATCAAAGGGACTGATTTGGCTTGATAGACCGAATATTTGCGCCACCATAGGTATTATCACCGGACACTGCTTAATAGGTAGGCACGCAGAAAGGATAGGCCTATTCTTAAACGACTTCAGTAGGAACTGCATGGACGAGGAGGAGGAGGAAACAATACATTATCTCCTTTGTAACTGCCCAGTCCTATCAAACTATTTTAAAAATCTCAGTGATTTGGCAAAAACGGAAGTGAACAGCCTCCTCCTCTTCATTAAAAGCTCAGAATGGTTCTCCCACGGATAATAAGGAGAATGGACAAGATCCACGTGGCATTAAAATGAACCAAAACGGTCTAAGTGTGTTGGCGAACGCTGGCATCCTCTCTAACCTAACCTAACCTAGTATTTCCACTAGAGAGCTCTGAATCACTTTGTAATTTCTAAACAATATCAGATAGTTTGCCACCCACTACTGTAAATCGTTCATTTTTAAAGACTTTACTTCTATCTACGTTGCCACATTTGACAACAAACTGCTTTCCTGACAGCATTTCTTCTTATTTTTAAAAGCTAGTTAAGTCTGTTTTGAAACAGCTTGTGTCTTTGAGTTCTAACATTCCATGCACCCCGAGACCAATGTAATTGTCAACTCTTCATTTTGCTTGGTTGTCAAAATTGATAATCCGTTCTCAACCAGGCTTCGTAAGAATGACCCCCCTGGTGGGCCGGGTCTTTTATTGGTCATCTTGGCTGAAAAATATAAATAAAACTTTTTTGTCGCAATACGATCGTTATAAACCGGGGCCTATGGTTTTTCTTATAACCATTCATGTAGGTATGTGTTCTTACTGCACTATGTCTGGACCTTCAGAGGACCTTTGTAGGCAGTTGATGATACTCGAAAATATAAGTTTTGAATATTTGGTGTTGGTTTTGTATCGAGCCCTGACTTTTTTCGCGCCAGTTCATTGCACTCAATATGATCAGCGTATGATCTGAAAATTGCATGTTAGCCCCAACAAGATGTCCTCCAAATTGTTATTTCTAACTGAAACTGTGTGAAAATCAACGTTGATTTCATTAAGCCATCCGGGTATTGAGGAATTCCTTGGTGGCAACATCCTGCCATTGATGGGATGTTCTAGTGGAAAAACAAATTCAACGATCAGATAGCTCTATTTATCATTGGCCGTCATAGTTATTTAGCACATAAAACTGGGTTCAGGTTCATGTTACCTAAATTAAGTAACACTGAGTTCCATGCTCTTCAATTTTACAACATTTTATTAAAACCGAATATTGAATTCCAATCAATATATCTATTAACAAAACACACACATACATATTTAACCTAATATCGCAAGGATCATCTCTCACATCACTAGTTCGCCACCAGCTAAAACTCCTTTTAAGCACGCAAATCTTGGGTAGATATTGACAAAGGAAGTAAAATCCAAAACAAACCCAACAAACTCCCGTGCGGTGTTAGACGACATGATATAAAGATAATCAGCAACTCATAATATAACGGGTGATTTTTTAAGAGGTTTAGAACTTTTTTTAAAAAAAAACACAAAAAATTCGAAAAAATGAATGAAATATTTATTTGAATCGATAGTTTGAACCTTGCAATTTAATGTTTAAAGATAATTTCATGCAAATGTTGACCGCGGCTGCGTCTCAGGTAGCCCATCCGCTGAGTCCAATTTTGGCATACTCTTTCACACATATCGGCCGGTATCTCACGAATGAATGCATGGATGTTGGCTTCCAGTGCGTCAATCGAAGCGGGCTTATCCCTATAGACATTAGCCTTGACATACCCCCACAAAAAATAATCTAATGGTGTCAAATCGCACGATCTAGGCGGCCAATTGACCGGCCCGAAACGTGAAATTAACTGTTCACCAAACTCGCCTCGCAATTGCGCCATTGTTTCGCGTGCTGTGTGGCATGTGGCACCGTCTTGTTGAAACCACATATCATGCAAGTCAAGAACTTCCATTTCGGGCAAAAAAAAGTTTGTTATCATCGCTCGGTAGCGTTCACCATTGACAGTAACGCTGCGATTCGCATCATCTTTGAAGAAATATGGCCCAATAATGCCGCCGGCCCATAAACCGCACCAAACAGTGGCTTTTTCGGGATGCATTGGTAGCTGTTGCAATGCTTCTGGCTGATCTTCACTCCAAAAGCGGCAATTTTGCTTATTTACGTACCCATTCAACCAAAAATGAGCCTCATCGCTGAACACAATTTTTCGATAAAAAAGCGGATCCTCGGCCAGCTTTCCAAGAGCCCATTCACCAAAAATTCGGCGTTGTGGTAGGTCGGCTGGCTTTAGTTCTTGCACCAGCTGTATCTTAAAAGGCTTTACGCCCAAATCCTTCCGCAAAATTTTCCACGTAGTGCTGTAACAAAGGCCTAACTGCTGGGAACGGCGCCGAATCGACATTTCGCGGTCTTCTGTCACACTAGCTGATACGGCCGCAATATTTTCTTCACTACGCACAGTACGTAAACGTGTTGGTGGTTTAATGTCCAACAAAGTAAATTTGGTGCGAAATTTGGTCACAATCTTCCGAAGAGACTGCTCAGAAGGTCGAGAATGCCGATCATAAAATGGAAGCAGCGCGCGATGAACATTTCGAACCGAGCACGAATTTTGATAGTAAAATTCAATAATTTGCAAGCGTTGTTCATTTGTAAGACGATCCATGGTTAAATTGCAAACCAAACTGAAGCTGTTTGACAGTGACACAAGGTACTAAACACACGTCAGCTGTCAAAACCAGTGTTGCCAAAACCAAACCAGCTAAAAAATCACCCGTTATAAGCATTTATTCTTCAGAGAAGGTGAGGAGCTAACATTTTCCAGTCAAATAAAACATTCGATAAAGACACGAGATGACATTCCAATTTTCTCGAAGTCATATCGTTTTCCACTCATTCACCAAGAAGAAATACGGAATCAAATTTCCAAGATGTTAGATGAGGGTATAATTCGTCCAAGCTACTCACCCTGGTCCTCTCCAATTTGGATAGTTCCAAAAAAGAGGGATTTAAGTGGAAAACAAAAATGGCGGTTGGTAATAGATTACCGAAAGCTAAATGAAACGAGTGGTGGGTGCACGACTGGGTCGTACGCAACTTTCTCTTTCACAGCGAGTTAGGCGTTAGATCAAATAGTACGCATTTTGATTAATGATATAAATAATGTCGAAATGAGTTTTTACGAACGTTTACTCCGATATTTGAAGTAATCGATGTCAATGTGAATAATAATGATTTTCCGTTATTGGCCAAAACTGAAAATTCCGTTTAGTGATAATTGGACTAAAACTAATTATGTGGAATTGCTTCAAGCTGTAATAGTAGTATATATATTAAATTTCATTCAATTTGACATAATAACTAGTATGCGAGAAATTATCAATTTTCCTTATATGGCCTAAATGACAAAATCCGTTATATGGATTTTCTCGAAAAAACTGGGTATGCAGTTTTGTTGAAGTTAATATGGTTATAGTATATATAAAGTATAATCAAAATCGTTAGAGCCGTTTTCGAGAAAATTGAGGTTATGTGTAATTTTTATATGGCAGGTACCGTTATTAACATGGCTAAAAGCAAACAAAAAAAATGGCCTAGAATTATGACTAAAACAAGCTTGGTTACGAAGTTTGAAGAAAATCGGTCAAGCCGTTTAGGCTGGGGAGACCATTACGGACAGACGGACCGACGGACCGACGGACCGACGGACGGAATTCCAAAAACCACTTTTTTAGGCTCCGCTATCATCGTAATGTTAGAATCAATCAAAATCTCGAGGTCGAAAATTTTCACGAAAACAATATCTTTCTCTTTGTAAGAGAAAGTTAAAAACTGTGGATGACAAATACCCAATTCCAAATATAGCTGATATCTTGGATAAGCTTGGAAAATCTATGTACTTTACTACATTGGATCTTGCATCAGGTTTCCACCAAATTCAGGTGAATGAAGAAGATATACCAAAAACGACTTTTTCAGTAAATAATGGCCATTTCGAATTTGCTCGGATGCCTTTTGGCTTAAAAAATGCACCGTCTACATTCCAAAGAGTGATGGACAACGTGCTTCATAACCTACAAGGCAAAATATGCTTGGTATATATGGACGATATAATTGTATTTTCAACGTCTCTCCAAGAGCATATAGAACATTTAGAACTTGTCTTTAAAAAACTCCAGGACGCTAATTTTAAAATCCAATTAGATAAGTCGGAGTTCCTTCATAAAGAAGTGTCCTTTCTAGGCCACCTAGTAACATCTGAAGGTGTGAAGCCGAACCCGGACAAAATCAAAGCAATCACTATTTTTCCTATTCCGAAAACCCCAAAACAGATAAAATCCTTTTTGGGACTTCTCGGATATTATCGCAAGTTTGTAAAGGATTTTGCTAATCTCACCAAACCTATGACTGAGTGCTTACGTAAGGGGAAAAGTATAGTATTAGACTCAAAATATATAACATGCTTTGAAAATTGTAAGGCATTATTGTGCAACGATCCCATATTGCAATATCCGGATTTCTCTAAGCCATTCAACCTTACTACGGATGCGAGTAATGTTGCTATTGGTGCAGTCTTATCCCAGGGGGCTGTTGGATCAGATAAACCGGTTTGCTATGCAAACCGTACCTTATCTAAATCTGAACAGAACTATAGTACCATAGAAAGAGAGCTGTTAGCCATAGTTTGGGCCACAAAGTACTTTCGCCCCTATCTCTATGGTAGACAATTTTTGATAATCACCGATCATAAGCCCTTAACATGGTTATTTTCGCTTATAGAACCGAACTCGAAATTAGTTCGTTGGCGTTTAAGTCTAGAGGAGTACGACTATACCATCACGTATAAAAAAGGAAAGATGAATTCGAACGCCGACGCTTTATCTCGGGTCGAAATCCATGTTAACGAGGGCAACAACTCTCCGGTGGAAAATGTTGATTTAATGTCTATCAATAACAATTTCGATGAATTCGATAACGTCGATACCATCCACTCCGCTCAAGAAAATACTGATGATGGTATTCCAATATCGGAAAGAGCAATCAATGAGTTTTCAAATCAAGTCATCCTCCTCGAAAATTCAAAACGCACTAAACTGCATTCAACGTTTAGTATTTTGTTTAAACGAAAGAAAAGACATCGAATCGAATATGAGAACTTTTGCGACGAGAATGTGATGATTAACATATTTCAAAATTTCATTAATTCGAAGAGAGTTACAGCCATTTTAGCTGATGATAATACAATTAGGACAGTTCAAAAAGTTTATTCTAAATATTTCAGTAGTGCTCATTTAAAGTTAGTTAGGACACATATTTGTTTACAAGATGTGACAGAAGTAGATAAACAGTAGGAAATAGTTAGAAATTACCACGAACATTCAAACCACAGAGGAATACAGGAGAGTCTCGCCCATTTAAAAAGAAAATTCTATTTCCCTAATATGAAACATATTATAACGCGGATTAATAATAACTGTAAGACCTGTCAAAAATATAAATATGAACGCTTAAGAGTTCCTCTAAAATTTGAGCTAACTGAAACACCATCAAAGCCTCTTCAAATTCTTCATTTAGATATCTACTCAATTCATAAAGAGCATTTCCTAACAATAGTAGACAAATTTAGTAAATTTGCCTGTGCTTACTTACTGGTATCTGTTACGGCAGCCCTTCAGCACTTTAAAAAAAAAAAATAGAAAAAAAAACCAATAAGTAACTAATCATGGAATGGTATTCTAAAATTATTTATTTGCCATGAAAATACTGATAATAACCACTTCCCACTCTACTAACTACCTTACACTACTAATGTTACCCTGCCCCCGCATGTTCCATACTCCTTTGTCATAAGGCACCACTTTCCCAATCCATCGTTTTGCCGTCGGCATTTCGCATTTCCTATTTGTACCCAAAATGCATTCTATTTATCCATCTAACTGGGAAAACCAAATTAATGTTTAATAAATAATCCCACTAAACATATTATAACACACCCAAGATTTCTAATTGTTAAAACTTTAGTGTACACAATTAGAACATCGCCTAATACCGCTTATAATTAACTTTTACTAACCAACAAACCTCCTCATAATTTTCCCTTTTCCACGTCCCTCCCTCCATGTACATGATACGTCACATCAGTACGTCTTCAAAAACGAAATTAGTAAACGCGAATAAAACAAAAAAATGTAAACAAAGATTTACTTACATCAAATTCGATGTAACTGCGATTTTTCGATACCCCCATATGATATAATATGACGACATTTGTTTACATTTTTTTTTTTGTTTTATTGTCTCCTTTGTGATCATATTCGCGAAAGATATTTCGGCGAATATGTAGGCTACTTTTTATGTATGTACGTATGTATGTGCAATTGAAATTAGGTGTACTTTTTGTAGGTTTGGTCGTCAATTCTTATTTTTATACGTATATTATATTTTATATATTAATTTATTTGGTTATTATTTTGTTAGACATGAATGTTTATCTATTTTATTGATGTTAGATGTTACCATTATATATGTTGTCATTTAAAATCCTTTATTGTGAACTTCCCCGATACTGGAACAGGCGAATTGACATGAGTTTTGGGCAGAGAGAGGAAGGTGACAATAAATAGATTGTGTTTTGTGTTACAAGAGCACACCAATACAAACAATAAGGGAAACGAAATATGGACGACAGCTGTTAATTTAAATGTTGACAATCTGGTCAGTGCCCTTTTCACAAAAAAAAAAAAAAATTGCGTATGAGAGCGGTTGATAATACCAGCTGATCATCGCCACGACTAAAGATCTTTTTTTTGTTAATTTTGGCTACAGTGTAGCATAAAAATATACCTCAAAATCATTTTTGGGTGAGTTTTATTTTGTGTTCGAATTTAAACAGTGGGTTATACGTTTTAATCAACTGTAGGATTTTTTTTGGCGACGGTGTGCCAGTGCGAATTTTCTTTTGGGAGCATTTCGGGTGAAAGTGAAGTTTTAGAGATTAAGTGCGGAGGTGGGTGTGTCATTTTTTTATATCAAAAATTAACCTTCCCATTTGTGTAGGCTTGAGAAAAACGGAATTTAGTGTGAAACTCGAAAGCCTCTGATACCTTCAATCGTGGGGATTTGTCCAACCCGTTGTGACGGCCGTCATACGGTATCGTCAACAACAAAGGATCAATTGGTGGATACTCCACGAGACATTCCTCCATCAATATACCTACATAAAGTAAGAAGTGCACATATAAAGTGTGTGCACCGTCACCATTTCAACCCAAGTACAATTTCGTTGGTGGTGTGTGGACGGTGTTTCGGGCCGTCCATTGGTGAATCGACAATAACTGGACATGACAATTGACAAACGACAACAGGACTTGACATTGACATACGAATTCTAAATTTTTAGGACGTTGTGACTGGGAGGTGATTAAGGGGCTATCTCTCATAGACGTGGCCAGAGGGATAGCCATAGGAAGTCTCTCGGGACTTAAGGGGTGGGAAGGCCAGCCTTTGCCAATAACAACCGGCATGTTTTGGGATCGAGGCGAATCTATGCTGCTGATGAACTTTGAAAACAAGTTTTCCTAATCGTTTTTCAGTGGTATAGACATAGGTTTTTGATCATTTTCTTTTCAGCTTTTTCTTGGATCTATCCTTTTCCTTTTAAAGTCCTTTTAAGTCCGTCCGTGGTCAACATAGAGTAACTTTCTTCTTCTTCTTTTTTTTTATTTGATTCTGGCACGAACAAAAATGTTTGTTGAGCTGGGATGTTTGGTGAGAGGGCAAGAACTACCCCCGTCCGACGAGTTAAGCCGTGCAACCACAAGCGTGCCGTGCCCTTCTCTCCAACATCAAGGATGCCTCCGTGGCTTACCTAGACTCACAACATATCTAGAAATAGCATAAATCTCATAAAATCCCTAAAACATTTTTTTTCTCACCACGGAGTTCCACAAAAAATCGTCACAGATAACGGTAGCGAGTTTTTGTCTACGCTTTTCAAGGGCTTTCTAGATACTTATGAAATAGAACTACATTCAATATGCGCAAAAACCTCCACAGGAAACTCAACTGTTGAGCGGTTTCACTCCACTCTTACGGAATTGATACGAATTATCAAGTCTAAAAATCAAAACAAACCAATTTCTGAGATTGTGGACGAAGCTGTCTTAACATACAATAGTTCAATACACTCCGTCACAAAATTATCCCCATTTGAACTTCTTACTGGGCATATTAATAACTCCACATTTTTCCCAATTTCAAAAAATATAAACACGAAACAAGAGTACTAAAACGAACATGTAAAAAGATATAAATTTTTAAGTAATTTGGCTCACGAAAGAAGCTTAGCATATAAACAAAATATAATTAAGAACCGTAACAAAACCCGTTATAATCCTCCAGAGTTTTGTATAAATGATAAAATCTACGAACAGGACGATAGACGAAATAAACTGGCACCTCGATTTATAGAACATACAGTAGTCAATGATAACAAAATAACAGTCGATACAAACAAACGTAAGGTGCATAAGCAGAAGATCAGAAAGAGACGCAAGTTTGCTTATAATACTTGAAATTATTATTAACAAAGCAATTCTTTTTTTTGTTATGAATCTTAATATCTTTAAAACAGAATTGGTGGAAGAATTAGTTGTATCTAAGTTCGTTTATTTTGACTCAGCTTTAAGAGTTTTTTTAAGAGAGAGCAACACACCTTTTACATATTCCCAATCCCTTCCCAAACCGATAAAATGACCAACTCAAGGTATGATGAACCTGATTGATACTGTGGGATCTGTCAAGGAAAAGTCGATCAAATGGAATATGTTTATTATAGTAACATCATCGAACATCAAACATGCAATGCCGACGACTTCTTTATATATTTTTGGGCTTCAGTACCTTCAGACCAAACTAAAAGGGGAGGAGTTACGTACATATAACTCCCAACTAAGAGCACTGGGCAGCAACAGCAGACGGTCATCAACAAGCTGTACTACACAACAACAGTTCATCTTATCAGCCGCGCTTTTCATGCTCTTTTTTATTCTTTCTGAAGCTCAGCTCTCGTCTTCACCTGCAGCTTAGCCTTGTAGCTGATGGCGGCGAGAAACCTAGCACATCAGTTGCGGCTGATCTAATGGCTTCTTGGCATCGTTGCCATTGTTCTTCGACATTAGATGCTGGTGGTATCGATATAATCGAGAAGTTAAGGGATACGATTTGCGCGAAGGTCTTGACGGTATCTGGCGATTGCAGTCTTTCGACATTAATTTTTTTCACAGTATTTCTGATTTGTTGTGGCGTGGTGGATATCCGCATCCTTACCTTGGCTGCAACAAGGTAGTGGTGCGAGTTGATGTTAGCCCCTCGGAATTTTCGGACTGTCAACAATAATATCAGTCCTTTCCGAGGCTATTAGTTGCTTCGTAACAATGGTTTTTTCCATGGGTGGGTAGTTAACCAATTATTTATTATCATAAAACAGACGCCAATTCAAGAGCCTACCAGTTCAACTGCCTTTGAAGTTTTGTGTTATTTGATGGCCGAACGGTTCTAGACCGTAAAAGCTGCCTTTTGGCTCCTGTGTCCAGTTTGAAAAAAAAACAGGAACATATCTATACAGACTAAGTTGTGATCCTCTGAAATCCATGCCTTTTATGCTGGAAAGTCTTCACAAACAATCCTAAAGATTCGTGTGCTGCAAATTATATACAGCCTGGATTTGAGTTGCGAACCGAGTCAAAAGCATATCGATATACAGCAGCATATACGCGGCTAAATTAGTCATGAAATGAGGAGCCCCAATAAAATCGCGAAGCAGTGATTTAAATGAAGATTTATTGTGCCCGACAGTAATGAAGACCAAAAACAACTTGAAGATCAGTAGCCTTAGCAGAAACCCAGCATAAATAACTAACTGCAGATTGTGAAACTTGGAAGAGGTTTATTGCCTCCCTATGTCCCGCCTGCCAGCAGTTGAAAGAGACATCACAATTAATCGAATGAGCCCGACTTTCGGTCGGGCCAAGTCCGAGTTGTAAAATTTAATTAAAACTCTAAAGTTAAACAGGTTCTCAGATAAAAATAAACGGCTCTAATGTTTTCTGCTACACTACATTCAGGAATATCCTCATCACCATAAAGTTTATTCTATTTCCTATGACTACCCTAGCTAATATCCCGACTTTCAACTCAAAACGATTGATAATAATCCCCGTCATCATGTTAGTTACTTCTAATGTACCTACCATACAGTGAAGCCTTAATTGCGCATATCTAATTAACTTGATAATGTCTACATTACAAACAAACAAACCAACCTGTTGTGATTATCGGTGAATCCGCCTTCAACACTTAACCCAATCAGCATCAGGTTACACTCGAAACCCCCATATCCTTACACTCCTGCAGCAACCCACATCCATTTCGGTAAAACTCTAAATAGACTACCCTAATTGTTATTCACTTAAAAGCTTAACAGCTGCCAGGCTCGACGCCTCCTTGTTTCACAACTCGGCGCACACGATGAGGGAACGCGCAAAAAAGGACTCACTGAAAATCGTCAAGCCAGGCAATAAAAAAAAAACGAAAAACAACACCAACACGAAAGAAAGGAAAATTACACAGAAATTTATGATGTCATAAAATTTTATCGGACTTTTGAATATCGCTACGAAAAGGTCCGTAATAGATTTAAAGCATACACCTATACCTACCTCAAGCCGCCCCCTCATTTGGTCTTTAATGCGCCAGGCCAATCCTTTAACCGGATGGCTCCCACACAAGCTGAAACAGAACCACTTTAACCTACCACCACAACGCGACGCGGAGTTATAAGGAAAGGATATGAAAAGTTGGCTCTGCTTTGCATGAGCTTGACTCTAGCCCTGAAAAGCGATGCCGATGGTCGTAGTAGTGGAGAGAGAAGATGGCGGCCCAATGGCAGTGTGTATTTTAGTTTCGACATTGAAAAGGGGAACGTGCCTTCGAACAATTTTGGCTTTTTAATACGTGATTGTCATGCCACGATTATTTATTGTTCAGACTTGGCCACTGGAATGCCTCGACAAATGAAGGAGAGTCCTTCGGCTTCCCATTGTGTGTTGTGTATGGGTATCGGATTTTTGTCGTATGTTGTTCATCCATTTTTCTGTGTTGGTCCCTGTTGAAATGGAATAATCCAAAGTCCAAAGTCGGATGATTACGTGCGTCGTTCTGGTCGTTGGTGGCTTATTGGCAGCCGCCTGGCAAGCCGATATGCCGGCTAGAGTCGCTTCATGTTGGTGCGTTAAATCGAATTGAATACTCGCTGAACTGCAATGTCCGGGCGGAGGCTATTTTTGTATTCCAGCGACGTGTGAGGTCAAGGAAATAGCGACTGGTTGAGTTTGATGTCGGGTGAATGGGACTTGCAGACTTGCGGGGCCCTGCAATGCCCTGCACTGGACTGGCTCACGGAATGTATTAAATGGAATTTAAATGCAATTGCAGTCAGTTCTGTCCCGGGAATTGTATTACACGAGGAAACTGAAAATAATTGTTCATGGACACTGACACTTTGTGTATTTAAATAGGTCCTGCGCAATATTGCAAAATTATATGGAAGGTTTATAGTCACGCATGCAATGCGGTTGCATTGTTAGGCTGGGTCCTTTTGCGATAATTTTGATTGGAGGGACACACATCAAAAAGTATTATTTTATGTATGAACTGAGGTACTGAGTTCCAATGACCTGAAACTGTAGAGGGTAGTTCATTATTTAACAGCTTTATTTGTACAGGCTTTTGTTTTTTTAATATGTACAACAAAGGTTGTATCAGGGAACAATGGGACATGCAGGTCTTAGCCTCTCCTATCTTCCTCATTCATTATGTGTTTTCGGAACAATGAAAACTGACTTTTTATAGTCCGGAAAGACTTTTTGCCTCAAAAAACATGCCAATCCAATTAGCCCGGTTCGTAGGTAACTGCCTCTTTCTGCGCTGATGTCGATTTTTTCCTGTGCACATCATTTAAGCCTATGCGGTGCATGCGTCTGGCTGGGAATCGAAGACCCTGCGGGCCGGAGTATTGGTGTCCATGCGCTCTACCCATCTTAAACATCCAATGCGAAGCTTCTGGACCAGGTCAATGTCGCTGTGCACATCGTAAAGATATTCGTTCATCTCTATAGTCCGTCAAGATAAACGGGACCGAACAATTGAGTATCCTTAATTGTTCAAGTATGCTAGCAATTACACAGATTTGGGGAACATTGTGTCCCTGTCTCGGGAACTTTGCATAATCCTCTCAAGAACGCTTTTAAAGAAGGCACACGGCTCCGGTTGGTTCTGATGGGATCATCCTTCACAGACGGACGAGTTTGGGCGTCATACAAAAATTGCACATGGATCTATAGAGTTCGTGTTTATAAATGCTGTCGGATGTGGCTTGGAAATCGATGAATAGGTACTGGCTATCGTTTTAGAGTTCTTTAATTTTTTTCCGAAGATCTGCCAAAGTATGAAGATTTGAAATTTTTTTTGACTTTACTTACTTAAAGGCTCCCGACCCGTGAAGATTCTGCCTGAGACACAGCGGCCTTCCATCCTCTAAGATCCCTGGCTCGCTGCTTCCAGTTGTCTGGACCAAGCGCTCTGGCATCCGCGATGGCTTGGTCTTTAAAACGGAGGTTCGGTCTCACTTGCCTTCTCGAACCTGGGATTCGAAGATCCTCTTAGAAGGAGCATTGTTGTCCATTCGCTCGATGTGGCCGAGCCAATGTAGTCGATGTGTTTTAGCTTTTTGTACTACATTCACATCTTCGTACAGCTTCTCCTCATTCGCCCTCCTCGTGCACAGGAATAAAAATCCGCTGAAGTATTTTTCTTTCGAGGGAGCCCAGTATCAGCTCTCTCTTCCTGCTTACCGTCCAGCACTCGGCACCATAAAGTAGAACTGACAGGATAAGGGGTTTTGTAGAGCACACATTTCGTCCTTCGAGTTAGGAGTTTTGAACCCAATTGTTTCGCCAAACCGAAGTCAACGGTTTCCTAGGGTAATTCTTCGACGGATCTCTCCACTAGGGTGCCATTCGTCGAGTTTATGTTAACTCCGAGGTAGATGAACTCCTTAACTACCTTGAAATTGCTGCTATCAATAGTGACATTTTGTCCTAGGCGGTGGACAGATGCTTGTTTGTTTGTTGATAGCATGTACTTAGTCTTGTCCTCATTTACTTCAAGGCCAACGGATTTCGCCTGTTCTTCAATATCCGTAAACGCTTTTATCACGGCATGTTGGGAGCGACCGATGATGTCAATATCGTCCGCATAGCCCAGCAGCTGTACGGACCTGTTGAAAATAGTGCCTTCCGTGTTAACATCTGCCCTGCGCACTATCTGCTCCAGTACGAGATTGAAGAAGTCACATTATAGCGCGTCTCCTTGCCAAAATCCGGTGCATGTTTGGAATAGTTCCGAAATGCACGTTGCATCGCGTTTTTGACGTTCACACAGTACGTCGGATAGGATCTTATATGCGACATTAAGCAGGGATATGCCTCGATAGTTCTTGACTTTCTTGACTTTTTTGACTTTCCATTGCTTAAATTTCACTGATAAAGCGTGTAAGAATTTTGTAGACGATGTTGAGGAGACTTATGCCTTTGTATTTGGTGCAGCTCAGAGGGTCTTATTTTTTGTGGATCGGGTTCCATTCTTCAGGCGTACTGTTATCCAACGAAATGTTGCTTTTGAGCTGGTGAATGTTACTTACCAAATCATCTACACCGGATTAGTAAAGCTCGGTAGAAGGCTGTCATTTCTAACAGCCTTGTTAAGATGAAGTTTAGATATTGCTATCCTCACCTCATTTACGTCGAGTAGTGGTCTCTGTCGTTGCCAACATGGAACGGTTCGTTCTGCCATTGAACTGTCTGTAGAAGTGGTTCTTCCACATAGTCAACATCGACTGTGACTCAACAACGATTTTTATTATCTAGACAGGATTCTGTTCGTGGTTTGTTTGAGGTTTTAGAGTTTGGTAAAACGTGCGAGCATTATTCTTATAGTGGCATCTCTCTATATTCTAGATTGTTCACTTTTCTTGTTTTCTCTCTGAAATCCAAATGTTCTTCCATTCTTATTTTCATCACTTAACACTCAATGGCAGTTTTTGGAACAGCAATTGTCTTCGATTGCTGATAAAGCATTTAGGGCTAATTCTTAGCTGCTAGCATCATTGTTTTTGTTTGAAATACCAGAGGTTCTTGTTGATTGACAGGGTCAACCCAACACAACACAGTTGCGTCCGTTTTTATATCTTGAATCTAAATCTCAACGATGACGACATCTCCTAATGCCAGATGTCGTCATCGTTGAGCATCGCTTTTCACTTGAGGAACAGGAGCCACTACTTAAAATATCCGAAGAAGGCCTTATGGGAAGGCCAAGTCTCCATGGTGGAACTCCAACCTCTGCATTCTGAAAAAAAAATGCAGGCAACTTTTTAACAAAGCCAAGAGCTCCAAAGAGACACTAGATTAGGACCAATATAAGTCTCAAAACATACAAAAGCGTTTTGAGGAAATAAAAAAGAGCATCCTGGCGTAATATATTAGAAACCTCAGAGGCCCCTAGACTCCGTAAAATTCTCTACATCAATTCACCTACTTGAACCAGATGGTCAGTGGATAACATCAAGCATGGAAACCATTGACCTACTGCTGGACACCCACATTCCTGGAAGCTCCTCTAACCCTGTGGGTAGGTACTAAACAAGAGTGGATCGGTACATCCATTCTACTTACCAATATTATCATCACAAAAAAACTTATTTCTAGCTCTAAGAACAAACCTCCGCAGCCCTAGATGCTATCCTACATCTGTGCCCCTAGATATTTTCGGCTAGATAACAGACCGCTTGTGCAGCTGTGAGACTGAGATCCTCAAAATGAAGATGTTTAGCTCTAAGAAAAAAACTCCGCAGGCCTAGATGCTATCCTACATCTGTGACCCTAGATATTTTCGGCTAGATAACACACCGCCTGAGATCGAGATCCTCAAAATTTACACCTGATCAAGGTGAACTCACAAAGATTCTGAATCCTCTTAACATTACAAAAAACACCGAACACACCACTACCTAATTCAGTTCTCAGCATAACTTCAGGACAACCATTCCCAGATGCCTTAAATGGGATTCGGATAGCTCGATTCACGTCTATCTCCGAGATGCTTTACCTAAGCATATCCTTTCCCCTTTCCCTTCCCCATTGTAGCGTTCTCCAGGCGGAAATCATGGCAATTAAAGAAGCCTTGTCCGGACTGAAAAGGAATGTAATATCCACGAGGTATGTTAACATCTTCAGTGACAGCCAAGCGGCAACCAAATCCCTGGAATCCACCTCGTTCAAATCGGAATGAGCCCACGAATGCCGAATATCACTTAATAAGATGGCAGAGCATTTCACCATTCACCACTTCTGTGTGCCGGGGTACAAAGAAATTTCAGAGAACTGCAAGGCGGATGAGCTTGCCAGACAGGGCACTAGCCTTGATATCCTACAGCCAGTAGATATGTTAGGCATGCCCCTCGCTACATATAAATTACAGATCAAGCTGAATGCAATCGAGGAAGCAAACCGCAGATGGATAAACGTCGCAACGTGTCAAATATCCAGGCAACTCTGGCTTAACTATAACCAGAAGCTTGAAAATGGTGAAAAGATCAAACATCAGCAACACAATCGGTGTCCTTATGGGACACTGTCCTATAGGGTAACACGCAAAAAGGCTAGGCCTCTTTAGCAGTGACTTCTATAGAAGCTGCTTAGACGACCAAGAGAGGGAAAGTATTAATCATCTTCTCTGATCTTATATAGCTCTCTCAGACAAAGAAAACTCCATCTGGGAAACTACTTCTTTGATGATAATCTAGGTGAGCTGGCTAATATTAATGTCAGAAACCTTCTACGCTTTATTGTCAGCTCTGAATGGTTTAATTAGGGAACGAATATAGGAAAGTCGACAGATCCACGTGCTACCACAACGGACCTTTGTGGTCTAAGTGTGCACGTGCACCCACTACAACCTAACCTAACCTAAATTTCCAAAATGAGAAATCTCCTTGCGGTATTTTGAGGACATCAAGATTGTTTGATGTTGTTGAATTAACCAGAATGAAGACCCTGAGCTAACTAACCTCCATTGGATGGTTTCGACAAGGCTCTTAGTGTGGCATTGTAGAGGACACTTGTTTTTACCGACCTTTTATACCAAACTTAGACTAATTTCATGTTGTGTTCAATAAGTCCACAACGCGAGGAGTACAACATTCAGGCGGACGATCATTTGATCATGAAATTGACGAAATTCTAGACCGGTCAAGCTGAAAACTAATTACGGAAACAAATTTCCACTACCTTGCGATAAGATTAATGACGAATATGGTAAGAGACTAAAGCTGAGCAAAATATTGGGCATCTATCTTAAAAATAACCCCTACATCTAATGAAACCACTTTATTTCATCTAAAGAATGAAACAATCGTTTCCCACCCTATCAATGAAGAGGCGTTCCTTTGATGGTCACTTATGTACAAAATTAAGTTTCAAAAAGGATATTCAATGCTATTGTCGGAACACTCAATTTAATCGTTTCCTCTCGATTAAAGGATATTCTTCGAATTCAGCATCTTGTACAAAGCGCCCATATATCCTCAATAAAACCCATTAAATGGGAGCATTCCATTCACGACGGTTGCGTCTTCGTCACTTTATACCTTCCTTAAAGGTTGTATGTCCTATACGCAATAAACTCATCCAAAGCAATCCCTTGCAATAATATTTCTATTGCTATGAAAACAAAGAATTGATGTGGCAATAAAGGGCAATAAAACCCCCCAAGCCCCCCACCAACATTCCACGCAGAACAACGAGTGCGTCCAGCAGCAATGGCAATTGGTTTAAACATGGAATGGGCAATACACACCAGCCTAATTGCGTCGTTACCACGCAATACCGAGGCACCTCTTCGAACCCATATACACCAATCAACCCCCCCACCAATATACCGTTGACGTTGTTGCAAACAATCACAAAGTGGCCACAACAGACAAACGGCCAATTGGAAAAGTAACGTCTATTCATACCACTGTCCAAGCACCGAGCGCCTTATCCACCCCAATTGCCACGAGGGTAGCAGCAGAACGCTCGTATATTCTCTCGGATGAATGTGGAAATTTATTGGCACTTGGAGAACGGGTATAAAACCGTCCTAAAAATCTTCAAATAATAAATCTGCCACGAAACAAGCTACCAGTCATAGCGCAGCCACCCGCCATGACGACGACGACGACGACGACAACGACGGTAGAGCTGTGTCAGCCATTTTTCATCGCAACCACCATCAGCCGTCGTTTATGACGGAAATGCCCAGAAGACTTTAAAAACGCACCATATCCGGTGACTCAGAGTCCTTTTTTGTGTTCCGGTTTTATGGAGGAACGTCACGCTGCCGACTTTAAAGGGGTTAATGTGGAAAAATATTTTCGTGTGTGTTGGTTTATTTTTTGGGGTTTTATGCACTCGAGTGTCTTGCCAAGTCCTCCTGAGTGTTGTCTCTGTAAATAGAGAGTAGCTACCATGTGAATTTTTAGAGGCAAACAAATGGCTACACTTTGGTTGAGTCCAAAGTCGGGAAGGGTTGGCGGCATACAGCAAATGGCCCCACAATGAATTATGGATGGTAGCACCGGAATCAAAGGAATTCTTAATTCAAAGCCATTAGGATAATTTTGCAATTAATGTGAGGGGAGCAGTCGGCATCTTCTTTTGAGGTGAGGTATATCCTAGCTGGGTCCATCACAGATGCAGGATTTTTGTTACGATATGGATGACTCGCAACGAGAGGATATAATAATGTGCGACTGAAGGACTACGAACTCAAGTGTTGAAAAAGCTGGTAGAGGTAAAAATTTGTTTACAAAACGAAAAGGTGAGTGTCCTACTACCTCAGTGGAAGATTGGTGGTTTGGTGTGTGGCAAGAGCTTATCGTAAGTAATCACTAAGGCCCGGTTTTTCAGTGAGAGATCAACCTAGTTTCTGGATTAACTCTAGTTAACTCGAGAAAGTAGTTTTTCAGTCAATTTAAATCTACGACTGCACCTAGACTAGATGAGCTGCATCGACATATTCGGACAACAGGTTATCTAGAAATTTCAAGGGTAAGTCAGGCCCCTTGAACAGAGATGGTGGCGGATGAACCAAAAGGTCTACGGCAGCGCTCAATCCCGTAGTGGATACTGATGGCCCCGTGTCCTAGGGGTATCTAATGAATTGGAACTGGCCCTCCAGGTTGGGGGTTGTGCTTTGGGTTAACTACCCATCCATGGAAAAAAACATTGTTGCGAAGCAACTAATAGCCTCGGAAAGGACTGATATTACTGTTGACGACCCTGCTAAACGAAAAAAAAGACAACGACGTTCGTATCTGCACCTGTAATGTGAGAACAATAAACAGGAGAGGTGAAGGCGAACAACTAGCGGAAGCCCTTAACTGCTACAAAGCAGACATTACTGCCATCCAGGAAATACGATGGGATGGGCCGGCCAAAAAGAGGATGAAAAACTGTGACATCTACTATGGACCGTGTTTGGTGAGCAGAAACAGCGACTATTCGGATGCGGATTTGTTATAAGTGCCAGACTTAGGTAAGAAGTCTTATGTTTCCAAGACATTAACGAACGCATTGTAAAAATCCGCATCAAGGCCAAAATCGCCAAAATAAGCCATATATGCGCTTACTATCCGGCGGAAAAAAAATATGATATAGCGAAAGATTGCTTTTACCAGCTCCTTGACATAACCTTTGAGCGACTACCGACGTACGATGTCAAAATCATACTGGGAGATGTTATGCCACTCTAGCCAGCACACGGTTTGCTCATATCGATATTCACATGGGGACATGGCGGTTTCCAGATCAACGAACGGTCAACCAAATTGATCACTTTGCGATAGACAAGAGGCACGCATCCAGTATTTTGGATGTCCGAATATTCTGACGGACTAACATCGACTAACATCGACTCAGTGGTCCGAGTCGATGTTAGCCCCTTGTTATAGCCAAAGTAAGAATGCGGCTATCCACCACGCTACAACAAATCAGAAATACAGTGAAAATATTTAATGCCGAAAGGCTGCAATCGCTAGAGACCGCCAAGTCCTTCGCGCAACGCGTCTTATTCTATCGATTCACACCACACCATCAGCATCTAATGTCGAATAACAATGGCAACGATGCCAACAAGCCATTAGATCAGCCGCAACTGATGTGCTAGGTTTCCAACGGCCACCAGCAAGAAAGCCCTGGTGTGATGAGGAATGCCGACAGATGCTGGCAGCTAAGAACGAGGCCTACAAGGCTAAGCTGCAGGTGAAGACGAGAGTTGCCATTGAGCTTTATACGCAATGAAGTAGGGAAGAACACCGGCTTTTCAGAAAAAAAGAAAAAAGAGCAAGAAAAACGTGCGATCGAACAAAAAAACTCGAGCAAAAAAACTCCAGGAACGATGTTCTCAAATTTTACCAAAGTATAAAATGTCAAAGCCAAGGATACAAGGCTCGAACAGAATCCTGTCGAGATGAACAAGGAAATATTGTAGTTGAGACAGAGTCGATGCTGAGGATATGGAAGAACCACTTCTGCAGACCGGTAAACGGCGTTAACGAACAACATTCTGCTGTCAGGCAGAACGAACCGCTTAATATTGGCAACGACAGCGAAAACTGCCAACCACCCGACCTAAGTGAAGCAAGATAACAATATCTAAGCTGAAGCTTAATAAGGCCGCCGGAAATGACGGCCTTCCCGCTAAGCTTTATAAAGCTGGCGGAGATGACTTGGTAAGCAACATCCACCAACTCATAAGCCAAATCTGTTCGGTTGAAAGCATGCCTGAAGAATGGAACCTCAGCATCGTTTGCCCGATCCACAAAAAAGGAGACCCTCTGAACTGCGCCAACTACAGAGGCATAAGTCTGCTAAACATCGCCTACAAGATCCTATCTGCCGTAAAATGTGAACGCCTGAAACCGTTTACCAACAACCTGATCGGCCCTTAGTTTGGTTTTAGGCCATGAAAGTCCACAACTGATGAAATCTTCACACTTCCGCAGATCCTGGAAAAAAGAAGTCCAAATCGATACCCACCACCTATTTATCGATTTCAGAGCCGCATATGACAGCATTTATAGAGACGACTATACAGAGCCATGTCTAGTTTTGATATACCGCCCAAACTCGTCCGTTTGTGTAGGATAACGATGTAGAATTTTCGCTGCACCATCAGGGTCGGAAACGACCTCACCGACACATTCGATACCAAAAAAGGGATTTAGGCAAGGCGATGCGCTGTCATGTGACTTCTTCAATTTGATTCTTGAGAGGATGGTGCAAAACTCCCCAGCCAACACCAGAGGTACAATTTTCCAAAAGTCGGTGCAACTACTAGCATACGCTGACGATATTGACATCATTGGTAGGACTCAACGTGATGTCATAGCCACGTTTGCTAGTATAGAGAAGGAAGCGGCGAAAATGGGTTTAGCAGTAAATGAGGGTAAGACTAAGTATATGCTGTCATCACGAAAGGACTCACAACATCGACGAATTGGACAGAACGTCACCATTGACAGATATAACTTTGAGGTAGTACGGGACTTTGTCTACCTCGGCTCCGCTATTAGCTCTGACAACAACATCTCGTCAGAAATTAAACGAAGAATTACTCTTGCCAACCGCTGTTTCTTCGGGCTAAGAAGGCAATTTAGTAGTAAAGCCCTCACTCGAACTACTAAGGAGACCCTATATAAGGCCCTGATCATCCCAGTCCTGCTCTACGGCGCTGAAGCATGGACCGTATCAAAAGCGGATGAAGAAATCCTTGGTAGATTCGAGAGGAAAATTCTTCGAAAAATCTTCGGTCCCGTTTGCGTTGACGGGCTATGGAGACGAAGATTCAACCAAGAACTATACGAGCTGTACAGCGACATACCCCTAGTCAAAAAACTTCGCATTTGACGTTTACGATGGCTAGGACATGTAGAACGAATGGACACCAATACTCCGGCTCGCAGAGTCTTCGATTCCCAGCCAGACGTCGGACGCAGTAGAGGAACCCCTCGCCTTAAGTGGCGCGCACAAGTGGAAACCGACCTCAACCAACTTGGAGTGCGCAACTGGAGGCAGTTAGCTAAGGACCGGGCTAATTGGAGAGGCATGTTGGTTGAGGCCCAGGTTCATTCCGGACTGTAGCGCCACTTAAGTAAGTAAGTAAGTAGTATTCATCAGGAAAATTAGCTAAACACGTTATAACCTCGATGCAGAGCAAAACTATCATTTTGCACTACTAATGGATTCCTACTTAAGCTGGAGGTGATTTCAAAATAATAACAATTCAACCAAGTTTTCCACAAAAAAAAATTCAATGCGCGAATAAAATGCTATCTAAGTGCAAGTTCGTTGCCCCTTTAGGCATTATACCCCCATTATACCCTGCCGAAAAAAAGCTCCATTGAAGCCGGAAGAGAAACAATCTGTACTCCTGAAAATAAAAATTAACCCTGTCACATGCTTTATCGATAAATCATTAAATTGAATGCTGTGTATGTATGTATGCCGTCATTCAAACATCCACGTAGATTCCATACATTCCTTTCAACGTTGTCCGTCGGCGTCGTAGTCTGTCATACAAAATCACAACTTCAACTATGACAGGACATGTTTGTCCCCTATTTTCTCAATTCATCCAGAACGTAAGGTAACTGAAATAACTGAAATCACAAACTCTATAGCACAAATAAAACAACAAGTTTGTGGATAGGATAGGACGATGCCATCGCAGGAATACCAGATCCTTCAAAGAAAGCAAAAAAACATATCCACCACCTTAGTCATATAAGATGATTATTATGAGAAATGGAGTCACACTTTCATACAATAATAACGGGAATTTTTTTTTATTCTCCAATTCAAGATTTAATTTCAGATAACACACACCTGCTCAGACACACTTGTGAAATCCTTTTCAGATCCCAAGTTAGATTTGTTTTGGTACACACGTTCATGCACGTATGCTTCGGGGGAGTTCGTGAGGCTCTTCGATAGTCACCCTGGAAGGCACTGGAATTCTTGGCGAAGAGCTGGCAAGGAAGATACCTTTCATTTCGCCTTTGTTCGCGCGTAAGGATACATCATACACAAATAATCAAACAATCGAAAGAGTATACAAAAATAAAGCGGGATATATTATATACCGGTGGGTGTACTCTGGTGCATCAACGGTTAGGTGACCAAGAAGGATCTATCGAGGAAATGTAAACAATTTGTATGTGTGTGAGTTTGTGTGGAGAGTGTGCCACGATTTATTACGAACATGTGAATATGTGACCGAACGAACCAGCAGAGCATCCATGATTCTTTAGTCGCGCTCCTCTCCTATCCGCAGCTGGATTCCTTCTGTGGAGTTCAAGTGGATAAGGACTCACTTGATTGCAAAAGATGTATCTTGTAATGGATTTATGAATGCGAACGAGTGGCAAATGAATGAATTTTTATTTTCTGCACACACAGCATGCTGTGCCAAGAGATAAGAATCCTTTCTCTGGTCCACCTACCACCTTTGTTGTTGTTTTTCTCTTTAAAGTTTGCAAAATGGTGTGCGATATCCTTTTATTTCTGGTTCTTTGGTAAAGTGTACTCACGAAATGCACCTTAATAGCCAAAGGGTTATCAAAAAGATATGAACTCTCGGTTGGAGTTTTCTCAAGTTGTGTGTGTATGGGATGATAGGACATGCACACAAACACACAGATATTATATGATGGTGGTTTGTTTGTTGGGTACTCAGAGGTATCCTTTTGAGGTTGCAATGCGCGTTGATCTGTTTACTCGCATTCGACTTGTGGGTATATGGTTGGATTGAATGGGTAAATCGAAAGCATGTAGGTGGTTGAAACGATTCCTTGTCTGATCCTTGTTATAGCTTTTCTTATCAGCTTTAAGATTTTAACATCACCTTGGGTAAAACGCATTCAAGAAAAGGTTTTTTTTTAAGAAATAAAAATTCTTTCTAATGTCCGCTGCTTCTTTACGATGTGGACGAAAAGATACTTTTCTCAGCTAACGTCTGTTTAGAAAAGTGCTGGATCACAGGCTGGGAAACTGTTATTTTTTTTGGTTTCAAATATTGACAATAGATGAAGGACATTCGTCATGTAATCTAATCGACACTAGATATTTTTTTTAGGACGAAGTGATTATAAAATTTACACTTTTCTGAGTCCAGTTAGTAGTTGAAGTGTTCTTTCATTTTTCCCCTTAAGTGGAGTATTTGATGTGAAGTGGGGGTGTGATGTCTAGGGATGTATATTCAGTTCAGGAATGCCGAACACTAGTAATTTGATAAATCAATTGAAGTAATGGAGACCTGATTACAATATAAAGTGTTTTGCAATAAAGGTAGGACAACGTTGAAATGCAACACGTGAAGTATTAACGAGATTTTGGCCAAAATGGCCGGGGTTATGTTGAGCATATTTCTTACTTACTTACTTACTTACTTAAGTGGCGCTACAGTCCGGGATGAACCTGGGCCTCAACCACCATGCCTCTCCAATTAGCCCGGTCCTTAGCTAACTGCCTCCAGTTGTGCACTCCAAGTTGGTTGAGGTCGGTTTCTATTTGTGCGCGCCACTTAAGGCGAGGTCTTCCTCTACTACGTCCGACGTCTGGCTGGGAATCTAAGACGCTGCAAGCCGGAGTATTGGTGTCCATTCGTTCTACATGTCCTACCCATCTTAAACGTGCAAGCGGAGTTTTTTGACCAGGGATATGTCGCTGTACAGCTCGTATAGTTCGTGGTTGAATCTTCGTCTCCATAGCGCGTCAACGCAAACGGGACCGAAGATTTTTCGAAGAATTTTGCTCTCGAATCGACCAAGGATTTCTTCATCCGTTTTTGATACGGTCCATGCTTTTAGCGGCGTAGAGCAGGGTCTTATATAGGGATCTCCTTAGTAGTTTGAGTGAGGGCTTTACTACTAAATTGCCTTCTTAGCCCGAAGAAACTGCGATTGGCAAGAGTAATTCTTCGTTTGATTTCTGACGAGATGTTGTTGTCAGAGTTAATAGCGGAGCCGAGGTAGACAAAGTCCCGTACTACCTCAAAGTTATATCTGTCAATGGTGACGTTCTGTCCAATTCGTCGATTTTTTTTGTGTCCTTTCGTGTTGACAGCATATACTTAGTCTTACCCTCATTGACTGCTAAACCTATTTTTGCCGCTTCCTTCTTTATACTAGCAAACGTGGCTATGACATCACGTTGAGTCCTACCAATGATTTCAATATCGTCAGCGTATGCTAGTAGTTGCACCGACTTTTGGAAAATTGTGCCTCTGGTGTTGGCTCTGGAGTTTTGCACAATCCTCTCAAGAATCAAATTGAAGAAGTCACATGACAGCGCATCGCCTTGCCTGATTCCTTTTTTGGTATCGAATGTATCGGTGAGGTCGTTTCCGACCTTGATGGTGCAGCGAGAATACTCCATTGTCATCCTACACAAACGGACGAGTTTGGACGGTATACCAAAACTAGACATGGGTCTGTATAGTTCGTCTCTATAAATGCTGTCGTATGCGGCTTTGAAATCGATAAATAGGTGGTGGGTATCGATTTGGACCTCTTGGATTTTTTCCAGGATCTGCCGAAGTGTGAAAATTTGATCGATTGTGGACTTTCCTGGCTTAAAACCACACTGATAAGGGCCGATCAGGTTGTTGGTAAACGGTTTCAGGTGTTCACATATTACGGCAGATAGGATCTTTTAGGCGATGTTTAGGAGACTTGTTCCTCTATATTTGGTGCAGTTCAAAGGGTCTCCTTTTTTGTGGATCGGGCAAACGATGCTGAGGTTCCATTCTTCAGGCATGTTTTCATCCGACCAGATTTGGCTTATGAGTTGGTGGATGTTATTTACCAATTCATCTCCGCCAGCTTTATAAAGCTCAGTGGAAAGGCCGTCTTTCCGGCGGCCTTATTAAGCTTGAGTTCAGATATTGCTATCCTCACTTCACTTCACTTGGCTGTTTTTGCTTCCGCTGCCAATATTAAATGGTTCGTTCTGCCTGGCAGCGGACTGTTTTTCGTCATCGCCGTTTAACAGTCTGCAGAAGTGGTTCTTCCATATCCACAGCATCGACTGGGTCTTAACTACGATATTTCCTTGTTCATCTCGACAGGATTCTGTTCGATCGCGTGCTTTTCTTGCTCTTTTTTCATTTTTCTGAAAAGCCGATATTATTTCCTTCTTCTTTGCCTATAGAGCTCAATGGCAGCTCTCGTCTTCACCTGCAGCGTAGCCTTGTAGGCCTCATTCTGGGCTGCGAACATCTATCTGCATCCCTCATCAAACCAGTGGTTTCTTGCTGGTGGCCGCGAGAAACCTATAACATCAGTTGAGGCTGATCTAATGGCTTGTTGGCATCGTTGCCATTATTCTTAGACATTAGATGCTGGTGGTATGGTGTGAATCGAGAGGTTAAGGGATACGCGTTACGCGTAGGCCTTGGCGATCTCTTGCGATTGCAGTCTTTCGACACTAAATTTTTTCACAGTATTTGTGGTTTGTTGTGGCGTGGTGGATATCCGCATCCTTTCCTTTCCTGCACCAAGGTAGAGGTCCGAGTCAATTTTAGCCCCTGGGAATGATCGGAAATCCAAAATACTGGATGCGTGCCTCTTATCTATCGCAATGTGGTCAATTTAGTTGACTGTTCGCTGATCTAGAGACCGCCATGTCCCCTTGTGAATATCGAGATGAGCAAACCGTGTGGTGGCTATAGTGGCATTTCGTTCCGTAGCGAAGCCTAAGTCCGTTGCCAGACGTGTTGTCGTTTAGGCTGTGTTTTCCGACAATTCTGCTAAAGATGCCTTCTCTTCCTACCTTTGCATTAAAATCTCCCAGAACGATTTTAACATCGTACTCTGGAAGTCGCCAAGGAGCTCGTAGGAGCAATCTTAAGCTATTTCGTCTTTTTCCTCCGTCGGAGCATGAGCGCATATAAGGCTTATGTTGGCGAATTTGGCCTTGATGCGGATTGTTACAATGCGTTCGCTATTGTCTTGGAAACATAAGACTTCTTGCTGAATGTCCCGCTGGTGGTATTTTATTTGCCATTTAACAAACATACAGAGCTCTATCTGTTATCTGAGATGCAATTTCCTGTAGGAACAGTCCGATTGATGAAACATTTGTTTTACTAATTTATAGAACCCAAGAACTAATTTATAGGAACCGATTTTTCGAAATCAATTGAAAACCGACTGGCTAAAATACAGGGAAACTACGAAAAGACTAGTTTTCCCTGCTCAACCTAGCCCTCCTAGTAGTACCTAGGAGCTTGATAAACTTTTTGATAAGCTAACTTCCGCTTTTAACGAATCCTGTCCACTAAAAAAACCTAGAGGCAGACAAAAACCTCCATGGTGGTCTGAAAGTCTAGGAAGTGGAAGTGTAGAAAACTTTTCAATAAAGTTAAGAGCTTGAATGAATCTTATAACTGGATCTCCTTCAAAGAGACCACATCAATATACAAAAAGGAACTGAGGAAGTCCAAGAGCAAATCCTGGAGACTCTTTTGTTATAAAGTAGAAGAGACTTCCGAATCGTCTAGACTGCGAAAAATCCTATCAACTAGTCCAAATGTTCCAAGATATCTCAAAAACCTAGATAACACTTGGACGACCTCAAGCAAAGAATCCATAGAGCTACTAATGGACACCCGTTTCACAGGTAGCTCACAGAAAGCTTTTCAAGACGACATCAAGAAAACCAATCTATTGACCGGCAACTTTCAAGATCTCATAACAAAAGATAAATTACTTTGGCCAATACACAGCATCAAACCCTTTAAATCCGCGGGACCGGACGGCATTGTACCAGCCGAGCTAAAGCGCACTTTGGATCTCATCCTACCATGGTTGGATGCCATTTTTAGGGGCTGCATTGAGCTGATCTACATTCCCAAGGTTTGGAGAGAAGTGAAAGTATTATTCATACCCAAATCTGGTAAAAGTTTTCACATCAAGCCGAAAGACCAGACACCGATTAGCTTATCATCATTCTTTCTGAAACCCCTGGAAAGACTGATTGATATTCATCTTCGCAGTAGCATTGGTATAGAATCTGTAGAAACAGCCCTGTACACATTAGTCCATATTATTGAAAAGTCGTTATGCTGCAAGGAGTATACTATGGTTGCATTCCTGGACATCGAAGGAGCTTTTAACAACGTTAATTCGGGAGCGATCGTCAAGGCGCTAACATGTCTGAAAGTCTATCAGTCACTTGAAATGCTGATTAATTTGATATTAAATAGCCGGATTATCAACACAACATTGGTTGGTGCTTCGACCATAAGACATGTGAGTAGAGGGACCCCGTTTCTGTCTCCTCTTCTCTGGAAAGTGTCAGAGGGATACCACTTGATTGCCTATGCGGATGACGTCGCTATCGCTGTCTCAGGGAAACACCTGAATATACTCAAAGAGCTTCTCCAAAACGCACTGTGCAGCTATGGACTGGGTGTCAACCCACACAAGACTGAACTGGTCCTGTTCACTAGGAAATATAAAATTCTTCACATTGTTCCCCCTTCACTAAACGGAATCGAACTAGTCTTCTCAGACAAAGCAAAGTACCTATGGGACTTATTTTGGAAAGGATGCTTAACTGGAAGCTAAAGATAACAGAAAAAGTAAAGAAGGCGATAGGCGCACTTTATTCCTATGCAAGGAAGCCATAGGCATGAAATGGGAATGAACCCTCATATCAGGCATTGGCTCTATATCTCGGTCATAGGACCGATACTTCTTTATGGAGTGGTGGTATGGTATACAGCGCTAGAGATAGCTTTCAACAGCAAAAAACTAGCCAAGGTGCAAATAACTGTGCGTCTGTGCATCGGTGGTGCGCTCCTTGATGTTTTCAGCAAGCAAATGGCAGCTAACTCAGCCATACGTCCTAAAGCCATCCAAAAACTCAAAAATTCAAAAAATTCTCAACGAATATACGAATATTCCTGAAAACACCGATTACACCCTTACAAGGTTTAACTCTGATAAGAATTTCCAGGTCACAGTCAAAGAGAGAGCGTCATTGGAGAGTAACGAACCTGTAATAAACGACTCGACCCATTTTTATAGCGATGGCTTCAAAACAAATGACGGAGTGGGTGGTGGTGTCTACAGGCTAAATCTCAGCCTATCCTTCCGTTTTTCTGATCATTGCAGCTTGTTCCAGGCGGAACTCATGGCGATCAAAGAATCCTTATCCTGGCTTGAAAGAGAATGTAATATCTGCTAAGGATATCAGCATTTTCTCAGATAGCCAAGCGGCCATAAAGTCTCAACAAATTCAAATACATCCCTAAATTGCCGATCATCTCTGCAGGAGATGTCTAAGCATTTTACATTCTCCTATGCTGGGTGACTAGGCATAGTGACATTCCAGGAAACTGTAAGGGGGATGATCACGCCAGACATGGGCTAAATTACCAGCTGTACCCGAGACGGGTGCATTAGGTATTCCTATCGCTACATGCAGAAGCCTAACATGCGTATAGCAAATCAAATCTCAGGTGATGTCTTGGCACGACGTGTCAAATAATTAAACAAATTTGGCCAAGCTAGATTTGAGAAGATCAAAGGGACTGATTTTGCTCGATAGATCGCATATAAGCGCCACCATAGGTGTCATCACCGGACACTGTATATAATAGGCAGGGACGCAGAAAGGCTAGGTCTCTGTTCAAACGACTTCTGTAGGAGCTGTATGGACGAAGAGGAAGAAGAAACAATACTTCATCTCCTTTGTAACTGCCCAGCCGCATCAAACAAACGGAAGCTACATCTTGGAGCTTACTTACTTATTTACTTAAGTGGCTCTACAGTCCGGAATGAACCTGGGCCTCAACCAACATGCCACTCCAATTAGCCCGGTCCTTAGCTAACTGCCTCCAGTTGCGCACTCCAAGTTGGTTGAGGTCGGTTTCCACTTGTGCGCGCCACTTAAGGCGAGGTCTTCCTCTACTGCGTCCGACGTCTGGCTGGAAAACGAAGACTCTGCGAGCCGGAGTATTGGTGTCCATTCGTTCTACATGTCCTAGCCATCTTAAACGTCCAATGCGGAGTTTTTTGACCAGGGGCATGTCGCTGTACAGCTCGTATAGTTCTTGGTTGAATCTTCGTCTCCATAGCCCGTCAACGCAAACGGGACCGAAGATTTTTCGAAGAATTTTCCTCTCGAATCTACCAAGGATTTCTTCATCCGCTTTTGATACGGTCCATGCTTCAGCGCCGTAGAGCAGGACTGGGATGATCAGGGTCTTATATAGGATGCCCATAGTAGTTAGAGTGAGGGCTTTACTACTAAATTGCCTTCTTAGCCCGAAAAAACAGCGATTGGCAAGAGTAATTCTTCGTTCGATTTCTGACGAGATGTGGTTGTCAGAGTTAATAGCGATGCCGAGGTAGACAAAGTCCCTTACTACCTCAAAGTTATATCTGTCAATGGTGACGTTCTGTCCAATTCGTCGATATTGTGTGTCCTTTCGTGTTGACAGCATATACTTTGTCTTTGTGGCTATGACATCACGTTGAGTCCTACCAATGATGTCAATATCGTCGGCATATGCTAGTAGTTGCACCGACTTTTGGAAAATTGTGCCTCTGGTGTCTGGCTCGGGAGTTTTGCACAATCCTCTCAAGAATTAAATTAAAGAAATCACATGACAGCGCATCGCCTTGCCTAAATCCTTTTTTGGTATCGAATGTGTCGGTGAGGTCGTTTCCGACCCTGATGGAGCAGCGATAATTCTCTATCGTCATCCTATACAAACGGACGAGTTTGGGCGGTATACCAAAACTAGACATGGCTCTGTATAGTCGTCTCTATAAATGCTGTCATATGCGGCTTTGAAATCGATGAATAGGTGGTGGGTATCGATTTGGACTTCTTGAGTTTTTTCCAGGATCTGCCGAAGTGTGAAAATTTGATGGTTGTGGACTTTCCTGGCCTAAAACCACACTGATAAGGGCCAATCAGGTTGTTGGTAAACGGTTTCAGGCGTTCACATATTACGGCAGATAGGATCTTGTAGGCGATGTTGAGGAGACTTATGCCTCTGTAGTTGGCGCAGTTCAGAGGGTCTCCTTTTTTGTGGATCGGGCAAACGATGCTGAGGTTCCATTCTTCAGGCATATTTTCTTCCGACCAGATTTGGCTTATGAGTTGGTGGATGTTACTTACCAAGTCATCTCCGCCGGCCTTATAGAGCTCAGCGGGAAGGCCGTCATTTCCGGCAGCCTTATTAAGCTTGAGTTTAGATATTGCTATCCTCACTTCACTCAGGTCGGGTGGTTGGCAGTTTTCGCTGTCGTTGCCAATATTGAATGGTTCGTTGGAGCTTACTATTTTCAAAATTTCAGTTATTTGGCAAAGCTTCCTCCGGTTCATCAAAATTTTTGAATGGTTTTCTCACGGATAGTAAGGAGAATAGACAAGATCTACATGGTATCACAATGGACCAAAAAATGGTCTAAGTGTGCTGGTGAACTCGCTGGCAGCCACTCTAACCTAACCTAACCTAACCTAACCTAACCTAACCTAACCTAACCTAACCTAACCTAACCTAACCTAACCTAACCTAACCTAACCTAACCTAACCTAACCTAACCTAACCTAACCTAACCTAACCTAACCTAACCTAACCTAACCTAACCTAACCTAACCTAACCTAACCTAACCTAACCTAACCTAACCTAACCTAACCTAACCTAACCTAACCTAACCTAACCTAACCTAACCTAACCTAACCTAACCTAACCTAACCTAACCTAACCTAACCTAACCTAACCTAACCTAACCTAACCTAACCTAACCTAACCTAACCTAACCTAACCTAACCTAACCTAACCTAACCTAACCTAACCTAACCTAACCTAACCTAACCTAACCTAACCTAACCTAACCTAACCTAACCTAACCTAACCTAACCTAACCTAACCTAACCTAACCTAACCTAACCTAACCTAACCTAACCTAACCTAACCTAACCTAACCTAACCTAACCTAACCTAACCTAACCTAACCTAACCTAACCTAACCTAACCTAACCTAACCTAACCTAACCTAACCTAAATAAATGATTGTCGACAAAGCTTAAAACTATCCTAGTACTTGCTACAATCTTTAAGAATTACACGCACACATCCAAAAATCTGGTTATCTCCTACAGCAAAAATAAAATCTCGTAAATTGCATTGAGTTTCGGCACCACCCAACATGATTTAAATTTTTAATTTCTCCTTTTGACACACAGACAAGCATTCCAGGACGAAATGCGTTGATAAATTCTCTCATAGTTTTCATATTGTGTCCTTCCATTTCACTGCATTCCATTGAATTCGCTTCTCATCGAAATCCACACACAACCAAACCATCAACGACCACTAAAACGGAACGAAAAATCAGCCAAAGAGGAAGCACCGCTACTAACTAAAAAAAAACACCGGCTTATATCCTGTCCAGGGACAATGAGAATTTTCGTTTAGGCAACGGAACCTATTACAGAAAGAATCACTTCATCCTGTTGTCCTGTCGTTTTTTTCCCGTTTTTCCTTATTCGCTAGAACTTTGTGATTTTTTTGTTGTCGCTCCTTTTAAGCGAAAAATCTTCTCGTTGACCCAGATTCACTGGTGTTGGACGGTGTGGTGATGCTGGTAAGGCGGTAGTGGCCAGAAAAAGGATTATTCATTTAGGCAAATGGTAAAACTTTAGTTTTCGCTTAGCAAGTCCGAATAGAGTTTGGATAAGTAATGACCGCGTGATGATGATAGAAGTGTTGAGTAAATTGGGTCATCGTTGGCAGGCAGGAGTTGCCCGCTTTGCATTGCAATCAGGCGTTTTTTTTTTTTTTTTGAAAAATAAATTTCGCTTGTATGCATTTGATATTTTCTCTTGGCGTCTTTTCTTATTCGAGGAAGATGCAAAAGAAAAACAATATTCAAAGGAATAGCTGATATATTTAGTTGCTTTGAAAGTGCGATTGCTATTTAGCGTAATTTGCTGCATTTTCTTATGCGAAGTTGCTACAGGGTGGGCATGATGCAAATTTCCTAAAATATAATTTGATTTCAAATGTTGTAGTATAAGGAAAAAAATATGTTTGTCCAGAGTTTGATCGACCAGAGCGAGAAGGGGATTCATCTTAAGGACAATCATGGAATATTCTCCCAGGTCATGTCTAAGGGTTTAGTTATAGCTTTCATTGAACAACATCATTGGAACACAAAACATGATGGAATTGAAAATTTACATCCATAGCTGGTTATAGGAATCATTGGAAATTTCCAAAAAGTAAAAGAAAATTTCCACAGATGTTTTTCAACGATAGCTATAACTGAACCCTAAGAAAATCGAAATTTCATGTTATAACGGGTGATTTTTTAGCTGGTTTGGTTTTGGCAACACTGGTTTTGATAGCTGACGTGTGTTTAGTACCTTGTGTCACTGTCAAACAGCTTCAGTTTGGTTTGCAATTTAACCATGGATCGTCTTACAAATGAACAACGCTTGCAAGTTATTGAATTTTACTATCAAAATTCGTGCTCGGTTCGAAATGTTCATCGCGCGCTGCTTCCATTTTATGATCGGCATTCTCGACTTTCTGAGCAGTCTATTCGGAAGATTGTGACCAAATTTCGCACCAAATTTACTTTGTTGGACATTAAACCACTAACACGTTTACGTACTGTGCGTAGTGAAGAAAATATTGCGGCCGTATCAGCTAGTGTGACAGAAGACCGCGAAATGTCGATTCGGCGCCGTTCCCAGCAGTTAGGCCTTTGTTACAGCACTACGTGGAAAATTTTGCGGAAGGATTTAAAGCCTTTTAAGATACAGCTGGTGCAAGAACTAAAGCCAGCCGACCTACCACAACGCCGAATTTTTGGTGAATGGGCTCTTGGAAAGCTGGCCGAGGATCCGCTTTTTTATCGAAAAATTGTGTTCAGCGATGAGGCTCATTTTTGGTTGAATGGGTACGTAAATAAGCAAAATTGCCGCATTTGGAGTGAAGATCAGCCAGAAGCATTGCAACAGCTACCAATTCATCCCGAAAAAGCCACTGTTTGGTGCGGTTTATGGGCCGGCGGCATTATTGGGCCATATTTCTTCAAAGATGATGCGAATCGCAGCGTTACTGTCAATGGTGAACGCTACCGAGCGATGATAACAAACTTTTTTTTGCCCGAAATGGAAGTTCTTGACTTGCATGATATGTGGTTTCAACAAGACGGTGCCACATGCCACACAGCACGCGAAACAATGCCGCAATTGCGAGGCGAGTTTGGTGAACAGTTAATTTCACGTTTCGGGCCGGTCAATTGGCCGCCTAGATCGTGCGATTTGACACCATTAGATTATTTTTTGTGGGGGTATGTCAAGGCTAATGTCTATAGGGACAAGCCCGCTTCGATTGACGCACTGGAAGCCAACATCCATGCATTCATTCGTGAGATACCGGCCGATATGTGTGAAAGAGTATGCCAAAATTGGACTCAGCGGATGGGCTACCTGAGACGCAGCCGTGGTCAACATTTGCATGAAATTATCTTTAAACATTAAATTGCAAGGTTCAAACTATCGATTCAAATAAATATTTCATTCATTTTTTCGAATTTTTTGTGTTTTTTTTTTTTAAAAAGTTCTAAACCTCTTAAAAAATCACCCGTTATATGTATTTAAACCCGTTCATTCTATTAAATAGCCTTTGATTCAATGTTGGATAAAAGACTTCTCAAAAGTTAAAGGCAATCTAGTTGCCAAAGCATCAGGTTTTAGAGTTCGAGAAGACGATCCGAGGGCACATTGTGTAACTTAACTGATATAAGTACTTAGAAGGGTTAAGTAAACAAAATTCTGAAACGCCATTCAGCTCTCTCTGTCGAGCTAGTAAAAGCCATATGGATTGAAAGATTTCATGACAAGATTTCATTCTGAAGCAAAAGCATCCTCAACATCGATCTTCGTACAGCTCATAAAGTTATCGATTAGACCATCTCCTCTACTCACTTTTCTTGAATATCGAATATTTCTTCGTTCAAAAGTGCCTGGCGACCTTTTGATTAGCTAGCCATACTTGCGCACTGCAGAATTCTGTGCAGGCTGACCTCTTTTTCTTTTCTGTGCAGGTGCACCTCATTCATGTAATAAACATGAACAAAACTTAAAAAAAAAACATATTAAATAGACCGGCTCACCTTCTAAACCGGCCAACAGCAGGAGCCTAGAATCTGCTGTCGGAGTAGCTCCTCAAGAGCTGTAAGGGAAGTCGAACTGTAAAGCTTCAAGCTCGCAGTCCCTCATCCCAACCAATAGCCGCGTGGAGCTAAGGTGTTCGGAACCCACCCACCGTTCCTAAAGGACTCCTCGGAAAAGTTCTGTAAAGCCTCGAGCTTGCAGTCACACGCTCCTCTTAAGTCAAAAGAATATTGGAAACAAAGGACTGCAAAGCTACAAGCTCGCGATCCAATTTCTCCAAGATTCTTTACAGACAACACCGCTCAGCGGCAAGCCAAATGGAATTTATCCAAAGGATTCCGAAAGAATCCAGTACGGCCAAGCTTTTGGTCAAACTAGCCTAAGCAACCAAAGTAGCCAATGGAGTGCTCACTGAAGAGAGCAAGGACACTACGTTCAAGCTAGAGAGATTCGGTTTCCAAGCTGGCCAAATTGAGAAATAACAAAAAAGACTCCAAGCCCGCCAGCGCGACATCCAAGTCTTTCAGTGAGGTGCTCAAAGGAATCTTTATGCCAGCGGTGTTTGACCGCAGCCACATCGATGGTACAATTACAACTGAGAGGTAGAAGGTGGTACCTCCTAAGATGGCTACAGTATTCCTCAGCATATTGGCGGAATACCCGGGGCCTTCACCCTGTTGTCGTGATGCCGGCTGGCATCAAGCTAATCGATTGTGTGGATCAGAGATCGTTTGATCTCTATCGGATAGCCATAACCAAATCGGCTAGGTGTGGCCTGTAGTGAAGCTAGAGGTGATTGGAAGGATGACATACCAAGTCGTTTACGATCGCGCACCTGGACCGCAGCTGAACCTTCAAACGCGGATGAAATAATCCAAATTATAACCTTCTGCAACCCCACTCTTCCGACACACAATTGAAAGGTGGTCAAGTTGGACCAAGTACAGGGATTTTATAGATAATAAATAAAGAATCCCTTTTCCCCTTTTAGAGCGAAATGGGCTTTATAAGTAATGGCTTTGAGTCTATCAAACAAAGTCTTCAAAAAGGATGAGTCGGATGCCGAAGCGGTTCGTCCTCTTCCCACATTACAGGGGCCTCAGAACATGGTACTGGTGTGAATTTTCCATCGTTGGAAGATGGATCTGACTCATCAATAACGAAGAGGGAAACTGGTAACAGCTTTCCATATCTGGCAGATGGATCAGCTTTATCAAATCCAGAGAGGGAAACTGAAAACAATACTCTGTCTCTCAATTGAGTAAACACCTCGTTGATGGAGACAGAATCATTAAACAGTGATTCTCTGATGCAGGATTACATTTTGGCATCCTCGGACTTGGAAAACAAGTGGTGGAGAGATCTGACTGTAGAAAAAGTGCTTCGATTGACACAGAATAATCTCCTCCACTCCAAAACGGCTTCAGGCGCACTTCTTCTCCTCCTAAGAACACACGGAGTGACGGAGAAGACATTGTTTTGATCCAGAAACCTTGGGAGACCTAGTATGTGGACTCAAGACTCGAGACTATACTCTCTTGTTTGGAAAGGACAAAGGTAAACCAATATCCTGTATACTCGCCAAGAGTATCATAAATGTTTATTCTCTCTCCAATTACAGCGATCGAGATATTACCGTAGCACAACTGGAAGTCAAAACAGAGATATAGGGTTGGTTTCGGCCTATCTCGCCCATGACCATGTGTGACCCTTTCCTAAGGAAAACCTGAGGAAGACGATCGCAGATGCGGAGATACGTAAAGCTGGTCTCATTCCAGGGAGTGGTGCTAACGCACATCATACAATCTGGGACAGTTCTGACATTAATAAACGAGGTGAGTTACTTTTTAATGACAATAATGAACGAGGTGAGTTACTTTTTGATTATCTTTTAAGAACGAATCTCTTACTATGCAACAATTGTAATGAACCAACGTTCATCACCAACAATAGACAAGAAGATCATGACATCACAATTGTCTCAAATTACATCTACCACATGTATCTAGTGAGCACTTTTTTTCCTACCACAGATACATACAATCCGATCTAGATGATCATATCCCTCGCAAACCGATTTTTCTTGCCCTTAGACTTTGTAGACCGCTGTTGAAGGGATAACTACCTTCGGCGGTATTTAAAATCATAGAATTTTCAGATCGTTAGTTTTTTTTTAGCACTGTGTTTCCTAGGAAAGGTGTTAGAGCATAAACTAGCCCTTTACCTCTAGATGTTCTTGATTTTTCAAATACCAAGTGCCTTCCAGAGGTTTTCCTTCGTTTTGGATTTAATTGTCCAATTGTTACTGTCCAATGTTCAACTTTAATAGCTTATGATTCGCTGGTCCCCTCCTCTCAACATAGATTACTCGATATAAGTATCGAGCTTCCTCCATACGGTGAGATTTTTTTTTATTAAATTAGGTTCCCCAGGCACCTTGATCTTCAGCCCTACCGAGGTATCCGTCGGAGCGGACAATTTTCCGCAACGCATACTTCGGATGTTCAAATTCCATTCGAGTTATGTGTCATTGGAAAAAATACTACACAAATGCTACAAGGTTTCACTTCACTACAATTCTTAAATAAATTCCGCAAAGAATTTGTGTCGGAGGAAATCGAAATTCCACTTAGCTGTCAAAAATTGAACGGAAAATGCTCCTGAACGCACTTCAACACAATTCGCAAGGATGCTTTATAAAATGTCAGAGAAATATTCCGAACAGCTTTCCGAAGCAAAAATCCTCCGAATTGTACAAAATCTGAGAATTTTCGGCTCCGACGGATACCTCGATAGGGCTGCTTGTCAGTTCTGCGGGTAGATTTTGATGGACACTATGCATTCCACCAGAGTTCTTAAATCAGTTTTTCTTGCCCTTCTATGGAATTGGGTAGTTTTAGTTGTCGCCTAGCATAGCTCACCAAATTTGCCGACTCCACACCATCGCCATCTAAGATGGCTCCAACGACAGGGCGTCTACCCTGAGCGGATGCAAAACGCTTTGGCATAAGCTTTATCCGAAACCTTTGCCATTCTCTATATCATTTTCCTATTGGCTGTTTGAACCAATGACCACATATTAAACTGCAATTCCTAATAATGCTCAATGATTTCCAAATTACTTATCCTTCATCAACTCATGCAATGGCAAGCTGCCATACCTCATTCTCAAAACAGAAAATCATTAATTTACCTCGTAACTTAACGACAGGCCCATTAATTACAAAAGAAATAAAAAAAATGACAAAACCTTTAAAACATGTCAGCACTCGAGTGATAGCCTAATGGTGCTCCGCCTATAACAAAACTCAATTCACCATTAAAACGCCCATTAGCGAACCTCTTAAAACCCCATAAATCGATTTATTGCCTTTTAAATAACCCACAAGTAGCTACCAAAAAAATACCAAAACCAATTGAGATATATCCCGTCTCGGGCACCCGCTCTCGAGAGCCTAATTGAATCATAACTTATCCATTTAAATAGCTCGCCTCATCGCCACCATTGATTATCTCTGCAAATTCGATTTCCTACATCGAAAGGAAACACATCCGCAGCCCGCATCCGAGCAATATTTTCGCCGCAATTCGCAAACAATTTTTGCGGCAAAGCAAAAATATACATTCATCACCTACAGGCGAAGCCAAACGCTTTCCCTATGTGTACATAAAGAGGACCGGGTAGGACCTCACCGTCTATGCCACTGTGTTGAGTGTCCGAAAACCATATATCAGGCTTATGTAACTGATCCGAAAGCAATTTATTTACTCCTCCATTTGTGACAATATCTTGGCGTACATTAATCTTTTTCTTCGGTTCGGCTTGGTCATCGGCCTTTGCGGCATCCTTCCCAACATGCTATTGCCTACATAATGCATAGAGATAGGTCCGTCTGTGTACAGTGCCGTCGTCGTCCCACACTGACCATGAATAAAAATCCTTCACCCAAACCCGAACCATAACCGCCTACCCAAAAATGCCCTAGCGAAGAAGAAATAATAGTTAGGGAATGTTTGTGGCACATCCGGAAGCTTGGATTTCCTTCGTCGGAAGAGAAAATGGCCATCGATTCTCGAGTGAAGATTGGACTGAAAGTAAAATTATGTTATAACCAAAAACAACGAAAAAGAAGCAAGGAAAACTCTTTGGAAAAGTAGGACAACGAAAAGGACCGTGACATCAAAACAAATCAAACGCTGGACAAAGTTTGTTCCTGCAAATGTCCCTTGGCAGAAATGTGTGCCTCCAGAGGAACTAGGCCAGGGAAGAAGAAATCCCATTGATACCAGCCCTCCCAACCTGGATGGTCGGTCATACACAATGCATGAAGCTAATACACACGTGTTTTATGTGGCTTGTTGAGGATACCACAAAATGCTGTACGCCATCGACCGAGTGGACAACGCCATTAATGGATGTATCCGGCCGACTGGTTTCAGCATCACCCTACCCACTGACTAGAAGTTGTGTTGCTTCCGAAGTAGCCCCATTGGCATTTTGGGGCAATTTATCGAAGACTGAAAGTGAAAAAGGTGGATCGGATTATATTTGACTTGAAGAAGTTGCAGCTCCTTCGGAGTGGAGTAGCTGTAAATATTAATCGTTAGCATAAGTAGTTGGAGTACCCTTGGTTAGTTGTAGTAGATAATTTATATCAAGTGGATGCACACATGATTATGAAGGATTTTGTAATTTAGGGATAGGTATCGGCGTAAGGTTGGTAGGTATCGGCGTAAGGTGTTTATTGAGTTAATGTTTTGATTTAGGTTAGTATACGGTATTTGTCTTCATGATAGAATAAGGCACCCTTTGTGTAAACAAAGCAATATAAAGGAATACCAAGCGCAAATCTCAGTGTAGCATCTCAATATCCTGCTTAATCAAAAGGTGGTTAGATGAGCGGTCCTCGTGATTCATTAAAAAAAAAGATGAAAGCGAACTCGAAAATTACAGATGCAGACGTGGTGTTGTGAAGGATTAATTGACATTAAATAGAAAAACTTGAAGATACAACTCAAACAAGAGGTTAGATATACGAATAACAAAAACATATTTATCTAGGCCGGTAGCTTGGTCACCTTACTCCTCTCCTTACTCAGAGAAATCGAAGAGTCTCAAAATGATAACAATCAGCTGGCATGTTTACCGTTGAGCTGGACCACAGAATATTAGCCATATCACGGAAGCACGCAGTTTACTCTTTTAAATGTTGAAAGGATCTGTTAAAAGCTAAAGAAGCCATTGTAATGACGCTGCCAAAAGCAGCATGAAAAACTCATACATTAACTTAGGTCCGTGTACAGTTAGCAGAATCAGCGACTATTAAGATCTGGATTTGTGATAACCGTTGGAGTTTGCCCGATTCTGACTGACAAGGTTTAAAGAACAGCATGTGTATTCATAACAGGAGCTATGTGCACCAGCCCCACAGCAGGTTTGGAAACAATTCTAAATCTCCCCCCAATCGACCTACAGCTGATTGACACGGCAGCGAAATGCGCAGCACGCCTCAAAGAAGTGGGCAACATTTGGCCCACAATACTGAACATGAGAATGGGACATCTGACTACACCATCCAATATCACGACTTTGATACTAAATACTCAAACAGAATACCTAGTAAGCAAAGCTGTCGTACCCGGCTTTGAAATCGATGAACAGGTGGTGGGTATCGATTTGGACTTCTTGGGTTTTTTCCAGGATCTGCCGAAGTGTGAAAATTTGATCGGTTGTGGACTTTTCTAGCCTAAAACCACACTGATAGGGCCCATCAGGTTGTTGGTAAACGGTTTCAGGCGTTCACATATTACGGCAGATAGGATCTTGTAGGCAATGTTGAGCAGACGTATGCCTCTGTAGTTGGTGCAGTTCAGAGAGTCTCCTTTTTTGTGGATCGGGCAAACGATGCTGAGGTTCCATTCTTCAGGCATACTTTCATCCTACCAGATTTGGCTTATGGGTGTTACTTACCAAGTCATCTCTGCCAGCTTTATAAAGCTCAGCGGTAAGGCCGTCATTTCCGGCGGCCTTATTAAGCTTCAGTTTAGATATTGCTATTTTTGCTTCACCTAGGTAGGGTGGTTGGCAGTTTTCGCTGTCGTTGCCAATATTAAGCGGTTCGTTCTGCGTGACAGCGGAATGTTGTTCGTCATTACCGTTTAACAGCCTGACGAAGTGGTTCTTCCATATCCTCAGCATGGACTGTGTCTCAACTACAATATTTCCTTGTTTATTTCGACAGGATGTATCCTTGTCTTTGACGTTTTACACTTTGGTAAAACCTGCAAACATCGTTCCGGGAGTGGCACCTCTCTATATCCTCGATTGCGAGCTTTTCTTGCTCTTTTTTCTTCTTTCTTAAAACCCGGTGTTCTTCCCTTCTTATTTGCCTATAAAGCTCAATGGCAGCTCTTTCACCTGCAGCTTAGCCTTGTAAGCCTAGTTCTTGTCTGCGACCATCTGTCGGCATTCCTCATCAAACCAAGGGTTTCTTGCTGATGGGTGCGAGAAACCTAGCACATCAGTTGCGGCTGAACTAAAGGCTTGTTGGCATCGTTGCCATTGTTCTTTGACACTAGATGCTGGTGGTATCGTGTTGATACGCGTTGCGCGGAGGTCTTTTTCACAGTATTTCTTGTTTCCTTGTGGTGTGGTGGATATCCGCATCCTTACCTTTGCTGCAACGAGGTAGTGGTCCCAGTCGATGTTAGCCCTTCCGAATGTTCCTACATCCAAAATACTGGATGCGTGCCTCTTGTCTATAGCCATTGGATCAATTTGGTTGACCCTTTGTTGATCTGGAGACGGCCATGTCCCCTTATGGATATCGTGGTGAGGAAACCGTGTGCTGGCTATAGTGGCATTTCGTTCCGTAGCGAAGTCAATTAGGCTAAGTCCGTTACCTGACGTGTTGTCGTGTAGGCAATGTTTTCCGGCAAAACTGCTGAAGATTTCTTCTCTTCTTACCTTTGCGTTAAAATCTCCCAGCAGTCAGCACGATTTGAACATCGTACTTCGGTAGTCGCTCATAGCTTTTGTCAAGGAGCTCATAGAATCAATCCTTAGTTACATCATCTTTTTCCTGCGTGAGCGCATATAAGGCTTATGTTGGCGAATTTGGCCTCGGTGCGGATTGTTAATTTGAAACATAAGACTACTTACCTAAGTCTGGCACTTATAACATATAATCCGCATCCGAATAGTCACTGTTTCTGCTCACTATAACACGGTCCATAGTAGATGTTACATTTTTTGGTCCTCTTTTTGCCTATCCCATTGTATTTCCTGGATGGCAGTAATGTCTGCTTTGTAGTAGTTTAGGGCTTCCACTAGTAGTTTGCCTGCACCTCTCCTGTTTAATGTTCTCTCATTCCAGGTGCAGATACGAACGTCTTTTTCCTTTTTTCGTTTAGCAGGGTCTTCAACAAAAAGATCAGTCATTTCCGAGGCCATTGGTTGCTTCATAACATGTTTTTTTTCCAACGCACACCCCCCAACTTGGAGGGCCAGTTCCAATTCATAAGATACCCCTGGCATATGGGGCCATAGGGATTGAGCTCTGCCGTTGACCTTTCGGTTCATCCGCCACCATCTCTGTTCAAGTGGCCTGTCTTACCCTTGAGATTCCTAGATAACCAGTTGTCCGAATATGTCGAAGCAGCTCATCTAGGTTCCGTTTCGTTTCGTGCCTTTTTGACAGAGCTGCTTATAGTGTTGCTGCTTTTCGTCTCGTTATCAACACTCGCACTTATCCTTTAGCAAGTCAAATCCGGTTGAATGAGACCAGTACCCGATAGTTATTTTATGTGTAGTCAGAGTTACAACCACTGGGCATTGCCAAGTTAAAGCCAATCAGAGTCTACCCTCATTCTACAACACCCAATTACAACCTGGGAAATGGATCTTCATGAGTTTTACTCAGTCAACTGTGTGGGGGCCTGATATAACAGCACAACCGGTTCTTTACAAATATTTTTTCTAAGTCAGGATACTTTTGTTGTGCCTTTTACATTTCTATGTAGGAAGGTCCGTTTGGCACTATTCACCTCACGTTGGGCAGCTTCTTGCAGCATTGTACAGTTTTTTTGTATGCCTCTTCTAATGCTTTGAAGATCTTTCATTAACCCCATCGGTGATATCTATAGCTTTGGTTTAAGTAACAAGGTTTTCCATAGGTTTTGATCAACCCTGCGCTGCATCAATATCAGGAGTAGTTCTCATAACTCTAAAGCGAAACGATCTCAGTTCATTTTATTGAGTTTCGGTATTAGAGTAGGGGATCTAAACCTTCAAATCTCATTATTATCTGGTCAGTGAATGAGGTATCTGATGATATTCTACACGTCCACCTCTCGTTTCGTTTAGCATTACCGTCAATAATGAAATCCGTGCTGTTCGAACATTAATTTTTCGTTTGGGAAGGTAGGTTTCCCGAAGCACTTTTTGTTGTAGCCCATGTTCGGGGGCAGATAATCCGATGTATTTTGCCAGGATGCATAAAAAACTTTAAGTGTGCATTATCCTGATGTTATTCAGCCTTTGCCGCTGCATCGAATTGATTTTGAAATGCAATATCGTTGAATGCTATCCGACCAAATATTCATACGATTATTTCCTCAATTTAGAGCTCTCATAAGAATGCTACTCCAATTCCCAAACAACATGTAGATACAGCACAACAACCAGCTGTCGACTTGCCGCCTGCACCTTTCCAGTAGTATTCGCATCAATGGATTGCACGATACGATGATTGCAAGGACCTGCAACCAGCAAGCATCAGAAGCAGTTGTGTGTTTGAGTGGTGTACAGCCACAGGCGCGAACCTAACGAAAACATTTGGTAAATTTCTCCAGAGAAATAAGACTCCACTCAACACACAAGTTGGCCATTGCTGTGTCATTGATTCGGTCGTCGTCGTCGTAGTTGTTGTCGATGTCCTCCCATCGCCGGAAGTAATAATCGAAGAATTGAAAATGCACAACAGTAACACTAACACTAACACCAGCTCCTTGGAGAACCTAATGATAACTGTTATCGATTCAATTAGAGCAAAATGCGATGGAATAAAATTAGAGAAAACAAAGTAATTTCTAGTTCTCTGGAATCGACATGGATATCTGTATGTCCTGTGCATGTGTATTTGTCTGTGTACATCAAGGAGGAGACCAAAACTCTATCAACTCTTGCATTGAATTGTGTATTCTCGACTGAATGCTTTTAGATTTTGCACGGAAATAAATATAAAAATCCCTTAGCATGCAGATGAGGATATACACAGTGATCCTGTGCAGCAATTTTAAATTCTTGTTGCTTCCGTGTATGCGATGTGATGGAAGGTTGTAGTTTATTTTTTAACATTTTTCTCTGCTTCGGTTTTGAATTTTAGACTGCGCGCTTTTGCTTAGTCCTTGAAGTTTTCTTAAATTCCCAGTGTAGAAAAAAAAATTACACGTCCTCCTTCCGATTCGTTTGCTTTTTGTGTACATGCAGAGCTCAACGCTATGCTACGATGACGATGTATCTTTATGCTCGATTTTGCTCAAAAAAGGAATCGATTGTGTGCTCTGAGACACTGAGACACAGGAATAAAAAGTTTCATTGCATAAGAGGCAGTTGCTATATATACTCCTGTGAGCTGGTGCAAGTCCTTGCATTGAAAATAAATATCTATACTTGACTTTCTCGGTTCGTCTTCATTCGGAAGGGAGATATGGCTTTGTGCTGTGTGTTCGGAGGCACCCCACAGGGTACGAAAGGATAAAGGCTTTGCCACCGAGATTGATTGATATTGTTCACACTCGCACACATTAGACTCGGAACAGGAAGACATATGGCAGCTTCAACAGTTGCCGCCGCTGCGAATACGAGGATACAGGGTGTACCAGTACACCAGAGTGATCGATAATCATTTTGTGAATGAATCTGTCAATTTGGGTGAAAAGTGACGTTATATAGGAAAAAGTGTAACAAAGGAGTTTTTGATGGCGCCTGAAGATTGAAGGATTCCCCCTTGACTTGGCTTGAGAGTTGGTGATGTGTGTAAGTAATTCATTATTTTAAAGGATATTTTGTTTTTTTTTCTATCGGGTTTGTTGGTGGATAGAGTTTTGAAGGAGACAATTCAATTTACGAAAGAGGGTGTAAATTATCCGTGTTTATCAATTGGACCTTGATGGCTTACGAGTAAACAATTTACTTAGCTACAAGTTGTTATGGTAAATTTTACCACAGCAAGCTTCAAGATCTCAACCCCTAAAAATCCACTCGTTTCGTCTTTTAAATTTAAAAGCCATGGTCCCATCAACCACTGGTCCACTGTATTAGGATGTAACCTAATACAGGTATAACGAGTGCGAAAGAGGAGTCCACTCATGAAGAAGATTGCCCAAATCTGTTCGGTGTATCCCTAGGGAGATTAGGGAGACTCACGACATAGCGGCGCTACACAAATCGTGCGATAGGAGTCCTCGAGAAAACGCCGTCATCGAAGCCCAAAGGACGTGAAGAATCGCGACGGGCAGCATCGGACAGGAGCGGACCGAAAAGATTGATGGGTAAACAGGGATCATCCTCCCTCGTCGACCCCAACACTGTGATGACGGTGGGTGAGGATAACGATCCCTGGAGCCAACACTCCGACACTGCGCCATCGCATTATTGGCGCAAACGCAAAAAAAGTACTATGGATTGGAGTAGACGTCCTCCTATTTCACCCAAAGAAGGAGCAGCTGGGGCGTGTGGCGGACGGCGCAAAAGACACTCCTCCAACAAAGTCGCAACATGGAAAGTCAGGTTCGATGGCAAAGAGAAGACGATCTCTTTCCCCCAACGCTGGAGCAACGCAGAAGCAACCGAGGTGTGTAGGCGGACAGCCATGTCAAACACACACGCCACTACAGACATACTAGACACACATGGACACTAAAGACAGCGGATATCATTTTCAAAGACAAAGGTCAATGTGTCCAAGAGCAGCTGTCATATTATCCGACAGCTTTCAAACCGGCAAACGGCTGTCGAAAGGGACGACGAAACGTGTCCAAACACGAGAGCCAATGGAAATCCCTGACCCCAATATCTGAACGCGAAACCACCAACATAGTTCGCGGAAATGTTCCATCTTCCTCAAAGCTCACTGTTTCAGAGAAAGAGTGGTGTCCTCCTTCCTCTCTTCTGGATTGGTCGTGGTCATTCAAAAATAGGCAGTAGGGGTTTGTTTGATGGTCAGAGGGTTGACACCGGTATTTTCCTATAACAAAAGCCGTTGAAGAAGAAGGAAAAAAAGAAAAAAGATAAGTAGAGTCTTTGGTGTAAGTAGAATCGATTACTTACTTACTTAAGTGGCGCTACAGTCCGGGATGAACCTGGGCCTCAACCAACATGCCTCTCCAATTAGCCCGGTCCTTAGCTTACTGCCTATAGTTGCGCACTCCAAGTTGGTTGAGGTCGGTTTCTATTTGTGCGCGCCACTTAAGGCGAGGTCTTCCTCTACTGCGTCCGACGTCTGGGGGGAATCGAAGACTCTGCGAGCCGGAGTATTGGTGTCCATTCGTTCTAAACGTCCAATGCGGAGTTTTTTGACTAGGGGTATGTCGCTGTACAGCTCGTATAGTTCGTGGTTGTACCTTCGTCTCCAGAGCCCGTCAACGCAAACGGGACCGAATATTTTTCGAAGAATTTTTCTCTCGAATCGACCAAGGATTTCTTCATCCACTTTTGATACGGTCCACGCTTCAGCGACGTAGAGCAGGACTGGGATAATCAGGATCTTATATAGGATCTCCCTAGTAGTTTGAGTGAGGGCTTTACTACTAGATTGCCTTCTTAGTCCGAAGAAATTGGCAAGAGTAATTCTTCGTCTGATTTCTGACGAGATGTTGTTGTCAGAGTTAATAGCGGAGCCGAGGTAGACAAAGTCCCGTACTACCTCAAAGTTATATCTGTCAATGGTGACGTTCTGTCCAATTCGTCGATGTTGTGTGTCCTTTCGTGTTGACAGCATATACTTAGTATTTCACTCATTTACTGCTAAACCCATTTTTGCCGCTTCCTTTTCTATACTAGCAAACGTGGCTATGACATCACGTTGAGTCCTACCAATGATGTCAATATCGTCGGTGTATGCTATTAGTTGCACCGATTTTTGGAAAATTGTGCCTCTGGTGTTGGCTCGGGAGTTTTGCACCATCCGCTCAAGAATCAAATTGAAGAAGTCACATGACAGCGCATCGCCTTGCCTAAACCCTTTTTTGGTAACGAATGTGTCGCTGAGGTCGTTTCCGACCCTGATGGTGCAGCGAGAATTCTCCATCGTCATTCTACACAAACGGACGAGTTTGGGCGGTATACCAAAACTAGACATGGCTCTGTATAGTTCGTCTTTATAAATGCTGTCGTATGCGGCTTTGAAATCGATAAATAGGTGGACTTCTTGGGTTTTTTCCAGGATCTGCCGAAGTGTGAAAATTTGATCGATTGTGGACTTTCCTGGCCTAAAACCACACTGATAAGGGCCAATCAGGTTGTTGGTAAACGGTTTCAGGCGTTCACATATTACGGCAGATAGGATCTTGTAGGCGATGTTGAGGAGACTTATGCCTCTGTAGTTGGCGCAGTTCAGAGGGTCTCCTTTTTTGTGGATCGGGCAAACGAAGCTGAGGTTCCATTCCTCAGGCATATTTTCATCCGACCAGATTTGGCTTATGAGTTGGTGGATGGTACTTACCAAGTCATCTCCGCCAGCTTTAGAAAGCTCAGCGGGAAGGCTGTCATTTCCGGCGGCCTTATTAACCTTGTGTTTAGAATCGATTAGTGCAACAAAAAAGTGCAAAGTCGTTGGTTGTTCTGCGGCCGGAAAAATTCCCGAAAAAAGAAGGGAGACGCAACCCTTTTCAAAATTCGTTTTGTTAAATTTCGGGATTTAATTCATCCGGGGGCCATCTTTTTGCTCCGCCATTTTTTTTTTGATACACTTGATATCAAATTTAAAAATCGTCCCAATAAAAAGTTAATTCGGCGCACCACCTTCATTGTATAACGTGGGTACAACATTTCTTTTATTTCATTTCACTCCATCGGTTTTAGTGTCCATTTTGCTTTCTTTTAATTTTCGTTCGGATTTACTTTCAGCTTTCGTAATTTTTCCGAAAATAACTTGGTTTCCAATAATTTATCGTTCACTTGGAAGCTAAAGCGCTCCAAATTTGACAACACTCGGCATAGTGAGAGCGAGTCCAGCTTCTCGTAGACGTAGTTTACGCAGAAGTTGCGAATCTTCGTGTGAGTGATCTGTGGTTGACAGTTCGCTTATAGGAATTTTCGTAGCAAAGTAACCGAAGCTCTGAAATGTTACTGGCCAACCGTCATATGTCAAAATAAGTTCGTTCGCTACTAGAATCTAGTCGATTGAAAAAATGTACAACTTTCGTTTTTCGCGAAGAAATTTTCTTTTAAATCGACCAACGATTTCTTCATCCACTTTTGATACGGTCCATGATTTAGCGTTGTAGAGCAGGACTGGGATGATCAGGGTCAAGTATAGTCTCTTCTTAGTAGTTCGAGTGAGGGCTTTACTCACTCTGTCTTCTTAGCCTGAAGAAACAGCGGTTGGCGAGAGTAATTCTTCGTTTGATTTCTGACGAGATGTCGTTGTCACAGTTAATAGCGGAGCCGAGGTAGACAAAGTCCTGTACTACCTCAAAGTTATATTTGTCAATGGTGAAGTTTTGTCCAATTCGTCGATGTTGTGTTTCCTTTCTTGTTGACAGCAACTCATTTCAGCTAAACCCATTTTTGCCGCTTCTTCTCAATGTCAATATCGTCGGAATATGTTAGTAACGGGTGATTTTTTAAGTGTAGTTTTTTTTAAAAATCGAATAAAACACTCAAATTTGCATGAAATATTCAAACATTTTATAGTAGTCGATAAATAGGCCTTTGCCATTTACCTTTTAAAGAAAACTTCATGTAAATGTTTTCCGCGGCTCCGTTTCAAATAGTCCATTTGGAAGGTCCAATTTTGCAAGCATTTCGGCTTGTATTTCACGCATTACGCGTGTTATGTTATCCTGTATGGCTTCAATCGTGTTCGGCTTGTCCACATAGACTAACAACTTTACATAACCCCACAAGAAATAATCAAGAGGTTTTAAATCGCATGATCTTGGCGGCCAACTCACAGGGCCATTTCGGGAGATAAGCTCCTCACAAAATTTATCCTTCAACATTTCCATTTTTTCACGAGCTGTGTGGGATGTGGCACCGTCTTGATGAAACCACATGTAAGCCAAGTTCAACTCAGCCAACTGGGCGAAAAAAAGTCGCGTATCATGGCTCGATATCGTTCGCCGTTGACGGTAACGTTTCTTTCACGGTCGTCTTTGAAGAAAAATGGACCGATGATGCCACCTGCCCAAAAACCACACCACACTGTTGTTTTTTCGGGATGAATCCGTAATTCTTGTATGGCATGTGGCTGTTCATCACATCAGATGCGACAGTTTTGCTTATTTACGTATCCGTTGAGTCAGAAATGAGCCTCATCACTGAACACAATTTTTGGATAAAACAGCGGATTTTCATGAAGCTGTTCTAAAGCCCATTCACCAAAAAATTAGACGTTGTGGTAGGTCAGGCTTCAATTCTTGCACAAGTTGAATTTTATAGGCTTTCAAGCCCAAATCGACACGTAAAATTTTCAATGTGGTTGAGTAACAGATGTCCAATTGCTGAGAACGGCGACGAATTGACATTTTACGCTACGACTGGAATATTCTCTTCGGTACGTACTGTACGCATGCGAGTCGATGGTTTAAAGTCCAACAATGTAAATTTGGTGATTAAAGCACGAATTGTTGATTCACCAGGTCGATTCATAATATGGTCGTAACAAACGGTCCACATTTTTCACAGAGCACGAATTTTGATAATAAATTTCAATAATTTGCAATCGTTGCTGATTTGTAAGACTTTCCATGATTAAATGACAGAAAAACTTTTTACTTTGACAGATGACGTTTGGACGCCATTACTAACCAGTGCTGGCAACCTGAAAAACTTAACTCTTAAGAAATCACCCGTTAGTTCCACCGATTTATGGAAGATTGTGCCTCTGATGTTGGCTCATGAGTTATGCACAATCCTCTCAAGAATGATATTAAAGAAGTCACTCATCAGTGCGTCGCTTTGCCTAAATCCTTTTTTGATATTTAATGTTTCGGTGAGATCATTGACGACCCTCAAGGTGCATCAAGAATTCTCCATCGTCATACTGCATAAACGGACGAGACATGGCTCTGTATAGTTCGTCTCTATAATGCTGTCTTATGCGACTTTGAAATCGATGAATGGTGGGTATCGATTTGAACTTCTTGGATTTCTTTCAATCATAGGTTGTTGCTAAACGATCAGAATTAACCCTACCTGGATATAATTTAGTGCCATTATTCTTTTCTCACCGCGGTCTCGCCATATATATACGTAGTGACGTAGCCTACCAAATTCAACATCAATACGGCCAATGTTCCAATCCGGAATTTAATTTTATATGGCTGAAATTCCATGTCCGTAGGCATTTAATCCACTACTGTTTCATTTATAGAAGCCCAAACCTTGACAGTAATTCAACCCTTAACGAGTTTGATGCACTGTCTGACTCCATCTCTAGAATTGTATCCCTGCATCCTCACACTGAAATCGTCATTGCGGGCGATTTCAATGTACACAATTCTACGTGGCTTCAACATTCTGGACAGACAACACCCGAAGGAAGGTATGTTGAGATCTTTGCTGAGGTAAACAACCTAACCCAGCTTGTAAATGAGCCGACACGCATACCGGATATTAACAGTCAAGCCGCCAACACCCTGGACTTGTTTCTTACCTCTCACCCTGATAAATACACCATAAATGTATTATCGCCGCTAGGTTCGTCAGCCCACTGTATCATATCAACAAATTTCGGGTACTACAACCACACAGTTAAAGAGCAAATTCCCAAAAAAAGTTGAGGCAAAAAATTCTACAATGTCCCAGAGGTAGTAAAAACTTTTGGTCATTTGTTAAAAATATAAAATATCGGCCTCATCATCAATTCCGACGCTCATTCACAATGACATTCCAGCTGTCAGCTCTTTAGACAAAGCCAATCTGCTTGCTGCGCATTTCGCAGCCAATTTTACATTGCCAGATTGTGTTCAGTCTCCTCCTGTACTTGAGAACGTTAATCATTCCATGGGACAAATTCACTTTCGTACTCGTACAGTTGTAAGAGTTTTATTTGATCTTGACATACACAAATCCGCTGGTCCAGATGGTACATCCCCCATCATTCTGAAGAGGTGTTCTTCTACGCTAGCAAAACCACTGCGTATGCTTATCTATCTATCCTACTCATCAGGACGCTTTCCGAGTAGATGGAAAACAGCATTTGTCCAGCCTGTACCAAAAAAAGGCGAATCTTCTTCTCTCTTCAACTACCGACCAATTGCACTTACGTCCCTTCTTTCCAAGGTCATGGAAACGCTGATAAATCGTCAGCTTATGAAATATCTCGAAACACGAAAACTTCTCAATGACCGGCAGTATGGTTTTCGCAGCAACAGGTCTACTGGTGATTTGATGACATATCTCACCGAAAAGTGGAACCAATCAATCCACCATGGTGGCGAAAGCAAGATTGTTGCGCTTGATATTTCAAAGGCATTTGACAGGGTTTGGCATCAAGCCCTTTTGTCGAAAATGCGTGCATTTGGAATCGACGAAAAACTTCTTCTATGGATTAGACATTATCTTTCGAAACGTTCAATTCAAGTTGTTTTGGATGGTTCCAAGTATGTAACTCACCAAATAAATGCTGGTGTCCCTCAAGGCTCAGTTTTGTCTCCGACTCTCTTTCTCATTTTTATAAATGATCTCCTGTCTGCAACTTCTAATCCAATTTATTCCTTCGCTGATGACAGTACCCTCAGCTTCTCATATTAGTTTACAGGTCATCATCGCTCACCTTCGAACGTGGACTCTAAACGCCAAAATATGTTAAGCTCATTGAATTCCGACCTTGACAGCATTATCAAATGGGGTAAATCCAACAGAGTGGTATTCAATGCTTCCAAAACACAATGCTGTCTTCTGTCATTAAAGCGAAACCAAAATCTAGAGCCATTATACATGAATGGCACTTACGTCGAAGAAACCGAAAAGCTTTCCATGCTGGTATGTGTGTTAGTAACGACTTACGTTGGAACGACCACATATTCGAAGTCGCTAAAAACGCAGCTAAATGTCTAGGTTTCCTAAATCGATGTAAGAAATATTTCACCCCCTCTTATCTGGCCACAATATATAAAGCGTTTATACGCCCAAAACTTGAATTCAACGCCCACGTCTGGTCAGGTGCACCAAAATCAATATTGCACCTACTAGATAGGATTCAAACGCGTGCGAAAAAACTTATATGAGACATAAGAATAGCGAACTCCTTAGTTTCGCTCGAACACCGTCGAAACATCTCCTGCCTTACCTTGTTTTATCGCTATTTTAACAACCAATGTTCAAATGAAATAGCCAGCTGCATTCTTCCCATTCAACAATTCAGCCGCAATACTCGTTACGCAATGAATGCAAATCAGTTTACCCTCAAGCCTATCTTCGGACGTACGCTGAAATACAGAGATTCGTACATAAACCGAACAACACGAATGTGGAATGCTAATTTAAAATCAATGTGCATCGGTACCTCCTTTCATCTTATCCCGAATTTCCTTAATGCCCGCACTGTGCTAAAACATATAAAGGGTATTCATAATCCCTTGAGTGCGCGCAAATTAAAAAAAAAAAAAATGATTTCAGGCGTCATTGACAGGATCTTGTAGGCGCTCTTATGGGGGTCTGGGAAACGATATTCTGTATTCCGAACAATAGATTTATGACTTACATTTTGTACATCTGGAAAAGAAAACCACATGGGCGTTAGGTTAGGTTAGGTTAGGTGGCTGCACACGGAACGCGTGCACACTTAGATCAAGAAGGTCCGTTGTGGTACCACATGGATCAAACATCTTTTCCTATGAGTCGTCTGCCTAGTTGAACCAATCCGAGCTACAAATTAAACGGCGGAGGTTCCTGATGTCAATGTTAATCAGGTCTTCTTTTGTTGGAGAGCGCTGGACATGAACAAAGAAGATGAGTGATACTTTCCTCCTCCTCGTCGTCCATGCAGCTTCTGTAGAAGTCGTTGCTATAAATGCCAAGTCTTTTAGCATGTAGGCCTATGGGGCAGTGTCCTGTAAGGACACCAATGATGGTGCTGATGGTGGATCTGTTCAGCATTATTAAACTGAGGGAGCGTTTCTGGCTATATATATGGGCAAGATTTGCCGGGATATTAGACACGTTGAATGCGAAAGGATATGCTCAGGTTGAGCATTTCGGAGAAGACACCTCCACCTACCCCCGCTTCAGTTTTAGACCCATCTGGGCGTACATCTCAATAAAGTGTGCTCTCTTCTAATTCGTAGTCAGAATGACTTAGATACTTTTAACGACAGATGCTATATGTTGTTCATTCACATGGGGATATACCTCAAGGAGGTGTTCTATTTTCTTTCCTCTGAAGTCATATCAAAATACAAATTCCACCTTTTCCTATAAATTTTAACCACACCCTTTAGGTCAACAATAGCTTTCCTTAATGATATTAATGATTTGTTACCACCTAAAGTAGAAAACATCCTTTTGGTTAATTTTATAAATCGATATTCCAGTTTTTCTGTTTAAAAAAATTCCACTCCTTCATAATGAAATTTGTCTAATCATTGCGTGCCTATTTTGCTAATAAAGACATTAAAGTTTCAATCGATTAATATTTCATCAATCTTCTCCATTAAGATATCCAGCTATAGCAACACCACTACCACGAAGGACGAATGAGGACCTTCTATACTTAAACGCTCGAAACAATGTAAAACAATGTACATGCCGTTTAAATAATGAGGCATTTCGCTTTTGAATCCATTAAACCCCTTTTTCTATTAATTAAAATTAATAGCTCACCATTTTTCATCCATTAATCTCTAACAATCGACCTTTGAACAAAGTTGGTTTGTAGGTGCGGGTGCAGATGATGCCGCCAGCTATTGAGCAGAAAATCGAATTGAGGTAAAAATATTGTCATCATTGAAAAACTGATGGATTTATAATTTATAGAAAAAAATTCATATATAGGAAATGGATGCAAAGCTTGCGAATAACAAGTTTACTATTAGTTTCGAATCATACGAGTTGTGACTTAATTAAAACCCACTTCAATTCGGCACGTTTTTTAAATTAAATATTTATTCAATCCGATTGATTACGAGAGAGGGGGAGGAGTGTCCTCTCACTAAGACACTCACTATCAGGCGGCAGCGGAGGAGTTCCATAGATGGAGTCAACGGTGGCGCCTACAGCTCCAGTTTGATCGAACTGGTAGTGAAATCCCTATATGAGCTGCTTCGACATATTTGAACACCAGGTCTATAGGGATTTCCAATACTAAGTCAGGGTATTGGAAAAGAGTTGGTGGCGGAGGAGCCCACAATGGGTCAACGGCAGCGCTCATATCCCAAAATGGGCTACTGACATCGGTATTTTTTCCGGCCCGCTGTCCTAGGATCAAAACAAGGGCCTGGCCCTTCGGGTTGTGGGTTGTGCTTTGGGTTAACTACCCATCCACGGAAAAAAGACTATGTTACGAATCAACCAATAGCCTCGGAAAGGACTGATATTATTGTTGACGACCATGCTTAACGAAAAAAGGACAACGACGTTCGTATCTGCACCTGGAATGTGAGCACATTAAACAGGAGAGGTGCAGGCGAACAACTAGCGGAAGCCCTAAACTGCTACAAAGCATACACACTGCCATCCAGGAAATACGATAAGATGGGACGGGCAAAAAGAGGATGGAAAACTGTGACATCTATTATGGACCGTGTTATAGTGTTGACTTCACTTCGGAACGAAATGCCACTATAGCCAGCACACGATTTCCTCACCTCGATATCCATAAGGGGACATGGCGGTCTCCAGATCAACGAACAGTCAACCAAATTGATTACATTGCGATAGACAAGAGGCACGCATCCAGTATTTTGGATGTCCGAACATTCCGAGGGGCTAACCTCGACTCGGACCACTACCTTGTTTGTAGCCAAGGTAAGGATGCGGATATCCACCACGCCACAAAAAAAAACAGAAATACTGTGAAAAAATTTAATGTCGAAAGACTGCAATCGCCAGAGACCGCCAAGACATTCGCGCAACGCGTATCCCTTACCCTCTCGATTCACAACACACCACTAGCATCTAATGTTGAAGAACAATGGCAACGATGCCAACCAGCCATTAGATCAGCCGCAACTGATGTGCTAGGTTTCTCGCGGCCACCAGCAAGAAACCCCTGCTTTGATAAGGAATGCCGGCAGATGCTCGCAGCCAAGAACGAGGCCTACAAGGCTTAGCTGCAGGTGAAGACGAGAGCTGCCATTGAGCTCTATAGGCAAAGAAGAAGGGAAGAACATCGGCTATATAGAGAGGAATAGAGAGGAACGATGTTTACAAGTTTTACCAAAGTGTAAAACGTCAAAGCCAAGGATACAAGGCTCGAACAGAATCCTGTCGAGATGAACAAGGAAATATCGTAGTTGAGACACAGACTATGCTGAGGATATGGAAGAACCACTTCTGCAGACTGTTAAACGGCGATGACGAACAACATTCCGCTGTAAGGCAAAACTAACCATTTAATATTGGCAACGACAGCGAAAACTGCCAACCACCCGACCTAAGTGAAGTGAGGAAAGCAGTATTTAAATAGCTTAATAAGGCCGCCGGATATGACGGCCTTCCCGCTGAGCTGTATAAAGCTGGCGAAGATGACATGGTAAGTAACATCCACATGCTTAGATGAAAGCATGCCTGAAAAATGGAACCTCAGCATCGTTTGCCCGATCCACAAAAAAGGTGACCCTCTGAACTGCGCCAATTACAGAGACATAAGTCTCCTCAACATCGCCTACAAGATCCTATCTGCCGTAATATGTGAACGCCTGAAACCGTTTACCAACAACCTAATAGGTCCTTATCAGTGTGGTTTTAGGCCAGGAAAGTCCACAACCGATCAAATTTTCACACTTCGGCAGATCCTGGAAAAAACCCTAGAAGTCCAAATCGATATCCCACCTATTTATCGATTTCAAAGCCGCTTACGGCATCATTTATAGAGACGAACTATTCAGAGCCATGTCTAGTTTTGGTATACCGTCCAAACTCTTCCATTTGTGTAGGATGACGATGGAGAATTCTCTGGTGTAGCGAGAATTCAGGGTCGCAAACGACCTCACCGACACACACATTCGATACCAACAAAGGATTTAGGCAAGGCGATGCGCTGTCATGTGACTTTTTCAATTTGATTCTAATTTGATATAAAATGCTATAAAAAAAACTACTGAATATTTTCTCAAATTTCTTTTTTTATTTGAAAGTACAATCCTTCCGGTTAATAATGGAAAATAATTTCATTCAAATGGCTGCCTCGACTGGCCATGCAGTAGCCTACACGATCGGTCCAATTTTTAAGCACATTATCGATTGTGTGCAGCTGTATTTCACCAATGGCTTCACGAATATTGTCCTTTAAAGCATCAATTGTCTCTGGCTTGTCGGCGTAACACATATCTTTTACGGCACCCCACAAATAATAGTCCAACGGTGTCAAATCGCAGCTCCGAGGTGGTCAAACGACATCAGCTCTGCGGCTGATAATGCGATCTTCAAAAACAGGGCGCAAAACATCGAGTGTAGCTTCTGCTGTGTGGCACGTAGCGCCGTTCTTGATGAAACCAAATGTTGCCAATATCCTCCTCTTCAATTTTTGTGAACAAAAATTCGTTGAACATGGCCCGATAACGATCGCCATTGACTGTAACGGCCAATCCTTGCTCATTTTCGAAGAAAAATGGCCCAATTATGCCTCTGGACCAAAATCCGCACCAAACAGTGACTCGTTTTGGGTGTATCGGCTTTTCAATGTATGCGTGCGGGTTTTCTGTGCCCCAAATGCGACAATTTTGCTTACATACCCGCCAAGATCAAAATGAGCTTCATCTGAAAAGGTGATTTTTTTTTTTGGCAAAATGGGCATCTTCTCTTAGTCGATCGCAGGCCCACTTAGCGAAGCGAAAACGCATTGGATGGTCAGTTGGCTTCAACTCCTGAACCAATTGGACTTTGTATGGCGTCATACCAAATTCTTTATGCAAAATTCGTCTCAATGATGTCTCCGAAATGTTCAATTGTTGAGAACGACGGTGAATTTTTGTTGATGGCGCTTCACGCACACTTTCTGCCACAGCAGCAATTTTGTCGGGTGTACGCACTGTTTTTGGCTTTTCACGCTTTGGTTTAGAATGAGGATGCCAGTTTCTTTGACTTTTTTCACAAGATAACGAACATACGGAGCTGACGGTGCTTCTCTTCTTCCAAAATCCGTACGCAATTTTCGCACACATTCTGCAACATTACCATGATTTTCAAAGTAATGTCGCAATATTTCCCAACGCTGTTCAAGCGTATACACAACCATATTCGTTTAGCGGAAGGATAAAACTAATTATCTGTCAAATCAGACATGACCTAAGTATTACCATTCATGGAACTAGCACTAGTTGAAAAAAAAACGTTAGATGGCGGACCCGTTACTAGCATACGCCGACGATATTGACATCAGAAATACTTGGTTGATTCGAGAGAAAACTTATCCGAAAAATATTCGGTCCCATTTGTGTTGAGGGGCTATGGAGACGAAGATTCAACCAAGTACTATACAAGCTATACAGCGACATACCTCTGGTCAAAAAAACACGGCAATGGACGTTTAAGATGGTTAGGCATGTAGAAAGAATGGACACCAATACTCCGGCTCGCAGAGTCTTCGATTCCCAGTTAGACGTCGGACGCAGTAGAGGAAGTCCTCGCCTTAAGTGGCGCGCACAAGTAGAAACCTACCTCAACCAACTTGGAGTGCGCAACTGAAGGCAGGTAGCTAAGGACCGGGGTAATTGGTAATTGTAACACGTCGTCAGGAGCTTAAAAACAACCTTACAGAGGTTATACCAACATAACTTCGGTTATTTTTGTGAATTCTCCTGCATAATATCTTAAACAGGCTTTTACCCAAACAATCGACTGCCAAAATGCTCAACTTCCGCGTACAAGCACTATATAAGGCCTACAGAAATAATTGCTTGCGGGAATTAAATGTTATTACCTTATAGGAATCATTGTTAGTTGGGATGTCATCGCCTTAAAAATTGTTTAAAATATTAAACTCATGATATGAATTAATTTTATTATTAATGAAGACCACATCAAGCAATTGCTAGTCCTTTGTTCCTTTAAAATGACTATTAATCGTCCTTGTCTATGTCTATGTGGCAGCCATGGCCCTTTCATTTATTTCAATCTGTTTGACATAAGGTCGTCAGTTGGTGAGTAAAAGAAAACCTCATAAACTATAACACGGTCCCATCCGGTAGCATTTCAAAAAAAAAAAAAAAACGACAGGACCAACAACACAGGATAATGAAACTACTAGTAGATGGGTTTTGGTTTGCTTTCACCGAATATAGAATGAGGAAAAAAGCTGGCCTACTTTTTACTGTTTATTTATGGTAAATCGTATCCTTCCTGCAAATGAAAACACATCGTTATCTGTTCGTCCAGCTATGTATCTTTTGTCGGTAGACTAGTGACCTAGTGACAGGACCCTAGCAACCGTATTCCGGTACAGTAAAGTCTATCAGTTGTTGTTGTTGATTTCACTGCACTGAATGCATCTAAATTATAAAACGAACTACTTAACGAAGCATGAGCTGTAGAACGAATGAACCAATGTCTCTTCCTCTTGAAGTTTCCTGGAAACCAAAAGCCAACATCACCCTTCCTATTATCACATGCCAAACAATGTCACAGGATCGTCGTCATCATCGTCCTCATAATCATCATCATCGTCTTCGTGATTGCCGCCAAAAGCTCCCGAGGGCATCTTCGTTACTGCTGATGAAAAATGAAGCATATCCTTGCCTATGCCTATGTGTTCATTCATCAGCTATGTGTATTTGTTGTGAGTAGGTATACCATCAACATTTGCCATGTAATGTGTGTCCTTTTTTGTTTTTCTTCTGCTGGCTGCATTTACCAGCTTTTCTTAAGGAACAATGTGGGCAGGACTTGCCTCTGTGTACACTTGTGTATTTGCTTAGAGAAAGGACATAAAATGTTGCAATTCAATCTGTTGTGGCATAAAAACGGGACTCGGTATACTTCCTGTGCACGCACGCATGCACTCTATCAGACTCTGGCTAAAATAGGAAGTTGAAGTCAGGATACCATTCCCCTAGAGCAGGATAATAACAATGAAAATAATGTTGGGCTTGTGGATAATGGGTGGCGACTGAAAGTTGGAAGCATGTCGGGTACATTATGAGGGACGTGCTGCCACACACCATTAAAGAGACGAAGCACGAAACAACAAGAACAAATTTTCCACAACTGATGCTGCTCGTGACGATATCGTGCGAGGATTGTTTACGCGTGTGTGCGTGTCAGGATAATACGGATATGACATAAGGATAGAGTTTCAGAGAAGAAATTAGTGCGACGTTAGGTGGATTGGTGTTGTTTTTTTTTCTTGTTTCGGTTTTGGTCGACTTTGAGACTTTTGAGAAAATTGTATCTGCCCGAAGGAAGACCCGTTTACAAGCAGAGCGTAGACTTGGGAATATTTGTTTCTATTTGTGTTATTTTTATTTCTTTGTATGAGTCAACAAGATGCCAACCATGGTTATGACAGGCGTCATATAAATGTCAATTAAGGTTCAGCTTGTTGTTTGCTTCGACATGTCTAACAAAGTTGTTGTCTTCTCAAGGTAGGGTAGGGAATATCGAGAGAAGATATTGAAATGTTCTAGTGTTGAAATAAAAACAAAAATTGTTGGTATGTAATCGTGTAGAAATACAATTTTTATTCAGTTATTCAAATTTAATGTTTCGCTGACTTTTGTAAACAAAGCCGAATGGTAGAATTAAATTATACAAAATTGATAAAAAATTCAATTGAATTGAAAGTAAAGTAAATTGTTTAGGAAATAACTCAATGTCATCTGTAAACAAATACTTACTTACTTAAGAGGCGCTACAGTCCGGGATGAACCTGGGCCTCACCCTACATGCCTATCCAATTAGCCTGGTCCTTAGCTAACTGCCTCCAGATGCGAGCTCCACGTTGGTTGAGGTCGGTTTCTACTTGTGCGCGCCACTTAAGGCGAGGTCTTCCTCTACTGCGTCCGTATCTGGGAATCGAAGACTCCGCAATGCGGAGTTTTTTAACCAGGGGCATGTCGCTGTACAGCTCGTATAGTTCTTGTTTGAATCTTCGACTCCATAGCCCGTCAACGCAAACGGGACCGAAGACTTTTCGAAGAATTTTCCTCTCGAATCTACCAAGGATTTCTTCATCCGCTTTTGATACGGTCCATGCTTCAGCGCCGTAGAGCAGGACTGGATGATCAGGGTCTTATATAGGATGTCTTTAGTAGTTCGAGTGAGGGCTTTACTACTAAATTGCCTTCTTAGCCCGAAGAAACAGCGATTGGCAAGAGTAATTCTTCATTTGATTTCTGACGAGATGTTGTTGTCAGAGTTAATAGCGGAGCCGAGGTAGACAAAGACCCGTACTAATTCAAAGTTATATCTGTCGATGGTGACGTTCTGTCCAATTCGTCGATGTTGTGTGTCCTTTCGTGTTGACAGCTTAGTCTTACCCTCATTTACTGCTAAACCCATTTTTGCCGCTTCCTTCTCTATACTAGCAAACGTGACTATGAAATCACGTTGAGTCCTACCAATGATGTCAATATCGTCGGCGTATGCTAGTAGTTGCACCGATTTTTGGAAAATTGTGCCTCTGGTGTTGGCTCGGGAGTTTTGCACAATCCTGTTAAGAATCAAATTGAAAAAGTCACATGACAGCATATCGCCTTGCCTAAATCCTTTTTTGGTATCGAATGTGTCGGTGAGGTCGTTTCCGACCCTGATGGTGCAGCGAGAATTCTCCATCGTTATCCTACACAAACGGACGAGTTTGGGCGGTATACCAAAACTAGAAATGGTTTTGTATAGTTCGTCTCTATAAATGCTGTCGTACGCGGCTTTGAAATCGATAAAAAGGTGGTGGGTGTCGATTTGGACTTCTTGGGTTTTTTTTGCAGGATCTGCCGAATGTGAAAATTTGATCGATTGTGGACGATCAGGTTGTTTTTAAACGGTTTCAGGCGTTCACATATTACGGCAGATAGGATCTTTTAGGCGATGTTGAGGAGACTTATGCCTCTGTAGTTGGCGCAGTTCAGAGGGTCTCCTATTTTTGGGATCGGGCAAACTATGCTGAGGTTCCGTTCTTCAGGCATGCTTTCATCCGACCAGATTTGGCTTATGAGTTGGTGGATGTTGCTTACCAAATCATCTCCGCCAGCTTTATAAAGCTCAGCGGGAAGGCCGTCATTTCCGGTGGCCTTATTAGGCTTGAGTTTAGATATAGCTATCCTCACTTCACTTAGGTCGGGTGGTTGGCAGTTTTCGCTGTCGTGGCCAACATTGAATGTTTCATTCTGTCTGACAGAGAAATGTTGTTCGTCATCGCCGTTAAACAGTCTGCAGAAGTGGTTCTTCCATATCCTCAGCATCGACTTTGTCTCAACTACGATATTTCCGTGTTCATTTCGACAGGAGTCTGTTCGAGGCTTGTATCCTTGGCTTTGACGTTTTACACTTTGGTAAAACTTGTAAACATCGTTCCTGGAGTGGCACCTACCAAGATCCTCGATCGCGTGCTTTTCTTGCTCTTTTTTCTTCTTTCTGAAAAGCCGGTGTTCTTCCCGAATGCGAGCATCTGTCGGCATTCCTCATTTAACCAGGGGTTTCTTGCTGTTGGCCGCGAGAAACCTAGCACATCAGTTGCGGCTGATCTAATGACTTGTTGGCATCATTGCCATTGTTCTTCGACATTAGATGCTGGTGGTATTGTGTGAATCGAGAGGTTAAGGGATACGCGTTGCGCGAAGGTCTTGGCGGTCTCTTACGATTGCAGTCTTTCGACATTAAATTTTTTCACAGTATTTCTGGTTTTTTGTGGCGTGGTGGATATCCGCATCCTTACCTTGACTGCAACAAGGTAGTGATCCGAGTCAATGTTAGTCCCTGGGAATGTTCGGAAATCCAAAATACTGGATGCGTGCCTCTTGTCTATCGCAATGTGATCAATTTGGTTGACTGTTCGTTGATCTGGAGACCGCCATGTTAGCTTATGGATATCGAGGTGAGGAAACCGTGTGCTGGCTATAGTGGCATTTCGTTCCGTACTGAAGTCAATTAGCCTAAGTCCGTTACCAGACGTGTAGTCGTGTAGGCTATATTTTCCGACAATACTCCTGAAGATATCTTATCTTCCTGTTTTTGCGTTAAAATCTCCCAGCACGATTTTAACAGCGTACTTCGGTAGTCTCTCATATAGGTTGTGTCAAGGAGCTCATAGAAGTAATCCTTATATCACCTTTTTCCTGCGTCGGAGCGTGAGTGCATATAAGGCTTATGTTGTCGAATTTGGCCTTGATGCGGATTGTTACAATACGTTCGCGAATGTCTTGGAAACATAGGACTTCTTGCCTAAGTCTGGCACTTATAACAAATCCGCATCCGAATAGTCGCTGTTTCTGCTCACTATAACACGGTCCATAGTAGATGTCACAGTTTCATCCTCTTTCTGCTCGGCCCATCCCATCGTATTTCCTGGAGGCAGTAATGTCAGTTTTGTAGCAGTTCAGTGCTTCCGCTAGTTGTTTGCATGCACCTCTCCTATTTAATGTTCTCACATTCCAGGTGCAGATACAAACGTCGTTGTCCTTTTTTCGTTTAGCAGGGTCGTCAACATTAATATCAGTCCTCTCCGAGGCTATTGGTTGCTTCGTTACGATGGTTGTTTTTTCATGGGTGGGTAGTTAACCCAAAGCACAACCTCCAACCTGGAGGGCCAGTTCAAGTTTATTAGATACCCATAGGACATGGGTTCATCAGTTTGGGTTTACTACAAACCCACGAAAAAATCCTGGAAAAAACCCAAGAAGTCCCAAGATGTCGATACCCACCACCTATTCATCGATTTGAAAGCCACAAAAGACAGCATTATAAGAGAAGAACTATAAGGAGCCATTTTAAAAGGTAACTCGGTAGGAATCGAGGTCTATGGGCGCCTCGCTACTGGTTGATAAGCATGCATTCATCCAAGTAAGCTGCATGTAGTCTGCAGTTCACCCAGTACACTGGAGTTCTTTCTTTGTATTTTCATAGGTGGTACAGCTGCGTTGCTTCTTAGGAAGAGGGACTTTTTTAGATAGTGTTACCGTTTCTGTTTAACTAATAGGCAATCTGTAGAGCAGAATGAAAGGTAAATTTAGTTATAGGCTCCCAATGTTGCAGGCAAGATTTTTTACCCATTAAAAGTCCTCCCGGAGCTCCGTTATCTACGGAAAATGTTATCCTAGTATGACTTTTGATTTCCATTCGCATTGGACCGGCCATTATTTCAAACATCGAAACGTTGTGACAACTACTTTACGGAGCTTATAGCATGATGGAGTGGGTCAATGACTAGTGAACCAGTGGTTAGTTCGATGAACTACATACTTCGCAAAAGGTCTTGGCCCATTCCGGGAGTGTGGGACTTTTACCCGAAATGAAATCACTTCTGCTCCTCATTTCGATTTCATCATTTCCATACGTTGTCGTAGCAGCATCAATATGTTTTTCACTGGACCACTTCTAGAGAACATCTCAAAATTAATGATAGACGTTAATAAATCTGCGTGGTATCTATGAATTGTCATCGGCATTGCCATAAAACTAAAGATGCAGCCATTGTACAAGATGTATACATGAATGGTTGTGAGAAAGATAGCCAGGCTGGGTTCTAAGGAACCTGTTGCAATATTATTGTTTTTTTTTGGTGGAATGTTTGAAAAATAACATTCAAAATTAATCATCAAGTCTTTGTCATATTATGCATTTATAGACTTCATATGTTTAATACTACAATTTTTATGAAAGAATTTTCAACATTCTTGGATAGTGAGAAATCGAAGAATTTATTAGTTGTGGGTGATTTTAATATAGCATTTTAGAAAATTCTGAATTCGTAGGAACATATCTTGATTTGTTAGCTTCTCATGGACTTGTTTCGATTATAAAAGAAATAACTGGACGATTCGCTTCCTTTATCCGTTGTTGTGAAAAATGTGTTTTTGACCTCAATATCACTGATCATTCCATGACTGGGATTCTTATTGATATAGGACAAGAAACTATTTGCTTAGATTCTAGTTCCAGTAACTTGATTACAAAACTCGATTTTAATAGGCTTAAAACTAATCTGTCTTTAGAGTTTTGGGAAGAAGTTTTTGCCGAAAATGATCCTTCCAAATCGTATGATATATTTATCGATATCCTCTGTAAATATATTTCTGATGCCTCTTTTACAGTCGCTCCGAAAAAGTCTACCAAGCGTCTAAAGCCATGGATTACATATAGTCTGCTTAAAAAGGTGAAGTATAAAAACAAACTAAGAAAGAAGTGTTTAAAACATACTAGCTGTCAGTATATAAAAAATAAATATAAGAAAATATGTATTGATTTAAAAAAGGAAATTTCTATTTGCCGTGATAGTTATTATAAAAACAAATTCAATCAAGCTGAAGGGAATATAAAAAATGAATGGCAAATTGTAAACAGTATACTTAACAAATATCAGTGCAAAAAACAACCATCTGCTGTAAATGTTAATGACTGCATGGTTTCAGATAAAGTTGGAATTGCTAATGCATTCAATGACTATTTTTCAACGATATCACTTAATCCACAAGCGACTTCTAGTCATTCAAACTGTGCACTTTATAGTCCCTATAGTAGTGAACCTTCTCAAAGCCAAAGTTTTGTATTTGAGCCCATAACAAGCTTAGAGATTTTTAAAATAATTGGCACTTTAAAAAGCTCAAATTCTTCTGGTTATGATGGTATTTGTAATGTTTATTTAAAAAATATAGCTTGTTTTATAATTGACGTCTTGGCACATATCTTTAACAAAAGTATTTTTTCTGGAGTATTCCCTGATGCACTTAAATGTGCCAACATTCTACCACTTTTTAAGAAAGGCGCAACTAGTGAACAAAGTTACTATAGGCCTATATCACTCTTACCCTCAATAAGTAAGATTTTTGAAAAAAGCCGTAAAAAGTAGAATGGTGAGTTTTTTTTAACTAGAACAAGTTTTCTTAGTGAGGTTCAGCTTGGATTTCAATGTAATAAATCAACCGAAGATGCCTTGTTACAATTCTGTTCTCAAGTATTTGTTAGCCTGGATAGAAAAAAGAATACAGCCGCATTATTTGTTGACATATCAAAAGCCTTTGACATGGTTAACCACGAAATATTGATTGGCAAACTTGAAAGCGCTGGGTTTCGAGGTTTCACATGTGATTGGTTTAGATCATACTTATTAAAACTAGAACCCAAGGAGTGAAATTTGGTGATATCAGAAGTGATATAAAGCCAATAGATTTGGGAGTTCCACAAGGTTCGGTTTTGGGACCAATCCTTTTCTTGGTTTACATCAATTCGTTGTTCAGCTTGTCCTTTAATGGTTTATTGACAGCTTTTGCAGATGATGTGGGCTTTACTTATGGTACAGATAGCTGTCTTAATCTTTTATCTAATATAAATTGGGATCTCAGCTTGTTAAGAGTCTGGTTTACAGAGCACAAATTGATGATAAGTTCTAAGACTAAGGCAATTTTTTTTAATTTGTCTGGGCAAAAGATTATTGATGGTGATCTCCTTTTCCATGCTACTGAGTGTCAAAAATTTAAACTTTTTAAGTGCACCTGTAATTCTGATTCAACGAACTGCAATGATAAATTTTTAAGATAGAAATTGTTAAAGAATTCATATATTTGGGATTAATCATTGATTATAGAATGAGTTTTTTTTTTAACCATACAGAAAGTCTTAGACAGTATTTCCGATGTATTCTTAGAAATGTATACTATTTGCGTAAAGTTTGCTCTTCTCAGCTACTACTTAAGATATATTATGGCATTTTTCTGAAGTATTCTGAAGAGAATATGTGGCAAACCACGCCTATATCCTAGTTTTCCACTATTTAGGGATTTGAAAATTATCTCAGTACAATATATGTATTGCTATAAAGTTCTAAACATTTTCTTAAGAAGATCTGGTAATCTTAACTTTAGAATAATTGATAACTATAGTCTACGTGGTAACTTTTTGAACCGAGTGTCTATACCGGTTTTTCGAACAACTGAATTTCGTAATTTTTATAGTGTTTCTTCGTGTCGTATATTTAATAAACTTCCTCAATCCATCAGAATGCATACATCTCATTCGTTATTTATTAAACATGTAAAATACTTGCTCCTTAGTCTTGATAATGAGAGTATCGAATTCTTTGTTAATGGCTGATGTTTTCATGAAATTTTAACTTTAAACTTCCAATTTAATTCATTTTTATATAGATTATGTTAATTAATGATATTTTAACTTTTTTAATATTTGTCTATTAAGGGTCACCCCACCCATTTCTAATTGTTTATCTCAATTTTTTTTTGCTAATAGTGGCAATAACTCTATTTTTTTATAAAAATATTTTTGTCACTAAAATAAAATAAATAAATAAACATAAAAAAAAAATAGAAAATCTCACCAGAATGCGAACGTTTTACATAATTTTTACAAACTTTCGATAAGACCTTACAAAAGGTGTATCAAAGTCTCAACATTTCCATTTACATCGCTTTAATAAAAACAAACCTCCTAATTCTGTGACCTTTCCCATTGACTCCCATACACCAATTTAATTTCAATTCCTAGACACCGGCTAAGCCATTAAAGCAACATCCGCTCAATGAATCTCCTAATTGAATATTATTCTGCAAACTCTTAAGGAATAGCAGCTGCAGTTATATATACCCTTGGCCATATTCCCAGACACTGCCAACTGTTATCAAATTCAGATGCAGAATCCAAAGAGAAAAGCCAAAGCAATTTCTGGGAAACCACAAAAGGAATCGTACATCCAATCCTCTAGCTCTGCCCTATATTGTCGCAGTCTGCTGACAAAAGCAATTCATGTCCTAAATTAACTTAAATAGAATTTCAACCGAGACTTTCTCAACTTGCACATACAAGCTCAAGAGAGCAAGAGAGAGAGAGCATAAGAAAATATTCATTGATTTGAAAAATTGTACATGCAAAGTTTCTTCCTCATCATCAGATTAAATTCCAACACCCAACATACTCCCATCCAGCTACCCCCTTACAGAAATGAAATCAGTTCTAGATACATTACCCAAAAGCAGGCGCATTATGCAAAGCTTCTTCCCACAAAATTTATCCATTTATCCGCATTTGAGTGCCGAAAAGAAGAAGATTCCAAATCTAAAAAGGGAAGGTCGTCCTTACACACTGCTCGCCCGACATCGAAACCAATGGAAGAAACTGATGTCATCGCCAGTTGTTGTACCGGTTGATTCGAACAATCGCACTCACACACAAGGAAATAGCACCCATCCAGCCAACCAACAAAATCCCATTATGGATTACAAAGCTCTAAATTGCCAAAAGATGGAATCTGCAATTCATATCTATTTCTCAATTTCCCGCTGATAAGTTAATTTAAATAAATCTCCATTGCCTGCCTTTGAAAGTCCTTGTTTGGCTATATAGGATTTGGGTACCGTACCTCTATACCTTTGGGTTATTTTTTTTTTGGTTTGTCTTTGTATCAGAACCCCTTTGATCGGCGGCGGCGTTTGGAGGAACCTATATAGGCCAGCCAGCTTAGTGTCCTTGTTACCTGGAAGTGTTTTTTTTGTTGGTTCTTCGTCCTATCTTTAGATTGCCATGGCACAATGTAGAGAGTTGCTCTTTTATTTTTTTTTTATTTGCTCATCTGTTGTGCCCTTGCATGAATGTATCCCTTTAAGTTAAGAAATGTGAAAACAAATTGGCTTTTGTATTGTTAACGGGTCGCGCAGTTATACGGAAAATCCATAGTGAAATGTTCTTGGCTGGCGAAAAGTCGAGGTGGGGAAAAGGAACTGGAAACATTACCTTTCTAAAAATTCTTTTATACTTCGCTTTCAAGGCTCTAGGCTGGAGGTATTCCGATCTAAATCCTTAACGGAAGGGAAATTCTTCGCTTCGCTGTTCACAATATCCTTTGTTTCGTTTCCTATGTTATTAAACGAGAAATGTAAATATTTGTTTGTTATGAATCTACTGTTGAAGGAGGCATTTTTTTAAAGGTTAGATTCTTTGAACGCCGGGAAAGGCGGATTTATAATACATAACACGGGAATGTTGACAAAATGCAATTATTGATCAAGTTTAAGTTACAGCGAAAGTCCCCTCTTTTCGAATATAGTTTTCTGCAGCAGCATTCTGTACAGGAATTCAAAAGAAATTTTTATGATCTAATACCCTTTCTCATTCTTTCTTTAACATCTGCGGAATCAAGCCCCGCGGGGACAAATTCCCGAAAAAAATGTAAATAGCTTATTTACTTTTCGACATGAAAATAAGCCCCGCCACAAAAAAGCATTAACCCGCGGCATTGGCATTCTATTCAAAGCTCTCAATAAAATCTAATTATAAACCCAAACATTTTGGAATAAAGACGTGAACACCGAAACTCGCACGCAAAACAATTCCGACAGTGAGCCCAAGCAGGAGGGATGCAGGGGATTAGCATGCACCCACACTGCGTATTCAAACGTTGCATACATCAAATTTCGCGCCCATTTTAAATCCAACAGTTGTCCGAGAGTGAGCTGTTTCGACATGTTTGAACACCAGGTCTATAGGGATTTCCAATACTGAGCCAGGGTATTGCAAAAGAGTTGGTGGCGGAGGAGCCCTCAATGGGCCAACGGCAGCGCTCATATCCCAAAATGGGCTACTGACATCGGTATTTTTTCCGGCCCGCTGTCCTAGGGTCAAAACAAGGGCCTGGCCCTGCAGGTTGGGGGTTGTGCTACCCATCCACGGAAAAAAAGACTATGTTACGAAGCAACCAATAGCCTCGGAAAAGACTGCTATTATTGTTGACGACCATGCTAAACGAAAAAAGGACAAAGACGTTCGTATCTGCACCTGGAATGTGAGAACATTAAACAGGAGAGGTGCAGGCGAACAACTAGCGGAAGCGCTAAGATGCTACACAGCAGACATTACTGCCATCCAGGAAATACGATGAGATGTGCCGGGCAAAAAGAGGATGAAAAACTGTGACATCTACTATGGACCGTGTTATAGTAAGCAGAAACAGCGACTATTTGGATGCGGATTTGTTATAAGTGACAGACTTAGGCAAAAAGTCTTATGTTTCCAAGACATTAGCGAACGCATTGTAACAGTCCGCATCAATCGGGCTGGGAGATTTTAACGCAAAGGTAGGAAGAGAAGACATCTTTAGCAGTACTGTCGGAAAATATAGCCTGCACGACAACACGTCTGGTAACGGACTTAGGCTAATTGACTTCGCTACGGAACGAAATGCCACTATAGCCAGCACACGGTTTCCTGACCTCGATATCCATAAGGGGACATGACGGTCCCCAGATCAACGAACAGTCAACCAAATTGATAACATTGCGATAGACAAGAGGCACGCATCCAGTATTTTGGATGTCCGAACATTCCGAGGGGCTAACATCGACTCGGACCACTACCTTGTTGTAGCCAAGGTAAGGATGCGTATATCCACCACGCCACAAAAAAACAGAAATACTGTGAAAAAATTTAATGTCGAAAGAATGCAATTGCCAGAGACCGCAAAGACCTTCGCGCAACGCGTATCCATTACCCTCTCGACTCACAACACACTACCAGCATCTAATTTCGAAGAACAATGGCAACGATGCCAACAAGCCATTAGATCAGCCGCAACTGATGTGCTAGGTTTTCTCGCGGCCACCAGCAAGAAACCCCTGGTTTGATGAGGAAAGCCGACATATGCTCGCAGCCAAGAACGAGGCTTACAAGGCTAAGCTGCAGGTGAAGACGAGAGCTGCCATTGAGCTCTATAGGCAAAGAAGAAGGGAAGAACATCGGCTTTTCAGAAAGAAGAAAAAAGAGTAAGAAGAGCACGCGATCGAGGATATAGAGAGGATCCACTCCAGGTACGATGTTCGCAAGTTTTACCAAAGTGTAAAACGTCAAAACCAAGGATACAAGGCTCGAACAGAATCCTGTCGAGATGAACAAGGAAATATCGTAGTTGAGACACAGTTGATGCTGAGGATATGGAAGAACCACTTCTGCAGACTGTTAAACGGCGATGACGAACAACATTCCGCTGTCAGACAGAATGAAACATTCAATGTTGGCCACTATAGCGAAAACTGCTAACCACCCGACCTATGGGAAGTGAGGATAGCTATATCTAAACTCAAGCTTAATACCGTCGCCGGAAATGACGGCCTTACCGCTGAGCTTTACAAAGCTGGTGGAGATAACTTGGTAAGCAACATCCACCAACTCATAAGCCAAATCTGGTCGGTTGACAGCATGGAACCTTAGCATCGTTTGCCCGATCCACAAAAAAGGAGACCCTCTGAACTGCGCCAACTACAGAGGCATAAGTCTACTCAACATCGCCTACAAGATCCTGTCTGCCGTAATATGTGAACGCCTGAAACCATTTACCAACAACCTGATCCGCCCTTTTTAGTGTCGTTTTAGGCCAGGAAAGTCCACAACCGATCAAATTTTCACACTTCGGCAGATCCTGGAAAAAACCCAAGAAGTCCAATGCGGAGTTTTTTGACCAGCTGCATGTCGCTGTACAGCTCGTATTGTTCTTGATTGAATCTTCGTCTATATAGCCCGTCAACGCAAACGGAACCGAATATTTTTAAAGCATTTTCATCTCGAAACGACCAAGGATCCGCTTTTGATACGGCTCATGCTTTAGTGCCATAGAGCAGGACTGGGGTGATCAGGGTCTTATATAGGATCTCCTTAGTAGTTCGAGTGAGAGCTTTACTACTAAATTGCCTTCTTAGCCCCAAGAAACATCGTATTATTCTCCGTATTATTTCTGACGATATGTTGTTGTCAGAGTTAATTGCGGAGCCAAGGTAGACAAAGTCCGCTATTACATCAAAGTTATATCTGTCAATTGTTACGTTCTGTCCAATTCGTCGAGTCTTTTGTGTTGACAGCTAAGTCTTCCCCTCATTTACTGTAAGACCCATTCTTGCCGCTTCCTTTTCTATACTAGCAAACATGGCTATGGCATCACGTTAAGTCCTACCAATGATGTCAATATTGCCGGCGTATGCTAGTAGTTGAACCGATTTGAGAGCCTTTGGTGTTGGCTCTGGGGTTTTGAAAAATCCTCTCAAGAATCAAATTGAAGAAGTCAAGTGACAGCACATCGCCTTGCCTAAATCGTTTTTTGGTATCGAATGTGTCGGTGAAGTCATTTCCGACCCTGGTAGACCAGCGAGAATTCTCCATCGTTATCGTACACAAACGGACGACTTTGGGCGGAATACCAAAACTAGACATAGCTCTGTATAGTTCTTCTCTATAACTGCTGTCGTATGCGGCTCTAAAATCCATAAATAGGTGGTGGGTATCGATTTGGACTTCTTGGTTTTTTTCCAGGATCTGCCAAAGTCTGAAAATTTGATCAATTGTGGACTTTCCTGGCCTAAAACCACACTGATAAGGCTGATCAGGTTATTGGTTCACATATTACGGTAGATATGGTCTTGTAGGCGATGTTGAGCACACTTATGCCTCTGTAGTTGGCGCAGTTTTGATGCTGAGGTTCCATTCTTCAAGCATACTTTCATCCGACCAGATTTGGCTTATGAGTTTGTGGATGTTACTTACCAAGTCATCTCCAACGGCTTTTTAAAGCTCAGTGGTAAGGCCGTCATTTCCGGCGGCCTTTTTAAGCTTGAGTTTAGATATTGATATCCTCACTTCACTTAGGTCGGGTGGTTGGCAGTTTTCGCTGCCGTTGCCAATATTAAGCGGTTCGTTCTGCCTGACAGCGGAATGTTGTTCGTCATCGCCGTTTAACAGTCTGCAGAAGTGGTTCTTCCATATCCTCAGCATCGACTGTGTCTCAACAACGATATTTTCTTGTTCATCTCGACAGGATTCTGTTCGAGGTTTTTATCCTTGGCTTTGATGTTTTACACTTTTGTTGAACTTGCGAACATCGTTGCTGGAGTGGCACCTCTCTATATCCTCGATCGTGCGCATTTCTTGCTCACTTTTCTTCATTCTGACAAGCCGGTGTTCTTCTCTTCTCCTTTGCCTATAGCTCAATGGCAGCTCTTGTCTTCACCTGCAGCTTAGCCTTAAAGGCCTCGTTCTTTACTGCGAGCATCTGTCGGCATTCCTCATCAAACCCGGGGTTTCTTGCTGGTGGCCGCGAGAAACCCAGCACACCAAAATTTCGACAATTTTCCGAAGATTTTTACATCATACTTCTGTAGTCGCCCATATAGGTTTTGTCAAGGAGCTCATAGAAGCAATCCTTAACTATATCATCTTTTTCTTCCGTCGGAGCGTGAGCGCATATAAGGCTTATGTTGGCGAATGTGGCCTTGATGAGGACTAATGACTTGGAAACATAAAACTTCTCGCCTAAGTCTGGCACTTATAAAAAATCCTCATCCGAATAGTCGATATTTCTGCTTACTATAACACGGTCCATAGTAGATGTCATAGTTTTTCATTCCTTTTTTGCCCATCCCATCGTATAACCTGAATGGCAGTAATGTCTGCTTTGTAGCAGTTGTTCACCTGCTCCTCTCCTGTTGATTTTTCTCGCGTCCCAGGTGCAGATAGGAACGTCGTTGTCCTTTTTTCGTTTAGCAGGGACGTCAACAATAATATCAGTCTTTTCCGAGGCTATTGGTTGCTTCGTTACAAGGGTTGTTTTTTCATGGGTTGGTAGTTAACTCAAAGCACAACCCACAATCTTGAGGGCCAGTTCTAATTTATTAAATATCCCTAGGACACAGGGCCATCAGTATCCACTACGGGCTTGAGCACTGCCGTTGGCCCTTCGGTTTATCCACAACCATCTCTGGGGCCTGACTAACCCTTGAAATTCCTAGATAACCTGTTGTCCAAATATGTCGAAGCAGCTCATCTAGGTTCGCCTGGGACAGCAGGCCGGGTATTCATTCCGTGTCATACTGACCAGGGTGATTATAGTGTTGCTTTTTTTCGCTCTTATTTTAACACTTGCACTCTTCATTTAGCAAGTCAAATCCGGTTGGGTACCACTTGGAGGTAAAAATAAGCACATTTGATGAGTCAGTGTTACAACCATTGGGCAATGCCAGGTTAAAATCAATCAGAGTCTACCCTCGTTCTACAACACCCAACCAAAATGTCTGAATAGTTCACTAAATACCAAAACAACGAGCAAAACCATCCCCTTTAGTCTAATTTTGTATAAACAATCCTTTTCATCCATCTAATACGTCTGAGCAAAAAGTATCTAAACATCAACCCAAAGCCATAATCATCCGTTCGGATTTTCTGGTTATCTAGTGTGAAAAAATCTTTATTTTCCAAGGATTACTAATGTCAACGAACCAAAAACTGTTCGTGTCGACATTTTGATTCCTATCGGCTTTGAAGCCTAATCCCTCCCGCCTACCTCAAAGGACAATTTAATTTCGGCATCCGCATCATCATTGCGATTGCGATTTCAAAAAAAAAAAAATGATCCACAACTGAGAGACATTCGCAGCGGAAATGTATTTGTAATTAAATAACTTTAAAAGTCCTCCCCCCACATCAGCATCATGGCTGAGGCTGGGGATAATGTGGAACAGGAAGGCGCGAAAGCATCGAATGATAAATTACAACGCCAACGGATGGGAGCACTATTTTTGCTTTAACAATTCAGTGGAAGTCATCATTCATCATGATGATTAATTTGAATCCTGGGACTTTTTTTTTGTACATACGACCGATTGGCCAATTAAGAAATAATATAAGCGAACAATTTATTTATATCGTTCGGGGAAGAGGTGCAGCCGGGGCAAAATGTGACGAAGCGCACTTGAGGTGCGCGCACTCACTTCCAGGATTAAGACAGCTTCTCAGAGATGCGAAATTAATTTACCATTTTCTTCCGGCCTATATATAACTGGAGTCGCAGTACGATATGGATGTGAATGATGGACGAGGTGTAGGTATTGTAATTTCAGAGGACGAGAACGCGACCATTTCTGTTTTCTTTCCTTGACCGGCTGTGGAAAGGAATTCTTTTGCCCTGTTTGGTGTGGAGGGATTTATTTGTAATTTTGGGTATTGGGGCGACCGAGATACACGTTTTGGTAATTAATATCAGAAGCTGATTTAATTTCCACGCAATCAATCTTGGTACACATGTGTTTGTTGTTTGGGTTCTGTTTGATTGAACTAATTAAAGGGCAGAGGTTGTTTTTGAAATCTAGCACATATTTATGAGGTGACTTCAAAAGACTGGCGGTATGTATGTCTGGATTGAGTGGCACACAATCGATAAGGGGCGTATTTAAAATCTCACATAAAATGAATTTCTTAGGTAAAAGCAGCATGCCAAAACCTATCAGAGGGCGGTATCAGTTATAACTGATAAAACATACAAACTGCTTTGCAACTTCGTATTGCATCATTAATTCTACAAATTATCCAAGAAGAGTGTGCAAGATATTTTCCACTCTGACAAATGTTTTCAGTACACATTTGATGTGTAGTCAGAGTTACAACCACTAGGCATTGCCAGGTTAAAACCAATCAGAGTCTACCCTCGTTCGGACTTTTGATTCAATGAGGATTTCTTTTTAACAGTCCTTGATTCTATTCAATCCTAGGAACGCAGTGTAAAAATTTTGCTATTCGAGATCATATTTATTTACATAAGTGATGCCACAGTCTTGGGCGAATCTGGGTCTCAACCAACATGATGCTTCCAGTAGCACAATTCATGTCGGTTTCTACTTGTCACTTAAGAAAGGTAGGTTTTCCTCTACTGCAGAATGCAGCATTGGTGACCGCTCGCTCTTCATGTCCTTACTTACTGACTTACTTATCGGGCTCCCGACCCGTGAAGAGTCTCTGCCTGAGACACTCCTCTACGATCCCTGGCTCGCTGCTTCCAGTTGTCTAGACCCAGCGCTCTGGCACCCGCGGTGGCTTTTTTTTTTTTTTTAAATTCTGACCTGCCTAAGCAGTAATATACACATCGACCTAAAAGATCTATTGTGCTTGCCGTCCGATGCTTTTTAGGTTATTAGCGCTTCTACTTTCCTAATGTAGCTGATAATACTTTCAGCCGAAGATTTCCTCAATTCTTCGAGACTTAAGAATTCCCTGAAGAAAGATTCTCTTCTCATACCGTGCATTCACATATGATATGCTCGGCTGTTTCGTCTTCTTCTAGACATACTCTGCACTCCGGTGAGTCGACTAGACGCAATTTGTTTAGGTGATATCGCAGACCGTGATGACCAGTTACGTAGCCTACTTAGTTTTTGATATCGTGCCTGCGAAGATTTAGTATCTTATTGGCATCTGATTTGAAGGGCTGAATAGCTCTTTTGGCCTGTCTTAGGCCTGGGATGTTTCCCCAGTATGAAACACATCTGTTTTGTTCCCAGTTTTTTATGACTAGATTTATGGCTGATTTGGGGATTGCACAGAAGGGTTCAGGTCCAATGATGGGAGTTTCCGAACCTTTTCTGGCTAGTTCATCAGCTTTTTCGTTACCTTCAACTCCCTTATGTCCGGGGACCCACCATAGTTTGGTTTTGTTCCTGGAACTGAGTGTTTGGAGGGAGTTGAAGCAGTGTAGTACTGTTTTGGAGTCAATGATGTGTGAGCTAAGGGCATTTATAGCTGCTTGACTGTCCGTGAATATATGGATGTTTGCGCCTTTAATACCTGAGTTGTGTATTAGGTTTGCGCATTCTTTTATGGCATGGAGCTCAGCTTGGAATACACTAGCGTTTTTTCCCATAGGTATTGAGATATTTTTATTTGGTCCATGTATGCCAGCTCCTACCCCTGAGTCCATTTTAGAACCATCCGTATACCACTTTAGGCTGTTTAGGCAGTTTGGTGGGTTGTTGCTACACCATGCTTTTCTGGTTGTGATCTCCGTTGAGAATCTTTTGTCGAAGCATAGTGTCTTTGGTAAGCGGTCTGTAACCGCACAGATCATGTCAAGTTCTGGAAGTTCGGATAGAAGTTCAATTAGTTTTAGATGTTCACTAATGCTTAATTCTTCCGCTTGTGTCAAACTTGCTGAGCTGCGAATTGCCACTTTTTTTATATAAATGTGGAGAGGTGTTAGTCCTATTAAGGCTTCCATAGCCGCCGTGGGACAGGTACGCATAGCTCCGGTAATGCCCAGACAGGCAAGCCGTTGTACCTTGTTTAATTTATTTATGGTTGTTTTTTGGGTGCCATAAAGCAGAGCTGGCAGGATAAGGGTTTTGTAGAGCAAACGTTTTCGTCCTGCGAGTTTTGAACCCAGTTGTTTCGCCAAACCGAAATATGGCAACTGTTTCATAGAGTAATTCTTCGACGGATCTCGACGGTGAACTCCTTAACTACCTCGAAATTGCTGTTATTAATAGTGACGTTTTGTCCTAGGCTGTGAACAGATGCTTGTTTGTTTGTTGACAGCATGTACTTAGTCTTGTCCTCATTTATCTCAAGGCCAACGGATTTCGCCTGTTCTTCAATCTCCGTGAACGCTTTTATCACGGTAATAGTAAACCAGCCTCATCATCCCATCACACCACGCAGATTGACCGTAGACTACATCCATATCAATAAAAAAAATTATTCAAAGACAACTTTCTACCACCACATATTGATGACGTCATAGATAAACTTACACAAACGGATTTTAAAATATTTAATGTAATGGACATAAAAACAGCCTTTATGACAGTCCAGGTAATACCCACAGAAATACACAAAACCGCATTTGCTACACAAGATGGAATATTCGAGTTCATGAGAATGCCTTTTGGGCTGGCGAATGCCCCAAAAACAATGGGGGACGCTTTATGAGGCAAACATTTCACAATACCACAAATACAATAACATACATGGACGATTGGCCAATTCTGCCCCGAACATCGATGTAGCACTAGACAACTTTGAAAAAGCATTACAACAGCTGATTAAAAGCGGACTGCGCATTTCACTAAAAAAATGCCATTCTTAGGATATGGCATATCGGCAGAAGGCATACGTCCAGACCCAAATCGCATCAATTCCATCGACTGACACAACAAAAAATTTAAGACCAAAACGAATGCTAAATCTTTTCACGCTATCGCATCCCATCATCGAAAATTCATCAAAGATTTTTCCAAAATTGCTTCACCAATACGTAATGCTTACAATTCGACACTTTTTGCCATCATTCGCGAAAGACTGCAAACAGTATGTATCCAGCTGGCACACATGCCAATTGTTCAACATCGAACAAGCAAAAGGATCGGTCTTTTAAAACCGAGAATAGTTCCTCAAAGACCTTTCGATGTCATCTCTATGGATCATTGCAGCTTCCCGAAAGACAATTACTTAATTACTTAAGTGGCGCTACAGTCCGGGATGAACCTGGGCCTCAACCAACATGCCTCTCCAATTAGCCCGGTCCTTAGCTACCTGCCTTCAGTTGCGCACTCCAAGTTGGTCGGTTTCTACTTGTGCACGCCACTTAAGGCGAGGTCTTCCTCTACTGCGTCCGACGTCTAACTGGGAATCGAAGACTCTGCGAGACGGAGTATTGGTGTCCATTCGTTCTACATGCCCTAGCCATCTTAAACGTCCAATGCGGAGTTTTTTGACTAGGCCATGTCGCTGTACAGCTCGTATAGTTCGTGGTTGAATAGCCCGTCAACGCAAACGGGACCGAAGATTTTCCGAAGAATAGACAAAGTCCCGTTCTACCTCAAAGTTATATCTGTCAATGGTGACGTTCTGTCCAATTCGTCGATGTTGTGTGTCCTTTCGTGTTGACAGTATCTACTTAGTCTTACCCTCATTTACTGCTAAACCCATTTTGCCGCTTCCTTCTCTATACTAGCAAACGTGGCTATGACATCACGTTGAGTCCTACCAATGATGTCAATATCGTCGGCGTATGCTAGTAGTTGCACCGACTTTTGGAAAATTGTGCCTCTGGTGTTGGCTTTGGAGTTTTGCACAATTCTCTCAAGAATCAGATTAAAGAAGTCACATGACAGCGCATCGCCTTGCCTAAATCCTTTTTTGGTATCGAATGTGTCGGTGAGGTCGTTTCCGACCCCGATAGACCAGCGAGAATTCTCTATCGTCATCCTTCACAAACGGACGAGTTTGGGCGGTATACCAAAACTAGACATGGCTCTGCATAGTTCATCTCTATAAATGCTGTCGTATGCGGCTTTGAAATCGATGAATAGGTGGTGGGTATCGATTTGGACTTCTTGAGTTTTTTCCAGGATCTGCCGAAGTGTGAAAATTTGATCTATTGTGGACTTTCCTGGCCTAAAACCACACTGATATGGGCCGATCAGGTTGTTGGTAAACGGTTTCAAGCGTTCACATATTACGGCAGATAGGATCTTGTAGGCGATGTTGAGGAGACTTATGCCTCTGTAGTTGGCGCAGTTCAGAGGGTCTCCTTTTTTGTGGATCTGGCAAAAGATGCTGAGGTTCCATTCTTCAGGCATGCTTTCAACCGACCAGATTTGGCTTATGAGTTGCTTACCAAATCATCTCCGCCAGCTTTATAAAGCTCAGCGGGAAGGCCGTCATTTCTGGCGGCCTTATTAGGCTTGAGTTTAGATATAGCTATCCTCACTTCACTTAGGTCGGGTGGTTGGCAGTTTTCGCTGTCGTTGCCAATATTAAATGGTTCGTTCTGCCTGACAGCGGAATGTTGTTCGTCATTGCCGTTTAACAGTCTGCAGAAGCGGTTCTTCCATATCCTCAGCATCGACTGTGCCTCAACTACGATATTTCCTTGTTCATCTCGACAGGATTCTGTTCGAGCCTTGTATCCTTGGCTTTGACATTTTACACTTTGGTAAAACTTGCGAACATCGTTCCTGGAGTGGTACCTCTCTATATCCTCGATCGCTCAATAGAGCTCAATGGCAGCTCTCGTCTTCACCTGCAGCTTAGCCTTGTAGGCCTCGTTCTTGG
>OW052183.1:139434113-139493833 GCA_932526625.1 Rhingia campestris
GACTGAGTATAAATTTGACAGAAACTAAAGCTATGACAAATCATATAAAATATCCCATAATGCTATCTGATAATGCCGTTGAAGACTATTTATATCTAGGACAAATAAAATCATTTTCAAATCAGGAGGAAAAAGAGGTCAACAGTTGAATCGCAAATAGCTGACAGCAAACATAACCGAGACGATACGAATTTGCCAGACGAACATTGAAATACACTTACTAAATATTAGACAAATAGAACGATTCAGAAAGGATGAAATAAAATGATGAAACAAAAATAAAACAATTAAAATGGTGTTGGACAGGACACATGTCCAGAATACAGGACCAAAGATGGACGAAAATAACAACAAAATGGATACCGGATGATAATAGACCAGACGGCCAAAGAAAAGATGGAATGATGACCTACTTACATTCAATCGGTACAGCGACGCAAAGAACAGGAATCTATGGACATTGGACAACAATGGGGGAGGCTTATGCCAACCGAAACAACGACTAGAAAATATTAAATATAAAAGACAATTTTTAACGGAACATTCAGATCTTAGAAGAATTAATTGTAAAATATAATATCGTAACACTTATTTAATTCATGTATGTAAACACAAGATTGTAAAATGTAATTGTAATGTAGAATTAGTATATATGGCAATAATAAAAGATTTTAATAATAATAATAATAACCATTATGAAATAATAATTTTTAAGAATGAATTTTAGGAAGTAGATTTATTTAATTCATCAACAATACCTACCTTGGCTATGAATTTTACTAAAAAACGTTAGAGGGGTTCTTGAGAAAAAACATTAAAACATTTGTTATCAAAAATAGCAATACCTACCTTAGCTATGAATTTTAATAAAAAACGTTAGAGGGGTTATTGAAAAAAAAATCTTTTAAACATTTTAATCAAACAAAGCGGTTATTTTAGTGTTATAAACGTAATCCTAATTAATTTTTTTTCCATGGGCTGGTGGAAATCTTCATAGACACGATGAGCACGAGCCCAAAGAAGTGTGAGTTTTGTACTCACTAAAACCACCACCCATTTTGTATTTCTATTGCAACTAAGTATTCGACTTATCTAGCCATTTTTTTTATCACGAGTATATAATATGTTTGGCAGGTAACTTTCCTTTGAGAGTTCCTGCTTTTTCCGCAATTTATAGCGCGGATTGTTATTATCGGGCCAAATCTAAGGGTTTAGTTCTTTGAAGACGCCGCAATATATTTGTTTCGTCAAGAATTTGTAGGACTGTTGTGTTAACGTGTCCTAATAAACGTTTTTTATGTTTTCGTGAAATTTTTTTTGTGTCATCTTTAACCGCGGGAATACCCAGATCTCTGCGTAGATCTTCATTCCTTACGTACCACGGCGCATTGACGAATGATCTTAACATTTTGTTTTCAAAAGTTTGTAAAATGTTTAGATTCGTTTCACTGGTACAACCCCATAGTTGTATACCATATGTCAAAACCGGATCTAGCACTTGCTGGTATAATAGCAGCTTGTTATCAAGGTTAAGCTTCGAATATTTTCCGAGCAACCAGTACAGTTCTCTGTATTTATTTTTAAGTTCTTCGCATTTCTTTTTTACATGCGACTTCCATTTTAATTTTGCAACGAGTGTCATACCGAGATATTTCGCTTCATTTGCAAATGGAATTCGAACCGTATTTAGAAATATAGGCAAATTGTTTGTCCGTTTATACTGAGCTTAGCACTAGTATCACTAACTCCATGACACCGCTTGTCAGTAATTCCATTTTTCATGTAGCATTGTCATTGCAATTTGAATTTTATGAATATTTCAAACCGATTTCAAGTGTCACTGACCTTAAGTATAATTTTGATAAAGCCAATTACACTGACATTTCTAATTTTATTAATGAGATTGATTGGCAAGTTACTTTTTATAATAATAATTTAAATGATTCCCATAATTTATTTATTGAAACAGTCAAAATGGCAGTCGATATGTTTACACCAAAAGTAAAGTCTGTAGCAGGCAATAAACCCATTTGGTTTAGTAATGAAATCATTAACCTAAATAATAAAAAAAATAAAATCTATAAACAATTTCGTAAAAGTAAGAATGATCCAGAACTACTGCGTCAGTATCGATTACTTAGAAAACAATTCGATATCTTAAATAAGTTCCTTTACAGGCAATATGTCCAGTCTGTCGAATCTAAGTTAAAGTCAAATAGCAAATGTTTTTGGAGCTTTATCAATAGCAAAAGGCAATCCAATGGTATTCCTAATTCTATGCGTCTTGGAAATTCATCTTCTTCCAATCTTTTAAATATTTGTAACATGTTCGCTAGTCACTTTCAATCTGTCTATACTTGTAGTAACCCCTATTCAGAAGTTACATCCGAATCCTCGTCTTCTAACTATATAAATGTTGGTAACCTTGAGTGTTCAGTGACTGAAGTCAAATTAGCCCTATCCGCATTAAAGTTAGATAAAAGTCCCGGTGCCGATGGCATCCCGTCAATTATATTACAAAAGTGTTTTATTGCGCTTTCTGTACCTCTCTGTTTAGTATTTAACTTATCTCTTCAATACGGACATTTTCTGAAAGCGTGGAAATATTCCTTCTTAACACCAGTTTATAAGTCCGGATCAAGACATGATGTTACCAACTATCGTTCTATATGTAAAATTTTAGCAATACCGAAGGTTTTTGAAAAAATAGTCTGTGAAAAATTAACACTTCTCTTAAAAAGTTCTATCTCTCCCTTCCAACACGGTTTTATCGCTGGTAGGTCTATTACTACCAATCTCTCGATTTTTTGTCACCATATTCTGAACGGCTTTGAGCGAGGCTTACAATACGATGTGATTTACACAGACTTCTCTAAAGCATTCGACCGTGTTAATCACGATATTTTAACCTTCAAACTGGCTAAATTTGGACTTAATAGTCACCTTCTTAAATGGATAAGCTCCTACCTAAAGGAGCGAATTCAGTATGTCCGCATTAATGACATTATATCGGTACCTATTTATGTAACATCTGGAGTACCACAGGGTAGTCATCTTGGTCCTTTACTTTTCCTTTTATTTATAAATGACATTCCTGAATTATTTTTAATCTCCCAATGTCTAATGTTGGCTGACGATTTAAAAGTATTTCGACCAATCAACTCAACACAAGACTGTACTCTTTTGCAAGAAGACCTGGAAAGGCTTTCGAATTGGTGTCATAGTAATGACCTTCATCTGAATGTTTCCAAATGTCAAAGCCTCACTTTTTGTCGTAACCTTTCTCCAATTCCTTTTACATACCTAATCTGTAATGTCCCACTGTCCATTATCTCCTCCAAAAAAGATCTTGGAGTTATTTTCGACAACAAACTTAGATTTGTTAAACATATTGAGTACTTAATAGCCAAAAGTAATTCAATGCTAGGATTTATAGTACGCAATTCTAAAGACTTCCAAGATCCTTATACTCTTAAATGTCTATTTTTTGCATTTGTTAGATCTAATCTCGAGTACTGTAGCATAGTCTGGAATCCATGTTATGGTGTCCACTCCATTAGGATTGAGAGGATCCAAAAACGATTAACTAGGGTTGCCATGCATAGATTACGTTGGAACATAGAAATGCCCTCTTATGCGACAAGGTGCAAATTATTTGGAATTTTACCTCTTTTCGTAAGAAGACAATATTTCTCTGTTGTATTTGTTCGTGATTTGATAAATTGTCATATTGACTGCAATTTTCTCCTGTCATTAATTGGATTTTATGCTCCCTCGAGAGTTCTTAGAAATCGAATGTTATTTTATATACCTTACCATAGAGTCAACTATGGTTATAATGAACCAATCTGTAGATGTCTCAGGGAATCAAATAATTATTGTAATCTCATAGATTTTCATCTCAGTAGAGATACTTTTAAAAAGAAATTAATTTTGGAATTACATGTAAGATTAATCTAAATTTAAAACTAATTATCCTTTGTGGTTTAGTTAATTAATAATTTTAAGCAGATATTTTGTATTTATTGTATTAAGTAATCTTATGAGAACAGTAGATGCTACTCAATTGATGAAATAAATAAATAAATAAAAAATCCGCCAGGATTTAGTCCATTCATTAACCTCGTTAAGAGCGTTTTGTAATTTGATATTTGTTTCCTCTATTGTTGTGCCAACTACTAGTATAGCAGTATCGTCAGCGAACGTTGCAACTATTGTATCGTTTGTTTGTTGGATATCACGAGTGAATAGGAGGTACAGGATTGGTCCAAGGACGCTTCCTTGCGGTAAACCTACCATTTTTTCTTTGAACTCGGAATATTCGCTTCCAAGTTTCACACGGAAGAGTCTATGCTCAAGATACGACACGAGGATTTTATTTAATTGCTCTGGCAGAACTTGACTTAGTTTATACTTAAGGCCTTTGTGCTACACCTTGTCATAAGCTTGCGACACTTCAAGAAATACGGTTTAACAAATTTTCTTTTCTTCGAAAGCTTTCTCAATTACATCTGTAATTCGATGTACTTGGTCCACCGTTGAATGTTTACTTCTGAACCCAAATTGATGGTCAGGTAAAAGACGTTTCTGGTCAATTATGGGGTGTAAGCGACCGAGTAATATCCGTTCAAAAACTTTTGAAATTATTGCATGAAGTGAAATAGGCCTGTAAGATTTTATTTCATTCGTTGATTTTCCTGGTTTTAGGACCATGAGGTGAAGACGAGAGCTGCCATTGAGCTCTATAGGCAAAGATGAAGGGAAGAACATCGGCTTTTCAGCAAGAAGAAAAAAGAGCAAGAAAAGCGCTCGATCGAGGATATAGAGAGGTGCCACTCCAGAAACGATGTTCGCAAGTTTTACCAAAGCTCGAACAGAATCCTGTCGAGATGAACAAGGAAATATAGTAGTTGAGACACAGTCGATGCTGAGGATATGGAAGAACCACTTCTGCAGACTGTTAAACGGCGATGACGAACAACATTCCGCTGTCAGGCAGAACGAACCATTCAATATTGGCAACGACGGCGAAAACTGCCAACCACCCGACCTGAGTGAAGTGAGGATAGCAATATCTAAACTCAATCTTAATAAGGCCGCCGGAAATGACTGCCTTCCCGCGGAGCTTTATAAAGCTGGCGGAGATGACTTGGTAGGTAACATCCACCAACTCATAAGCCAAATCTGGTCCGATGCATGCCTGAAGAATAGAACCTCCGCATCGTTTGCCCGATCCACAAAAATGGAGACCCTCTGAACTGCGCCAACTACAGAGGCATGAGTCTGCTCAACATCGCCTACAGGATCCTATCTGCCGTAATATGTGAACGCCTGAAACCGTTTACCAACAACCTGTTGGCCCTTATCAGTGTGGTTTTAGGCCAGGAAAGTCCACAACCGATCAAATTTTCACACTTCGGCAGGTCCTGGAAAAAACTCAAGAAGTCCAAATCGATACCCACCACCTATTCATCGATTTCAAAGCCGCATATGACAGCATTTATAGAGACGAACTGTACAGAGCCATGTCTAGTTTTGGTATACCGCCCAAACTCGTCCGTTTGTGTAGGATGACGATAGAGAATTCTCGCTGCTCCATCAGGGTCGGAAACGACCGACCGGCGAAAATGGGTTTAGCAGTAAATGAGGGTAAGACTAAGTATATGCTGTCATCACGAAAGGACTCACAACATCGACGAATTGGACAGAACGTCACCATTGACAGATATAACTTTGAGGTAGTACGGGACTTTGTCTACCTCGGCTCCGCTATTAACTCTGACAACAACATCTCGTCAAAAATTAAACGAAGAATTACTCTTGCCAACCGCTGTTTTTTAGGGCTAAGAAGGCAATTTAGTAGTAAAGCACTCACTCGAACTACTAAGGAGATCCTATATAAGACCCTGATCATCCCAGTCCTGCTCTACGGCGCTGAAGCATGGACCGTATCAAAAGCGGATGAAGAAATCCTTGGTAGATTAGAGAGAAAAATTCTTCAAAAAATCTTCGGTCCCGTTTGCGTTGACGGGCTATGGAGACGAAGGTTCAACCAAGAACTATACGAGCTGTACAGCGACATGCCCTTGGTCAAAAAACTCCGCATTGGACGTTTAAGATGACTAGGACATGTAGAACGAATGGACACCTATACTCCGGCTCGCAGAGTCTTCGATTCCCAGCCAGACGTCGGACGCAGTAGAGGAAGACCTCGCCTTAAGTGGCGCGCACAAGTGGAAACCGACCTCAACCAACTTGGAGTGCGCAACTGGAGGCAGTTAGCTAAGGACCGGGCTAATTGGAGAGGCATGTTGGTTGAGGCCCAGGTTCATTCCGGACTGTAGCGCCACTTAAGTAAGTAAGTATTTTTAAAGAGTTTAGTTTTTCAGGTTGGCAGCACTGGTTAGTAAAGGCGTCCAAACGTAATCTGTCAAAGTGAAAAGTTTTCAAACTCAGGCTCATTTCTAGCTCAACTGATACGTATATAAGCAAAACTGTCGCACTGGAGTGATGAACAGCCACATGCCATACAAGAATTGCCGATGCATCCCGAAAAAATGACAGTTTGGTGTGGTTTATGGGCTGGTGGCATCATCGGTCAATTTTTCTGTAAAGACGACAGTGGAAGAAATGTTACCGTCAACGGCGAACGATATCGAGCCTTGATACGCGATTTTTTTTCACCCCATTTGGCTGAATTGAACATGGTTGATATGTGGTTTCATCAAGACGGTGCCAAATGCCACACAGCTCGTGAAATAATGGAAATGTTGAAGGATGAATTTGGTGAGCTGCTTATCTCTCGAAACGGCCCTGTGAGTTGGCCGCCAAGATCATGCGATTTAACGGCTCTTGATTATTTCATGTGGGGTCGGAGTCGTTAGTCTATGTGGACAGGCGGAACACAATTGAAGCCTTACAGGAGAACATAATACGCGTAATTCAAGCAATACAGGCAGAAATGCTCGAAAAAGTGACGCAAAATTGGACCTTCCGAATGGACCATTTGAAATGGAACCGCGGACAACATTTACATGAAGTCTCTAAAACGTAAATGGCAAAGGCCTGTTAATCGATTACAATAACAATTTTGAATATTTCATGCAAATTTGAGTGTTTTATTCGTTTTTTAAAAAAAAAATACGCCTAAAAAATCACTCGTTATAATCAGATAGTAATCTTTTTCTGCACAAATCAATTCGTCCCTTCATGAGATGAACCTTATATTAAAAGGAATCCTTTTTATTGTTAGCAAAAAAATATTAAATCATATTGTCGGCCTTCTGACAAAAAACTTGTTATGCAGATATGTTTCTAATATTACCCCAGTAAAGAATTAACAAATTTGGTTAAAATTCTGTGTTCAATATTCGAGAAATTACCATTTTACTCATTTTTAAGAAAAACCTGAGTACGCGGAATTCTAATACACGTCTACACCACCTAAAATTCAGAATGTAGTCAAAATCGTTACACTATATACAAATGTTCATTTAAATCCACGCGGTCGTTACAGTTATGTGCATTTTTTATGAAAAAAAACTGCTTATGCTATCTTTATCTTGATACTTGTAGAAGCTTAATTATACATTTACATCTGCATCGTTATTGCTGTTATTGAGATAATCGTATTTAAGGGAAACCGTTATATGGGAAGTACCGCTCTTTTTTGGATGAGAAATCCAATTCAAAAAACCCCAACAATACCCATAGCCGAAATCTCAGTCAAATCGACTGACAAGTTTGGGCTTCAGTAGAATTATTAAAAGACTTCAGATCACAGACTTCAGACTCGAGGAATACATTATTTAAAAACTAATTTGTAAAAATATTAATTTCGAATTGGGCTACTGGAATCCGGCATGGAGAGATCTGGATCTGAGGATAAAGCTACTGTCAGAGTTCGAAAGTTTTGTAACACCGCGGTATCAAACAGAAAGTGAAGATTGTAACGAAATTCCGGTTCGACGGTGTTGTTTGAACGTGGAGTTTTCGAAATTGAGTTACAGGTACTGGTTTTATCTGTAGGATAAAATCCCACATAAAAAGGTACCCTTCTTATACGAGATGGTGATAACTCAATTCCAAAAACTCCCATATTTTTTTCCTTCCACTTCTCATGCTACCTCTATGACCCAATGCGTACAGGTACACTAGGCCAGTCCAGGCAGCTAAAGTGGAAGGGTGTCCAGGCCATGACCGCTTGGCATGCTAGCATTAGCACGTTCTAGCTCGTCGGTGGGGGGGTTCTTGCTGTCAGTAGCACTGGACGGCTCGTTACGCATTTACATGCCAGAGAATTTTACGAAAAAGGCGAGGCCTGAAACGTTCCTTGTATGCCGCAGATTTTTTTTGTTGTTGTCAAGGGGAGAGCTTTTGATGGTGATGCTCTCTGAGAGATACCCACCCCTGTTGCCACACAATATTCCCTATGGGAATAGTTGCGACACCATGGCTTCCAAATCCTCAATATTATTGGAAGCCCCTAAATTGAGGTAAACTCAAAAATCAAAAAAAAATCAAAAAAAAGTCTCTATCTCCAAATCTACATCTCAAATCTCAAAACAAAAAAAAACAAAATCTAAAACATAAATATCCAACATAATGTCTTCAATCTACTGTGAAAGTGACGTCACTGTCACCTTCCTCATCGTCGTCGATTTCATCCCATTTCGAGATCGTCAAGTTGTCACATCCACCTATAAAAAAAAGTCCTAACACATCTTAGTGAAGTCTGAAAAAAATTCAAGGATTTTTCGACCCAAGCTCATGATAGCAATCGAAAAATTAGCGAAGCAGACGGATTGGAACAAATAAAAAATATCGAAGGTTTCTTTAAAAATCTACCAATCAACCAACAGTTTATTTTTATAATATAACTCATAACAAAGATAAAAAGGTTTTGCAGCCCTGTGATTTGGGTGCATAAAAAAAAATTATTTTAAAATATCCTACAAGTATGCAATAAAAAAAAAATATAAAATCGTAGTGCCAATTTAAGTTCTGAAAAGCTTAATGGTTTAACACTATTTAAACAAAATATCTTAGTATATTTTTAGGTCAATTCAAAAAAAAGTTTATTGAAAAGAAAACAAATAACTTTACGCATCAAAAAAAAAAAATCGTATCAATCAAACTTTGAATTAGAAAATGGTCACTTAATAAAAAAACTTTCTAGCACTGACTTTAATCAAAAAAAATATATGGAAGTTCGTCAAATTATTATAACAAATAAAATCAATTACCGATCGCAATTTCGCTTTTGGAAATATTTTTTTTTTGTTTTGCTCTTACGTTGTCATCCAGATGGTGTGCACAGCATCGGGGAATCAGCAATCAATGTTATGTGTAATAATGTATGTACGTGTTGTTGTTGTTAATGTTTCAATTGTTATTTGAATCAATTTACCTGTTGATAAATTTGTTAAGGCAATTTGAGCGAACTTGTACAATATAATAAACAAAAAAAATAAACCTCAACGAAAAATAAAAATACTTAGCTTTTATATAAACTTGATTGGTGATTTGGTTTTTCGGTGTTTATTGAGGACGGGGTGGGTGGTGATGATGCTGATTCGATGAATGGTTGGTCGCTGGTGTTCGTCGATCGTATAATCGCCGTGTTGGCTTTGGTGATGGCGATGCAGGTGCGATGTATGATCGAGCGGTGGCGTCTTCAGGTGTCGGTGAAGCACTTCTTCTCGCTGGTACAGGGTGTATGGTGTGTGCTTTTTGACGTTGATTGCAGCGGTTCGTAGCCAGGTGATTTGAGGCTTACGTAGGTAGATGGCAATTGTGTTGTTTTGGATGCGTTTGGCGGTGTTAGAGGGTGCTCGTGTAGATTCGTTTCGTCGGTCGTACGAGAGGAGTGTTGTTTCTCGTGTACGAATTTAGGGTGGTTTTTAATTTTGGCCGCACGTGGGTGTTAGGACGTATGTGCACTGATTTTGGCGGCACTGGCTGGTGGTATTGGTGCACTTAAGGACAATCACAGAGGTTGCTCGTGCGATAATTTTGTGAGACACACTGGTGAAAATGGAGGCACACTGGTGGAAAACTATGTGTCGTGTATAAGATATCACTTGCGCTTTTTATACTTTTGTTGTGCGCGTTTCACATTTGTTCCTTATATGGTTTAATCGTCACTTTTTATTGTTTTTATGTCTCGTTAATAAATGTTATATGTATTTGTCACTTTTTCCGCTTTCTCGATAAAGCGATAGGAACGATTTTGCGTGAGTTTAACTTTTCGTCTTTTTTTTTCCGAGGGTAAAAAAAATGATTAGACGCTTTATATAGAGTTAAGTACTTTACGCGACTTTTTATTTAAAACAAATTTCCGACAACGTTCTAACTCACGAATTCCACCGGGTGTACGCACCAAAAGTCACAATCGAAAGAGAGCGAGTTTAACATCGGTAGGTCCTTTTATATGCTCCTGACGTCACACATACCAATGCAGCTTGATAGCATGATGGTCGTCCAAGCACTTCCGCGTTGCCTCTTAAAAATCGTAATTTTATTGGGAAAATTAACATTTTGGTCTTAAAATTCAAATTAGAATTTTTAGAAAATAGGTGTGACCAAAACATAATTTTACAAATAAAATTAATCGATTTCGGGTTTCAGGAAATCGGCCATGCTTGGATGCCAACATTAATTGCGCATGTATTCGTAAAAACACGAGACGAGTTCTTATATACCTAAGGATCACTCGATAAAAACATATATATGTGGTTTGTCTCCAATTACCATAGCCCTCCAAGCAACGACGATCCAAAACAATTGGTAGCCTGTTGGCTAAGCGCTGAGTCGATCTTAATCCCTTTTTTCCATGCCTGGGTTCGAACCTTGCGAAATACCTTTTTTTCTTTAATTGCTTTAATTATATTTTATTTTTTTTTTTTTTTAATACAGATATCACTATAAGCAAAACCCGCGGAACACGCTCTTTTAATTTCATATTGATATCGTAGAATTTACACCTTTTTTTTTAATTTGAAATTAATCCGATTGCGTAGGACTGAAAGCGAAGCTTGTATGAAATTCACCACATCATTCAATGCACCAACCATCTCCCGATCGAAAAGCTTTTATTTTCGAAATTTCAGTTTAACTCAGCTTCCAACCAATTTCCATCCTGGACATCAACCACTTCGAAGACAATCGAACATTCAAACATTCGACCGATTTATTTTTCGATGACGATTCTTTGGCTTTACATAAAAATAATAACGTGTATACGACTTACAAAAAAAAAGGCGTTTCCTACACAACTTTTTAATTTTGCAAAACCTGTTGAACAAAATGAAAATGAAACGAAACGCTAGTCTTGATGGACATAACCCACGCCCGAGAAAAAAAAATCTCATGCACAGACTGTCTAGCCGGGATCTAATATACAAACTGAATCTATCTTTTAATATCTTTGGAGTGGAATACTCCTAAACAAAAACCTTTTTCGTCTTCTAATTCGTATAGGTTATTACCAACTATACGTCGCACTGTCGCTTTTAGGAATTTCGGACACAACTTAGCGCTCAGATGTTAAGAAGCGTTGCTAAGGATAAAATTCCTTTTATACACCTTATCACCAACTTTGTATCTATTGTCTTTACTGCGAGTATTATATTTATGCTCATTTTCTAAGTGAGCTTTCTCCAAAGCATTTCTCAAGCTAGTATGCAAAATATTCATCTTAGCGGATTTAGGTAAGATATTGAGTTCTGAATTGTTGACGCAATTTAAATTCCTTAATAGTTTGTAGTCCGAACCGTGTTCAGCCATTCCTTGGCCGAACAACGCCTCATATGGAGACATACCTATAGTGGAATGAATTGAAGTCCGCAAGGAACAAGCTATGGTTGGTAGATGCAAGTCCCAATCTCTCTGTCCTTTGTCAATGTATGACCTGAAGAAAAATTGTTGGTTTTTGGTATGTCCGATGCAACCTTCTTTTTTCGCAGTTGGTAATTACTACTAACCTTTGATAGCGAACGATTGAATGACATGGTACAAAAAATGTTTCGACGTAAGATGAAAAAAATCAAAAAGAATTATTATAATAAAAAAAATATTCTTATAAAAAAAGAAATAGCGAGTCTCACAGAATCGCAATACGCAAAAAAAAAATCTTTTCTCATAAAAAAAAATTGGTATAGGTATAAATATTCCAATTTCAAAAAGGATATCAAAAAAATTCCAAAATATTCTCAAAACTGAATCGAATGTTCTAAAACTTAATCGAATGTTCCCAAAACTTAATCAAAGATTCTCAAAACTGTTATCATAAATTAAGGTGAATGTGATTCCTTGACTCTAATACTCTAAGGGGATCGACGACGACAACAAAAAAAATCTGCTTTTCGAAGCCAACATATCTTTAATAGAGAATGTACTGACATAAGTATCGTTCTTGCTACCTTCTAAACCTAAGAATGTAGTCACACCTGAATACAAAAAAAAAATAATAGGAAAACTAAATTTAAACCTACGATACTTAACTAAATTGGAACAAGCAAGTGACATAAGAACGACCCAGACTAAATGAGGACCATGGTCAACCCAAATACTGGCTGTCTAATTCTTAAGCCATTCACTTCAATATTCCTTTGAAGCTTATTATTACCTAAATATACTAAAATAACATGCAAGTTATGAAAGAACGACCCAGACTAAATGAGGACATTGGTCAACCCAAATACTGGCTGTCTAATTCAATCAATACCTGATGATATAAATATGAATAAAAAAAATAGGGATGAACGCTAAGTATATAGAGATACTTTACTCCAATATACTGGATATTAACATCCACAATATTTACTGAAATACTTATTTATATAAAAAAAGAAAAATAAACCTAAGGTGTCAAGAACTTACTTCAGCGAAAGATGAACCAAAATTCATCCAAGGTTTCAATCTCTGATAAGATATTCCAAACTTTAAACTTCGAAAAAAAAGTTTTTCCTAACGCATACAAAAAAAATAGAAAACGAATCGGGCCCCACGTTGGGCGCCACCTGTAACGAAATTCCGGTTCGACGGTGTTGTTTGAACGTGGAGTTTTCGAAATTGAGTTACAGGTACTGGTTTTATCTGTAGGATAAAATCCCACATAAAAAGGTACCCTTCTTATACGAGATGGTGATAACTCAATTCCAAAAACTCCCATATTTTTTTCCTTCCACTTCTCATGCTACCTCTATGACCCAATGCTTACAGGTACACTAGGCCAGTCCAGGCAGCTAAAGTGGAAGGGTGTCCAGGCCATGACCGCTTGGCATGCTAGCATTAGCACGTTCTAGCTCGTCGGTGGGGGGGTTCTTGCTGTCAGTAGCACTGGACGGCTCGTTACGCATTTACATGCCAGAGAATTTTACGAAAAAGGCGAGGCCTGAAACGTTCCTTGTATGCCGCAGATTTTTTTTGTTGTTGTCGAGGGGAGAGCTTTTGATGGTGATGCTCTCTGAGGGATACCCACCCCTGTTGCCACACAATATTCCCTATGGGAATAGTTGCGACACCATGGCTTCCAAATCCTCAATATTATTGGAAGCCCCTAAATTGAGGTAAACTCAAAAATCAAAAAAAAATCAAAAAAAAGTCTCTATCTCCAAATCTACATCTCAAATCTCAAAACAAAAAAAAACAAAATCTAAAACATAAATATCCAACATAATGTCTTCAATCTACTGTGAAAGTGACGTCACTGTCACCTTCCTCATCGTCGTCGATTTCATCCCATTTCGAGATCGTCAAGTTGTCACATCCACCTATAAAAAAAAGTCCTAACACATCTTAGTGAAGTCTGAAAAAAATTCAAGGATTTTTCGACCCAAGCTCATGATAGCAATCGAAAAATTAGCGAAGCAGACGGATTGGAACAAATAAAAAATATCGAAGGTTTCTTTAAAAATCTACCAATCAACCAACAGTTTATTTTTATAATATAACTCATAACAAAGATAAAAAGGTTTTGCAGCCCTGTGATTTGGGTGCATAAAAAAAAATTATTTTAAAATATCCTACAAGTATGCAATAAAAAAAAATATAAAATCGTAGTGCCAATTTAAGTTCTGAAAAGCTTAATGGTTTAACACTATTTAAACAAAATATCTTAGTATATTTTTAGGTCAATTCAAAAAAAAGTTTATTGAAAAGAAAACAAATAACTTTACGCATCAAAAAAAAAAATCGTATCAATCAAACTTTGAATTAGAAAATGGTCACTTAATAAAAAAACTTTCTAGCACTGACTTTAATCAAAAAAAATATATGGAAGTTCGTCAAATTATTATAACAAATAAAATCAATTACCGATCGCAATTTCGCTTTTGGAAATATTTTTTTTTTGTTTTGCTCTTACGTTGTCATCCAGATGGTGTGCACAGCATCGGGGAATCAGCAATCAATGTTATGTGTAATAATGTATGTACGTGTTGTTGTTGTTAATGTTTCAATTGTTATTTGAATCAATTTACCTGTTGATAAATTTGTTAAGGCAATTTGAGCGAACTTGTACAATATAATAAACAAAAAAAATAAACCTCAACGAAAAATAAAAATACTTAGCTTTTATATAAACTTGATTGGTAATTTGGTTTTTCGGTGTTTATTGAGGACGGGGTGGGTGGTGATGATGCTGATTCGATGAATGGTTGGTCGCTGGTGTTCGTCGATCGTATAATCGCCGTGTTGGCTTTGGTGATGGCGATGCAGGTGCGATGTATGATCGAGCGGTGGCGTCTTCAGGTGTCGGTGAAGCACTTCTTCTCGCTGGTACAGGGTGTATGGTGTGTGCTTTTTGACGTTGATTGCAGCGGTTCGTAGCCAGGTGATTTGAGGCTTACGTAGGTAGATGGCAATTGTGTTGTTTTGGATGCGTTTGGCGGTGTTAGAGGGTGCTCGTGTAGATTCGTTTCGTCGGTCGTACGAGAGGAGTGTTGTTTCTCGTGTACGAATTTAGGGTGGTTTTTAATTTTGGCCGCACGTGGGTGTTAGGACGTATGTGCACTGATTTTGGCGGCACTGGCTGGTGGTATTGGTGCACTTAAGGACAATCACAGAGGTTGCTCGTGCGATAATTTTGTGAGACACACTGGTGAAAATGGAGGCACACTGGTGGAAAACTATGTGTCGTGTATAAGATATCACTTGCGCTTTTTATACTTTTGTTGTGCGCGTTTCACATTTGTTCCTTATATGGTTTAATCGTCACTTTTTATTGTTTTTATGTCTCGTTAATAAATGTTATATGTATTTGTCACTTTTTCCGCTTTCTCGATAAAGCGATAGGAACGATTTTGCGTGAGTTTAACTTTTCGTCTTTTTTTTTCCGAGGGTAAAAAAAATGATTAGACGCTTTATATAGAGTTAAGTACTTTACGCGACTTTTTATTTAAAACAAATTTCCGACAACGTTCTAACTCACGAATTCCACCGGGTGTACGCACCAAAAGTCACAATCGAAAGAGAGCGAGTTTAACATCGGTAGGTCCTTTTATATGCTCCTGACGTCACACATACCAATGCAGCTTGATAGCATGATGGTCGTCCAAGCACTTCCGCGTTGCCTCTTAAAAATCGTAATTTTATTGGGAAAATTAACATTTTGGTCTTAAAATTCAAATTAGAATTTTTAGAAAATAGGTGTGACCAAAACATAATTTTACAAATAAAATTAATCGATTTCGGGTTTCAGGAAATCGGCCATGCTTGGATGCCAACATTAATTGCGCATGTATTCGTAAAAACACGAGACGAGTTCTTATATACCTAAGGATCACTCGATAAAAACATATATATGTGGTTTGTCTCCAATTACCATAGCCCTCCAAGCAACGACGATCCAAAACAATTGGTAGCCTGTTGGCTAAGCGCTGAGTCGATCTTAATCCCTTTTTTCCATGCCTGGGTTCGAACCTTGCGAAATACCTTTTTTTCTTTAATTGCTTTAATTATATTTTATTTTTTTTTTTTTTTAATACAGATATCACTATAAGCAAAACCCGCGGAACACGCTCTTTTAATTTCATATTGATATCGTAGAATTTACACCTTTTTTTTTAATTTGAAATTAATCCGATTGCGTAGGACTGAAAGCGAAGCTTGTATGAAATTCACCACATCATTCAATGCACCAACCATCTCCCGATCGAAAAGCTTTTATTTTCGAAATTTCAGTTTAACTCAGCTTCCAACCAATTTCCATCCTGGACATCAACCACTTCGAAGACAATCGAACATTCAAACATTCGACCGATTTATTTTTCGATGACGATTCTTTGGCTTTACATAAAAATAATAACGTGTATACGACTTACAAAAAAAAAGGCGTTTCCTACAAGATGACTTGAGGGATAAGATCTCTGTTCTGGACCTTCAGAGACCAATGGATCTCTCCATGATCAGCATCATGATAAGACAAAACAACGTCGCGTCGTCTGTTAACCCGAGAGAGCTATCCATTGTGGATAACGACCATTGGACTTTTCAACGCAAACTGTGGCCAAAATAACAACGAGCGTTCTGTCTAGAACCAGCGAATGGGTCCAAGTAATCTTGAGTCTATTTTAATTGGGTACCATTCCCAAGGTTGAACAATTGTCCAAACAAAAAAAAACTTTTTTGACAAAATAAACCATTCTGTCACCTTATTTCTACGATTTACTTTGCTTCAATATATCAAAATATGTTACAATTTATTAATTTAAAAGTCTCCAACTTCCCCATCACTCTGCATCTGCATCAACTAACCGCACAATAAATCCTCTTCATTTTGAAAGCCTGTCAGCAGCGCTGTTATGCGTGTCTGTTGTTTTAATATTTATTTTCACATTTTTTCTACATAAACATTTTACTCCGTATATTAGCTTTACATATAAAAAGTGCCAACATTGACTTCGACCTTTCAACAAATTGCTCAGTTCGGTTAACATCAGCCATCCAATTGAGTGAGAAATTTAATCAATAAATTTGTAAAATGTGACTGTCAAAAATTGAACATAAAAGGTGTGTGTGTTTTTTTTTTCGAATATTGCACGCATAAATAGATTATCCTCAAAGGTGGTGATTTTATGGAAAGGATGTGGTTTCGTCGTTATCTGAAAATTTCATAAGTGCAAGTGATGTATTGGAAAATTGGAATTCAATTGATGAATACTTACAGTGGTTATAGAATACACAATACCTATTCCACTGAATAAATAACGAAAGTTATTAAATTTTTTTAATAGACTGATATAAATATACTTCAGGACGCAATAAAGTTTTTAGATACAGCAGGACACAGCAAGGCCGCTATCCTTAGGTGCTAACACGATTTTTATTGTTGTCAAAAACGTAGTTCAGAGTCGAGTATACGACCTTTTTATCAGTCAACTTCTTGGTTCAATCTTCGTCTCCACAGTCCCTAAATCGTTTGTGTTTGAGGATGAAGATGAAGATTTTCCGAAAAAATTGTCGGTTAAAACGACAAATGATTTCTTTATGCGCTTTTCGTTCGCCGCGGTAGAACAGTACTGGTATTTCATTAAGGACTTCAACACCTCCTAACAATAAAATGCAAACTACTTGAGATATCTAAAAAATAATGTATTGCCTTGAATTACTATCAAAATATTCATGAATGGAATTCGACTTTGTTCATATGTATGTCCACCACGTATGCAGCGTTGATACGTTAAACCCAATTTTCGATGACTCAGGCGCGCATTTCTACCGATACGACCAATATTTCTCGTTCAATATTGGCTCTGAGCTCTTGTAACGTCGACGGATTGTTGAGATAGACCAATGATTTAATGTAGCCGCATAAAAAAAAAGTCTAGAGGCGTTATATCACACGATGTCGGCGATTATCGACGAGTCCGCTTCTCAAGAAAACATGTTAACCGAACTGAGACTTCAATAACTCGATTGTTGCACTCCTGTGTGGCCTGTGGCACCGTCTTGTTGGAACCACATATCACTGGTATCCAATTAATGCAATTGCTCAAAGATATAACGTTTTAACATGGCTCTGTAGCGAATACCATTGACCGTAACGTGACGGTAATTTTCAAAGACGAAAAAAGCGGCCCAATGACGATACGATGGCATGACGGCATGAAAACCGCACCAAACAGTGACTTTTTGCGGATGAAATGCTGTTTTATGAAGCACATGAGGGTTCTCACATGTCCAATAAATCATATTTTGCTTATTGGCGAAGCTGTTTAACCAAAAATGCGCTTGATAGCTGAAGATGATTTCGCGCCGAGATTCTTCATTTTCATTCATGATGTCTAGAGCCCAATTCGAGAACGTACGTCGCTTCATATGATCATCATCTCTAGATCTAGATCATCACTGCGTAAGCTTTTCTATCTATCCTACTCATCAGGACTCTTTCCGAGTAGATGAAAAACAACATTTGTCCATCCTGTACCAAAAGGCGAATCTTCTTCTCTATCCAACTACCGACCAATTGCACTTACGTCCCTTCTTTCCAAGGTCATGAAAACGCTGATAAATCGTCAGCTTATAAAATATCTCGAAACACGAAAACTTCTCAATGACCGGCAGTATGGTTTTCGCAGCAACAAGTCTACTGGTGATTTGATGACATACCTCACCGAAAAGTGGAACCAATCAATCCACCATGTGGCGAAAGCAAGATTGTTGCGCTTGATATTTCAAAGGCATTTGACAGGGTTTGGCATCAAGCCCTTTTGTCGAAATGCGTGCATTTGGAATCGACGAAAAACTTCTTCTATGGATTAGACATTATCTGTCGAAACGTTCAATTCAAGTTGTTTTGGATGGTTTCAAGTTTGCAACTCACCAAATAAATGCTGGTGTCCTTCAAGGCTCAGTTTTGTCTCCGACTCTCTTTCTCATTTTTATAAATGATCTCCTGTCTGCAACTTCTAATCCAATTCATTCCTTCGCTGATGACAGTACCTTCAGCTTCTCATATTCATTTTCAGGTCCTCGTCCCTCACCTTCGAACGTGGAATCTAAACGGGATAAATCCAATAGAGTGGAATTCAATACTTCCAAAACACAATGCTGTCTTCTCTTATTAAAGCGAAACCAAAATCTAGAGCCATTATCCATGAATGGCACTTACGTCGAAGAAACCGAAAAGCTTTCCATGCTAGGTATGTGTGTTAGTAACGACTTACGTTGGAACGACCACATATTCGAAGTCGCTTAAAACGCAGCGAAATATCTAGGTTTCCTAAATCGATGTTAGAAATATTTCACCCCCTCTGATCTGGCCACAATATATAAAGCGTTTATACGCCCAAAACTTGAATTCAACGCCCACGTCTGGTCAGGTGCACCAAAATCAACATTGCACCTACTAGATAGGATCCATACGCGTGCGAAAAAACTTATAGGAGACATAAGAATAGCGAACTCCTTAGTTTCACTCGAACACCGTCGAAACATATCCTGCCTAACATTGTTTTATCGCTATTTTAACAACCAATGTTCAAATGAAATAGCCAGCTGCATTCCTCCCATTCAACAATTCAGCCGCAATACTCGTTACGCATGAATGCAAATCAGTTTACCCTCAAGCCTATCTTCGGACGTACGCTGAAATACAGATATTCGTACATAAACCGAACAACACGAATGTGGAATGCTCTACCTGGGAGGGTCCCCTCTATCTGGGAGGGTCCCAATTCTTGAGAATGCAATGAGACTGATTTGGTTAGTTTAGTAAATTTTTTTGTCACTAAACTATGAATTACTTGTCTACTGGGACGATAATTACGGCCGAAAATTGGAATTAACCCTCTTCAAGTTACGACCATCGACTCGGAATTTCGAGAGTAAATTTTAAATATTTGTAAACGATGTTCCTTCGTATAATTCACCATGATAAAAATGTTGATTTTACTGAATATTTTGACATTGACAGTGCGGTAATCGGTTTAAGGGTGCGTTCACATTAAAAGTTTGAAGTCTCTAATGAAATAACCTTTAAAAGATCTCCTTAGTAGTTCGACCGTTTGGCTTCATTTCTAAAATGCCTTCTTATCCCGTAGAAATAGCGGTTGAAAAGAGAAAATTGGTCTTCAATTTCTGACAAGAAGTTAGACAGCGACATCTCTAATACGGTGGCAGAGGTAGACGTTATATACGATGATGTTGTTATATATACGATAATGTTGTTGGTCCTTTCTTGCTGACGACATATACATGGTCTTAAGCACATTTACACTATTTCCCGCATCTTTCTCTATATTAGCAAACGAACTTTATTCGAACTCAACAAGATGTAACAGCCATCTTGTTGAGTTCGAACAAAGATGTCAGCTTATGCCAGCAGTTGAACAGATTTATGGAAACTTTGTCCCTGACAATGACTTGCCTAATATGTCACCTTACACAAATCTCTCAAGAAAAATGTTGAAGAAACCACACGATAATATGTCACCTTGCCTAAATCTAAATTTTGGTATCGAATGTTTCGGTGAGGTAGGTGCCGATCCTGATGTAGCAGACGATTTCCCATGGACAATTCGTCTCTATAAGTTATGTCGTCGGCTTTAAAACCGATGAATGATTTGATCAGCCGAAGATTTTCCTGGTCCAAAACCAAACCGATCAGGTTGTTGGTGAACAGTTTCAGCCGTTCAATTATTATTGGAGCTAGGGTCTTGTAGGCTAGGATACTTATGTGTCTATAGAAGGCGCAGTTTAAAAGGTCTATGTTTTGTGGATCGATCAGGCTTACTTTCATCCATCCAAATTGGCAAATAACCTTATTTTATTTGAACCAAAATAGCATACCGACAATTCGACACCTACTTACGGCATTATCAGCCAAGAAACACAGAGCTACCAAGTAGTTGTATTTGTTTGTCTCATCAGCATTGAACACGCTAATTTATTCCATTTCGGTAAAAACTAAGCGAGAACCTTAAATTTGTCAGGCTTTTCTGATTGATAAGCGTTTTAGCCAATGTAAAGCGCCATATCTAGCAGTGTTGACTATAAAGTCTTCCCAATCTGAGGTTCTAACGATTTTATAGCGCTTGTGGGAAGGTTTTTGCACTTAGATTCAATATTAATTAAATAATGAAACCGGAGTTAATCAAAAACATAAGTAAATGGTGTCCGAAAATTAAAAAAATATAAAAATACTGTTTTTTAGATGTAATTTCTTTATTGATGTCGTTGGATGCCATATGGCACCGTCTTATTGAAACCGGATATCGACCACATCAATATCATCCAAATTAGACAGAAAGAACTCGTCGCGATATTGCACGAGTAACAATCGCAGCTGACCTATAACTCGTTGTCCAATGATGCCTCAAGCCCAAAATCCCCATTAAAAAATCATATCCACTAAATGAACTGCTGAGAAAGGACGTCAGCTTTCAATGGGGTGTAAGTCAAAAGAATGCATTTTTAAATCTAAAGACAATTTTAATTACAGAACCTGTTTTGAAAATCGACCCAAGCCATAAGACGATTATTTTTACGGATGCTACCTCATTTGGACTTGGAGCCGTCCTGCGACAAGAAGATAGTGACGGTATTTTGAAGCCAGTCGCTTATGCATCAAGAACTCTTGAAGCTGAAAAGGGGTACAGACAAACAGAGAAGGAGGCGTTGGCAATAACTTGGGCGACATGTGAAAAAATTAGAGATTTCGTCAAAGATGAATTAACACCAAGACTGCAGAGATTTAGAATGCAGATGATGCAGTTCTTATATAAAGTATATTACACCCCTGGAAAAGAGTTGATAGAAGCTGATGCCTTACCGAGAAGCCCAGTGTATTGTCAAATCATAATTCGGAAAGCGAAGAAGATTTAAGTACTTTCGTCAAAGCATTGATGGTAGAGATACCTGCAACAGCAAACAAACTCGACGAAATCAAGGCAGCCCAAAATGATGATACCATTTTAATCGAAGTAGCGAAGTGTGTAAAAGATGTATGGCCTATGAGACAAAATATATCCCCCGGAGCTAAGGAATATTATAACGATCGGTACAGTTTATCTTCCAATGATGGACTGTTAATGTACGGCAACCGTTTGGTCATACCATCTTACCTGCGTACCGAGATGTTAAAAAGGATCCATGAAGGTCATCTAGGAATCAACAAATGCAGAGCTCGCGCCAGGCAATCGGTTTGGTAGCCTGGATGTGCAAAACAAGTGGAACATGTCGTCAAAGGATGCCAAGTCTGCATTCAACAGACTGTCCCGAAGCATGAACCACTTATCTCTACTATTACTCCAGAACGTCCTTGGCAGATGTTTGGAGCTGACTTATTTTTCTGCCAGTCGACAACTTATCTGATCATCAGCGACTATTTTTTACGTTTTCCAGAAATTACACTACTGGAAAATCAATCTGCTAGTTTTATTGTTTCTAAACTTAAATCTACATTTTGCAGATTCGGAATTCCAGAGATAGTACGAACAGACAATGGTCCGCAGTTTAAGCAGCTTGATATGTCAGAGTTTAGAAAATTCGCCAAGCATTGGGGATTAACACACATTACATCGAGTCCAAGGTTCCCACAGAGCAACGGATTTATAGAGTCTGCAGTCAAAATCATCAAACTCCTTTTAAAGAAAAACGAAGATACTTACCTTACTCTACTGGAATATAGAGCAACTCCAATTGCAAATGGATATAGCCCTGCTGAAATGGTGAGGATCGACAGTTGAGAACGACTTTACCACTTACACCTAAACAATTGCGTCCCAAGTCCATTAATCACGATGAACTTCAGCAGAAAGAGATTAATTTTAAGGAGAAGGCAGCAATAAATATAATAATATCAAACCCGGTGACGTTATTTGGGTAAAATTTTAAACAAAGCTGAACAACCACGGTCATATTTTGTCGAAACTGAAAGAGGTAAATTTCGCAGAAACTCATTCCACCTTGTTCCTTCTTACAGAAAAGATCTACCTAATATAAATAATGAATCCCATATACCAGAAACGACGGAAATAGGAATACCTGATACTGTTTCCCTCGCAAGTGATTCCAAAGAAGAAGATTTACCAAGAACCTCTAATGTGACTAGACCTCCGAACTATCTAACAACAACTCGATATGGACGATCGGTATTTAAACCTAATCGCTATACACCATCATAAATTATTTTTAAGTTTTTTTTTTGATTATAAGTTATTCTAACTTGTTCTTACCTTAATTCTGAAAAGGGAAAAGGTGTTATGATTATTTATTATTGCCTAAACACTCTCACTATTTTTCTGGTTATTTATTTTGTTCCAAAAAGGGGAGATTTGTATTCACACCTATACACTCTCAATCACATTAGAGATACATATTAGAAACGGGTGATCCAAGTAGAGATACTTTTTTCAATAGCCTTTTTTGACAGATCACGTGTGAGTCGTGTCATGCTGTCATGTTATTTTTGTTTGTATTGTTTGGCATTTCATAATGGAAAGACTTACGCGTGAACAACGTTTACAAATTGTTCAACTTTATTATGAAAATTCACGTTCTGTGAGGAATGTGTTTCGTGCACTTCGCTCAACTTATGGTCAACATAATCGGCCTACTGAGCGTACTATTCGCAACACCATCACCCATTTTGAGAGCACGCTGTGAAGAAAATATAGCGGCCGTAGCTGAAAGTGTACACGAAGACCGTGGAGAGTCGATTCGGCGCCGTAACCGCCAATGGCGACCGTTATCGTGCCATGATAACCGACTATTTGATGCCTGAAATTGAAGCTCGTGATCTCGGCGACATTTGGTTTCAGCAAGACGGCGCCACTTCCCACACATCGCATCAATCAATGGACTTATTGAGAGAACATTTCAGTGAGCACATAATTTCACGTTTTGGGCCGGTCGATTGGCCACCAAGATCGTGTGATATCACACCGTTAGACTTTTTCCTGTGGGGATATGTAAAGTCAAAAGCTTATGCCGACAAACCCGCTTCGAATCAGGTCTTGGAGGAAAACATCACGCGTGTCATTCGCCAGTTACCAGTCGAAATGCTCGAACGAGTGATCGAAAATTGGACTCAACGGATGGACCATCTGCGACGTAGCAACGGCCAACATTTGATAGACATAATCTTCAAAAAATAAATGCAAAAGAATGTTCTTTCAAATGATAATAAACGTTCTCCATTAAATTTGAATTTTCTGTGTTTTTTTCTTTAAAAAGTAGGGAACCTCGACATCGATCACCCTTTATAAACATGAGTATGTTATCCTATTGTCTAGTTAGTTATTTAAGTACTCTCTTACGAACAACATCGTTGGTCGTTGACTGCAAACAACACAATTAACTTATCCATTAGGTTGAAAATGAGGTTCATCGCATGGGATGACTTTTTTTTTAACTTTGGTAGCCAAACTTTCATTATTTTCAAAGCATAGTTTAACCCTGACAACGCGCTGTTTTTTCAGGTAATGCCACATTTTTACTAAACCTAAACTGTAAGCTGTCAAATTTTGTTCATTATTTTTTTGTTTCCAACAAGTTATCGCACAAAACGGCAGCAAATTGAAACACAACACATGTGTACATTTTGAAACACTCAATGTTGCCTTAAACAAATAAAATAAAAACAACTAGAACTCATTATTTTCCCAGTTTGAATAAATATTTCCATAACATAAAACATTTCAATCGATAATTTACTTGTCGACCACCATGTCTAACCATTCAATAGACATCCGTTTCAATTACTTTTGAAGTCAAGTACAATCCATGATCATGTTCTTGTACAGTTCTTTTGATATCACTCGGCTATCCTCAGTGGGCTACTTTTTATCAATAAAGCCGCATATATATATATGCATAATCCGAAACATTACAACAATTTTCATTTTCACAATACATTTCCCTGAAGGGAAGTTGTCAAACTTGGAGAATTCCTTGTCATGTGCATCCACGTCCTTTGAAAGGAATTTATTTATCCCCGGGCATTACTTTGAACAATAAGTTTCATCCAAAACACACAAGACATATCCGAATACAGTCCCGGTAACAATCGAACTAGGATACTCCATTGTGCACACAAAGGCCATAATACATCTGTTCTGCATCCTAAGAAAAAGCGGGACGTGTACAGTAAGAATACAGTACAGTACAGTTCCCTCTGCCTATCACAGCACTCCGCTATCACCATCGTCGTTGTCGTCGTCACCAACACCGAATTCAACAGAAGTGCAATGCAGCACTCTGGATATTTCCATATTAAAGAATTCGTCTGCAGTTCTTCAGTTGGCACTGTTAGTGTCGGTGCACTTGTGTATGGAAAAGCGAAAATGGCAGAACCAAGTCCTGCTCTTGGTGAGAGAGAAAGCGGGTATCTTTTCTAAGTTTAAATATATTTTTTATATTCATATTTTTCAGAGATATTTGTACTACATCCTTCTGTTCTGTTTTTCATTTTCAGTAAACATTCTTTTTTTCTTCTTAGTTTTTGTCTATTTGTCTGCTAGACGGTTCTTTGTAGTTTTGAGCTTAGATTTGCAGTTTTAACTCTATTTGAAGCAAAAGGTATAGGATGACTGGATCTTTTTTGGCGGAATTCATCGGTTGGTTGGTTTGTGGTGCTAAAAGAAATTTATTTTGGTTCACATAACTTTGTTCTTGATTGGGAGATAATATGACTAAATTATACTCATATCTACAATAATTGCTATTAATAGTTGAATGCAGCAACGAAGATCCTCGAAAAGGTCTGAATTATTATTGACGAAACTAAACGAAAACGATTGGTGGGTGCACGACTGGGTCGTACGCAACTTTCTCTTTCACAGCGAGTTCGGCGTTAGATCAAATAGTACGCATTTTGATTATTGATGCTAAAAATGATATAAATAATGTCGAAATGTGTTTATACGAACGTTTACTCCGAAATTTGAAGGAATCGATGTCAATGTGAATAATAATGATTTTCCGTTATTGGCCAAAACTGAAAATTCCGGTTAGTGATAGTTGGGCTAAAACTAATTATGTGGAATTTCTTCAAGCTGTAATGGTAGTATATATATTACATTGCATTCAATTTTACATAATAGTTTGCAAGATATTATCAATTTTCCTTATATGGCATAAATGACAAAATCCGGACCGACGGACCGACGGACGAAATTCCAAAAACCACTTTTTTAGGCTCCGCTATCATCGTAATGTTAGAATCAATCAAAATCTCGAGGTCGAAAATTTTCACGAAAACAATATCTTTCTCTTTGTAAGAGAAAGTTAAAAAGACGTTCGTATCTGCAACTGAAATGTAAGAATACTTTTCAAAAATTAGGGAATCAAATACCTAGCAGACATTATTGTCATCCAGAAAAACGGTAGGATGGGCTGGACAAAGAATAATGACCAACTGTAGCATTTAATAAGTTCCGTGTTATATTTAGCAGAATCAGCGACTATTTAGAAGCGGATTTGTAATAGGCGACAGTAATAAGCAAATGATTTTTGATTCGAGGATATTAGCAAAATGCATGTGACAATCAAGATAAAAATCGCAAACATAAACAAATCATTGCGAAAGACTGTTCCTTTAAACTCCATAAATTATGAGCGACTACTGAAAATCGTAGTACGGACGGTCTGGCAACGGACTTTTACTAATTAACTTTGCTGTGGAAAGAAATTTCAATATATCCAGCACACGGTTTCCTCACATCGATATATAACTATAAGAGAACATGGCGGTCTCTAGATCAATGAACGCTCAATCAAATTGATCACATTTCGATAGACAAGAGCATGTCCGAACCTTTATAGGGGCTTACATCGATTTGGATTACTACCTTGTTACAGCCAAGGTAAGAATGCTGATATCCACCACGCCACAATAAATTCGAAACACTGTGAAAAAATTGAATTTGGAAAGACTGCAATCACAATGTCCGCAAAGTCCTTTGCAGAACTCGTACTAACCTCATTGAGTGTTTGTTTATAAAAAATATGTGTATACAAATGGTTGATAAACTTACACGACTTCGAGAATTTTGTTGGATAACGTGGCATCTTATATAAAATTAGTTGATGTGAAAGTTGAAAATTAATTAAAAATAAGCATTTGAAAGAATAACATATACAATACCAATGCGTGCAACCAAAAACGTAATTAGGAGATCAATTAACATTTTAAAGAATGATAGATAGATAGATATTTATTTCTTAGGCCTTTTTTAAATTTAAAACAGAATACATATGTACTCAGAAAAACTATAAGAAAAATGTGTGACATATTTATTTTTATATACAGATGTAATATAAATAGAGTTAAATGCCACTTTAATTGACGTATACAATAGAAATAAAATTTTTGGTTGGGGTGACACATCAAGAGAAACTTTCGTAGAAAAATTAAATGTATTTAGGAGTTAGAACATAAACAATTAATTATTAACCAAGGATATTGGCTCTAGGTGCAAGATACGCAAATATAGGTAGAACTAAGGTTAAACCAGAATATCGGAAATGATAGATTCTAAACCGGTATAGTCAAATCGGATTTTAACTTCCTTTATAAATGTTCCAGATGTTGATAAAGCCCATGGACTGCGGGAGTTTATTAAACAATCGATAAAACAAAATAAAAAAAAAACTATGATGTGCAGTGTTACGGACATTAGGAACTAAAAACACGTTGGAGGAGTTTACACGTAAAACACAACTACAAATTAAACGAAAATTACTATGACCAGACTTCATGAAAAACATTTTTAATACCTTGAAACAATATAAATGACGCACAGGAAGAATATTCAGGTCACAGAACACAGGATATCTGGGATGTCTGCGAGGTTTGCGACAAATTAGGTTTAGAATATAGGTATTTCTGCAAGATTAGCAGCGTATGTATTTTGTTTTGGTTTACACCTCCCCAACAAGCAATACCATATTGTAGCTTTGAATGGAAAAGTCCGTAATATAAAACCTTTAAAAGCTTAACTGAGCATATATTACGTAAGTAATAAAAATATATGAGTGTGCATCGCAAATAATTTTTCAATGTAACTGCATGATACGAAAAACTCATTTCATCTTTTGAAAATAGTTGAAATCATTCAAATAAAATTTTTAATTTATGAAGAAAGAAATGATCAAAGACAGTTTTACAATTGTGTCGTCGTTTGGCCACCTCGGAGCTGCGATTCGACACCGACAAGCCAGAGACAATTGACGCTTTAAAGGACAATATTCGTGAAGCCATTGGTAAATACAGCTGCACACAATCGATAATGTGCTTAAAAATTGGACCGATCGTGTAGGCTACTGCATGGCCAGCCGAGGCAGCCATTTGAATGAAATTATTTTCCATTATTAACCGGAAGGATTGTACTTTCAAATAAAAAATGAAATTTGAGAAAATATTCAGTAGTTTTTTTTCTATAGCATTTTCAAAAAAATTATTTGGCGGACCCTTTATCTGACGAAATCACAGCTTTTTCGAAAGTGTGGTTCGAATGAGAGTCATTCTCTAGTAATCCCAATGGCATTTAAAAAAAATTCAACTCAAAATTGACAAAATGAAAACATACCAAAAATCGATTTTTAATTAAATTGTCAATATAAGGAGTTTTTTTTTTAACAAAGAATTGAAGTGCATGATCGATTCGATTAGAACGTTCATTTAGTATATTGAGTGAGTTTTTTGAAAAATGTTTGTTCATCGCAATTTAGCAAAATCTGAAAAAATTGAAAAAATATGAAAAAATTGAATGCAATCGGTAAGGTAGTTTTAAAGTGATGGCATGACAAAGGGAAACATCATTCATATATGGTGGTGGAAAAAATAATAGAAACAATGGTTAACAAATGGTCAGTCAATGACTGCATAGACTTACGTCTTTCTGCGAAACCATATTTATATATGTATATAGATATACCAAGAGTGCTTTATACTCCTTTGTACTAGAATGTGACCTAACAGTACTTTGAAAAAGTACAGCGGTTTGCCCATGTCACATGTTTTATTAGGCTTTGTGGTAACAAGTGCAAGCGTAATATAAATGTTATCTGGAAAAAATAATAGAAACAAAGGATTTTAACAGTGATTCTAAAGTAAATACAGGTCTTTTTTGTCATATAAAGTCGTATAATAGTTTCTCTTGTGTTTCAGTTTTGTCAAGAGCCAAATATTGTGAAGTTTAAATTTTGTAAAAATGGGTCATGGAGTTCTTTCCACTAATTCTGATCGCGAGTTAATGAAAACATTAAGAAAATGTGGCAAAACAATGGATGAAATAGCACAGGTCATGAATTGTTTACAGCTCTCCATTCATGTACTAAAAAAGAAACCAGAGGCAGAAAACGGAAAACAACACCGCGTTTTGACCAACTGTTAGTACGACTATGCAAGAGAAATCCGTTTTCTTCTTCAACGGAACTAAAAAATGAATTAAACGCTCAAGTAACGTGTCGCACAGTAAGGAACAGACTAAGAGAAGCTGGGCTTCCTGGAAGGAGTCCCATATTTGAGCCAAAAAAATATAAAACAGAGACTGATTTTCGCCACCAAACACCTCCACCGTGCAAATTGGAATAACGTCCTATGGTCGGATGAAACCAAGGTCAACATGTTTGGTTCCGATGGGAAAATGTATGTGAGACACCCAAAGAACTCAGCGTTTGATAAAAAAATATACCAAAAAGAAAATTAAACATGGTGGAGGCAGTTTACTGCTTTGGGGGTGCTTTTCGACGTCTGGGGTTGGGCCAATATTTTGGATTAAGGACAAAATGTGTGCCGTAGATTATGTCCAAATCATAAACTCAGTTATGCTTCCATTTTCTGAAGATAACATGCCGATAAAATTAGAGTTTAGGCAGGACAATGACCCTAAGCACACCTCAAAATTGGCAAAAGAATGGTTTCACAAAAATAAAATAAATGTTATGGAGCGGCCATCACAGTCCGCCGATCTCAACCCAATAGAACACCTATGGGGCGTTCTTTAGTGCAAGATCGGAGACTTTAAGGAAAAAAACTAGCATGATTTATGGTCACATATTCAAAATGCATGGTACTACATACCTGCCGAGACATGTGCTAACTTAGTGCGTTGGACAAAAGATGTGAAGCTGTAATACAAAATAAAGGTGGAACGACTAAGTACTAAAAGAGTTTAAAACACTTTTACTGTTAAGTAATTCCTTACCTCCAAAAAAGCAATATTTTAATTTTGTTTCTATTATTTTTTCCAAGCTAAAATTAACGAAAAACTGAAATCAATTTATTTATTATATACAACCTCTTTATTGAAAAAAAAAAAAACAAAAAAAAATACCATTAAGAATAAGTTAGTATATGATAAATTTTCATAATTTTTCAGAAACTTGTTATTTCATTAATAATCTACATGAACAAAATTTGTTTCTATTATTTTTTCCACCACAAGAAATTTACCAAATGAAAAAAAAGGCAAATGAAACCCCGTAGTGCGAGTTTGTATATAATATGAAGCGCGGTTAAATTTTAAGGGCCGATGTTGATTTTGAATAAAACACAAATTATTTAGGAAGTTTTTGGAATTTTTTTTATTATGATCATATTGGTATAGTTCAATTATGTGTGGAATAAAATATCGGCCAAATGGGAGCCACGACCTCAGCGGCACACCTCCATCCGATGGTCCAAATTTTCGATGACGATGAGGCATAATTGAGGTTCTATGCCGTTATTGTGCAGCCGAATCATCTCATCCTTTAGCTCTTGTATTTTGGAAAAAATGCGGTCCGATGATACCGCCAGCCCATAAACCGCACAAAACAGTCACTCTTTGTGGGTGCATTGGTTTTTTCGGCAATCACTCTTGGAGTATCACTCGCCCAAATGCGGCAATTCTGCTTATTGACGAATCCACTGAGGTGAAAATGTGCCTCATCACTGAAGATGATTTTCTTCGAAAATTAATCATCCACTGTTGCCATTTCTTGCCACCATTCTGACCATTAACAACGCTTGAAATGGTCAAGAGCCTTTAGTTCTTTAGTCAAATGCATCTTGTAAGCGTGTAAACGCAAGTCTTTATGCATAATGTTCATCAACGACTAGTTAAGGTGGAGGGCTCTTCCGCCACACTATCGCGAACAGCAGCAATATTTTCTGCATGCACTGGTGTTTCACATCTCCTACAGACTCGGTTTTCTCAAATTGTTGCACGATTTTTCCGATTACGCACATTTGGACGATTTAATTGACCGAAAAAATCACGAAGTGCACGATATGCATTTTGATTTGAACGCCCATTTTCATAATAAGCCTGCATTACTTTAACGCGTTGCTCAATTGTGTATCTTTCCATGGTTAAAATTGAATTAGTCTGGAATTGAGAAACGACAAATGAAATGTAGAAAAAAACTTGACGTTTAGGTGTGGTTCACATTCAACATTGGCCCTGTAAATTTAACCACCCGTTAGATAGGTTTTTCTAATATGTATTATTGTATTGACATACGACTAATACAAAATATATCACTTCAATAAATAAAAATGCATAATTCCACTTCGCACATATTCCACGTCTACTTAAATCCCATCGCATTTAATTTTACATTTTCCAATGACAGCCTTCATCAGATTAAAAAGTCTTTATAATGCAAACCCTTCAAAGCATTCAATTCTGGATAATTTTCCAAATGTATTCCTCCCTGCTTCCCTTCAAGAAATGAATAACAACCCTTCTCGTAAATTCGCTTTTCTTCAACCGAGCAGAAATCAAATTCTCTCTCGTCGCATAGTAAAGGGAAAAAAATCCTTAGCGGAATAAAGTACGTAATAGCAACGAGCCGCTGAAAGAAGTGTACACATACGAGTGCTCATAGTCCTCGATGCAAAAAAGTGCATCACCACATTACATGGATACATAGTCGTAAGTCATTCTCTCACTTAAGTTACACAACAAGAAATTCTAGAACCGAGCATACCTACAACACATTTGAAGGCACTCATGAATTTGCAACATTTTCCCAAGGAAAACCCGAAAGGATACCTTCTTTTCAGTGTTTTGCACTGACATTGAAAGGAATTTCTATGGCATGATGAATAACCAAGAAAAGGGGTTTAAATTCACCCTTAGCTCAGTGCTCACAATGTGTTAAAGCGCTCTAAGCTTCCTTAACACTTTTTTGTCACAAAAAAAATCTGAATCTAGATGCAATGTCATGTGTGTTTGTTGTGTTTTCTTGTTTTTGCCAACTTCTTGCCGAAACTATTCTGTATATCTGTGATGCTTAGGGTATGCAGATTTATCTACAAGAACATATTGCACTCGTGCTGATGACGGCTTCCGTGGACTTTCTTTTTCTTTTTAGAATTTTCATATTCCCTTCGACGTTTTCGTCGCATCTTTCATATGCGAGATGAAAATGATATTTTTCACTTCTTACCCTTAAACAAGACTTTGAGTATTTTCATCACTATTATCCTATTGTCTTAAAAAAATGTACAAAAATACGCACGTACTATAGACATGGCTTGAAGTCCACACAATATGCAAGTATACATAAATACGATGGTGGAACAGTACGATGTGAATACAAGAACCTCGTATCTCGTAGATACATGTGAAAATTACTCTCTCATCCTAATACTTGGCAAATATCTACCTTAAATTTGCTAGGATTATACGTTGCTTTAGTTTTAATCAACATTTAATGGACTTTTAGTTTAAATCCCTCATATACTCACGTCTATGTACGAAATATAAGCACGTGTCCTTTTTTCATGATAACTGAGTATCTTGTTGATGATTCCGATTATCGGTATGGTCACTAGTTTTACTGAAATTGAATGAATTTTACTGAAATTAAATGAGCGCACATCAGATTCCTAAAAGGATACAGATGAAAATTTCATAGTTTACATGTTGGATTTTCTTTCGAATTTGAACTCTAGGTGTGGGTTGTTAAAAAGGTTTCAAATATGTAAAATTGACAAGTTCTCTATGAAATGCCAAAAAATGTCCGGAATATTAATGAGTTGGGGGTTGGACATGGCAAGAGTTGATGGAAAGAAGTATTTACATCTAAATATATAGAGACTCCGATTCAACCTTTTTTAGTATACGGATTTTTGTTTAATGCCGGTTTTCGGTTTCCTTTTGAAAGGAAATAAGGTGATATACTCCCCATAGAATGATTAAATGGGACATCAAAAAATGGGTTTTTGGGACAGTTAAGTTGACCTTTTTAATTAGGTGGTGTTCAACATTTGCGTACTCTTCCTCATCAAGCGTTATAGTTAGGAGATGACAATTAGTTGATCAAATGTGGCAATCAAATCCTTGAGGACATATCAACTATAAAAAGATATGGAAATATGGACCCTAATGTGGATTCACTTCAATGTTAATAAAGAGGACAATTTTCTTAATGACATACCGGGAGGATGATGGGTAAAAATGTGTTTGCCAAGGGGATGACATATTTGGAGATTACACAATTCTCACAATCATCTAATGTGCCATAGCTTATCATATTCAGTAAAAATTGGTCTTAATTACCTACACACATCTTTTATTGAACAAAGCACAAAGTAATTGAGAAATCGGAGAAAGATAACTTTGCGATGAAATTTAGAATTTTTCAAAGAAGTTTGGGCACTTCAAATGAAGGAAGATAATTTGATCGTAAACGTTAAGGCCATGCTATTTATACAAAAGTCGCCACAAACTAGACTCAGAGATTAGTTCCTATGAACGGCATGGAATTGTTTTTTTAGAAGGTGCGTTTTCTCGCTGGAACAAGATAGCACTCTTATGCCCGGTTTTACAGTGAGAGCTTAAAAGCCTCACCTGAAGCATAATCTACGTTTTAACTCAACTTGGTGTTTTACAGTCCCAGCTTAAGAGGTAAAAGCCACTTAAGTATTGATACTACTTAAGCCTCCGAAATTAGTGGCTTAAGTGTTGGCTCCTGTCAGATCAAAATTCATCATTTCATGTTACCACTTACCAGTATTCGCACATCACCTTTGTTGAATGTAACTATTTTATTTATGGACATAAACCTTACCCTGCAAAATAGGTTTTTTTTATATTTGTGAAAATCTTGCATAACTCAATAAATAATATCTTATCATTTACAGCGAAGCAAGGCAATTATGTTAAAGACCTGTGCCCCTTGCGTTTTATGGTCAAACGTATGTAGACACGTCAAAATGTTCTCTGGCGATACCTATTGATTGGCAGCAGCTATACGTCAGCGATATGTTCCTATTTGTCATCTCCGATCCATTCATAGTAGTTAATTACCCAGAGTTTGTCACTTCATACTTTTTAAATGACTTTGATATTCGAAAAACTCAAGCTCTGCGTTTTACTTCACTAAGCTAGGACTTAAGCTTCTGCTGTGAAATGCCCGGTTTCACAGTGGGAGCTTAAGTCGCAGTTAGGACCATCGACTAAAAATTTCAAAAGTTACCATGAAACTAATCGCAATTAAAGTATAAGCCCTAGTTTATGTTTTGATATTGACAGATCATATCAAAAAAAAATTTCAAGGGTGCGTTTGAATTAAAAATTAACACTGTTATGTCATTTTTAAACGATATCAATATTGTCTAAGCTCGTGAGTCAGTTGCTTAAAAAAATGGCAAATTTTTGACAAACATTTGTTGACTTATAAGCTTAAGTAGCGCTACAGTCCAGGATGAACCTGGGCCTCAACCAACATGCCTCTCCAATTGGCCCGGTCCTTAGCTAACTGCCTCCAGTTGCGCACTCCAAGTTGGTTGAGGTCGGTTTCCACTTGTGCGCGCCACTTAAGGCGAGGTCTTCCTCTACTGCGTCCGACGTCTGGCTGGGAATCGAAGACTCTGCGAGCCGGAGTATTGGTGTCCATTAGTTCTACATGTCCCAGCCATCTTAAACGTCAAATGCGGAGTTTTTTGACTAGGGGTATGTCGCTGTACAGCTCGTATAGTTCGTGGTTGAATCTTCGTCTCCATAGCCCGTCAACGCAAACGGGACCAAAGATTTTCCGAAGAATTTTTCTCTCGAATCGACCAAGGATTTCTTCATCCGCTTTTGATACGGTCCATGCTTCAGCGCCGTACAGCTGGACTGGGATGATCAGGGTCTTATATAGGATCTCCTTAGTAGTTCGAGTGAGGGCTTTACTACTAAATTGCCTTCTTAGCCCGAAGAAACAGCGATTGGCTTGAGTAATTCTTCGTTTGATTTCTAACGAGATGTTGTTGTCAGAGTTAATAGCGGAGCCGAGGTAGACAAAGTCCCGTACTACCACCTCAAAGTTATATCTGTCAATGGTGACGTTCTGTCCAATTCGTCGATGTTGTGTATCCTTTCGTGTTGACAGCATATACTTAGTCTTACCCTCATTTACTGCTAAACCCATTTTTGCCGCTTCCTTCTCTATACTAGCAAACGTGGCTATGACATCACGTTGAGTCCTACCAATGATGTCAATATCGTCGGCGTATGCTAGTAGTTGCACCGATTTTTGGAAAATTGTGCCTCTGGTGTTGGCTCGGGAGTTTTGCACAATCCTCTCAAGAATCAAATTGAAAAAGTCACATGCCAGTGCATCGCCTTGCCTAAATCCTTTTTTGGTATCGAATGTGTCGGTGAGGTCGTTTCCGAACCTGATGGTGCAGCGAGAATTCTCCATCGTCATCCTACACAAACGGACGAGTTTGGACGGTATACCAAAACTAAACATGGCTCTGTGTAGTTCGCCTCTATAAATACTGTCGTATGCGGCTTTGAAATCGATAAATAGGTGGTGAGTATCGATTTGGACTTCTCGGGTTTTTTCCAGGATCTGCCGAAGTGTGAAAATTTGATCGATTGTGGACTTTCCTGGCCTAAAACCACACTGATAAGGGCCGATCAGATTGTTGGTAAACGGTTGCAGGCGTTCACATATTACGGCAGATAGGATCTTGGAGGCGATGTTGAGTAGACTTATGCCTCTGTAGTTGGCGCAGTTCAGAGGGTCTCCTTTTTTGTGAATCGGGCAAACGATGCTGAGGTTCCATTCATCAGGCATGCTTTCAACCGACCAGATTTGGCTTATGAGTTGGTGGATGTTGCTTACCAAGTCATCGCCTTATTAAGCTTGAGTTTAGATATAGCTATCCTCACTTCACTTAGGTCGGGTGGTTGGCAGTTTTCACTGTCGTTGCCAATATTAAATGGTTCGTTCTGCCTGACAGCGGAATGTTGTTCGTCAACGCCGTTTAACAGTCTGCAGAAGTGGTTCTTCCATATCCTTAGCATCGACTGTGTCTCAACAACGATATTTCCTTGTTCATCTCGACAGGATTTTGTTCGAGCCTTGTATCCTTGGTTTCGACGTTTTACACTTTGGTAAAACTTGCGAACATCGTTCCTGGAGTGGCACCTCTCTATATCCTCGATCGCGCGCTTTTCTTGCTCTTTTTTCTTCTTTCTGAAAAGCCGATGTTCTTCCCTTCTTCTTTGCCTATAGAGCTCAATGGCAGCTCTCGTCTTCACCTGCAGCTTAGCCTTGTAGGCCTCGTTCTTGGCTGCGAGCATCTGTCGGCATTCCACATCAAACCAGGGGTTTCTTGCTGGTGGCCGCGAGAAACCTAGCACATCAGTTGCGGCTGATCTAATGGCTTGTTGGCATCGTTGCCTTTATTCTTCGACATTAGATGCTGGTGGTATGTTGTGAGTGGAGAGGTTAAGGGATACGCGTTGCGCGAAGGTCTTGGTGGTCTCTGGCGATTGCAGTCTTTCGACATTAAAATTTTTCACAGTATTTCTGTTTTTTTTTGTCGTGGTGGATATCCGCATACTTTGGCTACAACAAGGTAGTGGTCCGAGTCGATGTTAGCCCCTCGGAATGTTCGGACATCCAGAATACTGGATGCGTGCCTCTTGTCCATCGCAATGTGGTCAATTTGGTTGACTGTTCGTTGATCTGGAGACCGTACCCTTATGAATATCGAGGTGAGGAAACCGTGTGCTGGCTATAGTGGCATTTCGTTCCGTAGCGAAATCAATTAGCCTAATTCCGTTACCAGACGTGTTGTCGTGTAGGCTATATTTTCCGACAGTACTTCTAAAGATGTCTTCTCTTCCTAACTTTGCGTTAAAATCTCCCAGCATGATTTAAACATCGTACTTAGGTAGTCGCTCATAGGTTTTGTCGAGGAGCTCGTAGAAGCAATCCTTAGTTATATCATCTTTTTGCACCGTTGGCGAATTAGGCCTTGATGCAGATTGTTACAATGCGTTCGCTAATGTTTTGAAAACATAAGACTTCTTGCCTAAGCCTGGCACTTATAACAAATCCGCATCCAAATAGTCGCTGTTTCTGCTCACTATAAGACGGTCCATAGTAGATGTTACGGTTTTTATTCCTCTTTTTGCTCAGTCCATCCCATCGCATTTCCTGGATGGCAGTAATGTCTGCTTTGTAGCAGTTTAGGGCTTCCGCTAGTTGTTCGCCTGCACCTCTCCCGTTTAATGTTCTCACATTCCAGGTGCAGACACGGACGTCGTTGTCCTCTTTTCGTTTAGCATGGTCGTCAACAATTAAATCAGTCCTTTTCGGACTACCCATCCGTGGATGGGTAGTTAACCCAAAGCACAACCCCCAACCTTGAGGGCCAGGCCCTTGTTTTGACCCTGGGACAGCGGTCCGGAAAAAATACCGATATCAGTAGCCCAGTTTGGGATATGAGCGGTGCCGTTGACCCATTGAGGGAATTCCTCCGCTGCCGACTGAAGAGTGAGTGCCTTAGTGAGAGGACATTCCAACCCCCTCTCTCGTTTGCTGCCCCAACGACCTTCCACAGGGGTATAATACCCCATCTCCAGTCGAGGTAATAGGCACCCACCGGTCACCAGCGTGGAGGTGAGTGTAGGAGTTGATAGTGAGAGGCTAGAGTGAGAACGCTTGTGTCCTCATATAATCGCATCACTATCCATAAGCACCGAAAATTCACGTTTGTGTGTTGTTTTTTTTTTCAATCTTTTTGAATAGAGCAGCTTAGTGCTTAATGTTTGACCATTTAGCTTAGAACGCGGTCCGAAAAACTGTACCTAAATATATAAATATTCTTGAGGATATTATGCTAAATAGCTTTTCGGCGAGTATTCGGCGTCTGTTTAATCAACCAATATCAGTAGGAGACTGATATCGCTATTAGCAACAGTTGTAGTTTCTTTCGATAGGGTGGTAGATTTAGGGCCATATTTATAATGAATCAATTAATTTAAGGATGTTGTAACATTTTTTCCTGCAATGCATATGTACTAAACCGAACTGCAATTTTAACAATCTGTTTTTAATTTGTTTTCTTCATTTAAAAAAATGTATAGTCCGTTAAATTTATATTCTCCAATGAATGCAATCCAAAATGACAAATTTGAAAAGGGTGGCTACAACAAAAACACTTCTCTATCCAACATTCATTGTAAAAATGACACCAGAATTGCTTCCCACAGCGATGACCAGGAAATAATATCACAGTGATAAAAATAAACCCCATTGTCCTGATATGAGTTTTACACCAATTTTTCCCCTGTCAAATGGACACATGGTGGGCTCTCATAAGGACATGCAGTTAAAGTGAAATCGGAAGCCAATTAATAGACTCAAATACTTCACTTTGATTCCTTGTCGTTTGTCAGACCGACGACAGATAGACATTCGGGAAGCAGAACGGCAGCCCATCGCTCTGACAAAGATCACCATGGCTTCCAACATCCACCATTATATCCGTCGTACGTCCATACATCCTCAGATCATTGTGCAACTCTGAATGATGGTACCTATAAAATATGAATCGTCCGACTGCGACAGAGAAAAGTATGAATTTCCTGAAAGAGGATATTAGCTCAAATTGGTGGTAGTTATGGTGGCGATGATGACGACTATAATGATGATGGCAGAAGCTTCGGGGGCTTCAGAAGCGGCGACGTTGGAAACAATTTGTAATGTGACTCACTACGTTTCGTAAGGTTAATTAGTGTGTGTTACGTTTTGCTTTCGTCATTTCCTTGTCGCTTATCATTATTTCTTCTGCCTGTTTGACAGTCGCATGTTTGTGTGTGTTAAGGTGGTATAATTGACCTTATGAATGGTAATGAGTGCATAGCCGCAAAGTGGTCAGCTGTTGCCTGATGTCTTTTTCGTGTGAGGTTTGTAAAATAAAGGTCCTATAGTGTAAAGTAATTGAACAGATTGTTCCTAGAATCGATAAGGTTGTGCGGTTTGTATCACAACGACATGACACAATAATATATGATGGCGGTGTGAACGAAGGTGATTTATATCAGGATATGGCAACAATTTGATTAGATATAGACAAATGCTATACAAAATTCTTTACAAAACATATCATGTGATAAATTAACCGCTAATTTAACAATAGATATAAGTTCATTCATAAAGATTAGCATCTTAATTTGCATTTACATGGTGGCTTAGCACACATATGGTTATGGTTGGCCACCTAACAGAATTCCCAGGACGAACACATAAAGAGGCGCCACTCCAGGAAAAACGTTCGTTAGTTTAACCAAAGTGTAAAAAGTGAGCTTAACAAGGCTGCCGGAAATGAAGGCATTCCCCCCGACATCATAAATCCGGTGAAGATGATTTGGTTTGCCCGATTCCCAAAAAAAAGAAGCATAAGTCAGGAAAGTCACCACTGATTAAAACTTCACCCTTTTTCAGAGGTGTGGAAAAAACCATGAACCCCAAATCGATACCCACCACCTATATTCATCGATTTAAAACCCGCTTACGCCAGCATTTATAGAGACGAAATATGAACAGACCCAAGTCACGGGATGTTATGTGAAATCTTTGACATAAACCTTGAGAAGATTGTACAAAACTCCCGAGACAACATCAGGGACGGAATTTTCCAAAAATCGGTGCAACTACTAGCATACGCCGACGATATTTACATCATTGGTACGACTCAACGTGATGTCATAGCCACGTTTGCTAGTGTACAGAAAAAAGCGCCGAAAATGGGTTTATCAGTAAATGGGGTACGATCAAGTATATGCTGTTAGCACGAAAGGACACATAATATCGAAGAAATGGGCAGATCGTCACCATTGACAGATATAAATTTAGGTACTACGGGACTTGGGTGTTGTAGAACGAGGGTACACTCTGATTGGCTTTAACTTGGAAATGCCCAGTGCTCGCAACTCAGACTTCACATCAAATGTGCTTCCTTTTTACCTCCAAGTGGTAACTATCGGCTACTGGCCTCATCCGACCGGATTTGACTTGCTTAACGATATGTGCGAGTGTTGCTAACAAGACGTAAAACAGCAATACCCGGTCTGCTATCCCAGGCGAACCTAGATACGCTGCTTCGACATATTCGAACAAAAGGTTATCTAGGAATTTCAAGGTAAGCCAGGCCAGTTGAACAGAGATGGTGGCTGATGAACTGAAAGGTCAACGGCAGCGCTCATGCTCCAACGGAGGAAAGAGATGATACAACTAAGGATTGCTTCTACGAGCTCCTTGACAAAACCTATGAGCGACTACCAAAGTACGATGTTAAAATCGTGCTGGGAGATTTTAACGCAAAGGTAGGAACAGAAGACATTTTTAGCAGTATTGTCGGAAAATATAGCCTACACGACAACACGTCTGGTAACGGACCTAGGCTAATTGACTTCGCTACGGAACGCAATGCCACTATAGCCAGCACACCGTTTCCTCACCTCGATATCCATAAGGGGGACATGGCGGTCTCCAGAATCCAAATCAACGAACAGTCAACCAAATTGTTCAGATTGCGATAGACAAGAGGCACGCATCCAGTATTTTGGATGCCCGAACATTCCGAGGGGCCACTACCTTGTTGCAGCCAAGGTAAGGATGCGGATATCCACCATGCCACAGCAAACCATAAATACTGTGAAAAAATTTAATGTTGAAGGACTGCAATCGCAAGAGACCGCCAAGGTCTTCGCGCAACGCGTATCCCTTAACCTCTCGATTAACACCATACCAGGATATGGAAGAACCACTTCTGCAGACTGTTAAACGGCGATGACGAACAACTCATAAGCCAAATCTGGTCGGATGAAAGTATGCCTGAGAATGGAACCTCTGCATCGTTTGCCCGATCCACAAAAAAGGAGACCTCTGAACTGCGCCAACGACAGAGGCATAAGTCTTCTCAACAGCGCCTACAAGATCCTATTTGTGAACGCCTTAAACCGTTTACCAACAACCTGATCGGCCCTTATCAGTGTGGTTTTAGGCCAGGAAAGTCCACAACCGATCAAATTTTTACACTTCGGCAGATCCTGGAAAAAACCCAAGAAGTCCAAATCGATACCCACCACCTATTTACCGATTTTAAAGCCGCATACGACAGCATTTATAGGGACGAACTATAAATAGACATGTCTAGTTTTCTCGCTGCTCCATCAGGGTCGGAAACGAACTCACCGACACATTCGATACCAAAAAACGGATTTAGGCAAGGCAGTGCGCTGTCATGTGACTTCGGCTCCGCTATTAACTCTGACAACAACATCTCCTCAGAAATCAAACGAAGAGTTACTCTTGCCAACCGCTGTTTCTTCGGGCTTAGAAGGCAATTTAGTAGTAAAGCCCTCACTCGAACTACTAAGGAGATCCTATATAAGGCCCTGATCATCCCAGTCCTGCTCTACGGCGCTGAAGCATGGACCATGTCAAAAGCGGATGAAGAAATCCTTGGTCGATTCGAGAGAAAAATTCTTCGGAAAATCTTCGGTCCCGTTTGCGTTGACGGTCTATGGAGACGAAGATTCAACCAAGAACTATGCGAGCTGTACAGCGATATACCCCTAGTCAAAAAACTCTGCATTGGACGTTTAAGATGGCAAGGACATGTAGAAAGAACGGACACCAATACTCCGGTTCGCAGAGTCTTCGATTCCCAGCCAGACGTCGGACGCAGTAGAGGAAGACCTCGCCTTAAGTGGCGCGCACAAGTAGAAACCGAACTCAACAAACTTGGAGTGCGCAACTGGAGGCAGGTTCATCCCTGACTGTAGCGCCACTTAAGTAAGTAAAGCTTAAATCTCGAAATACTAAGGAGATCCCTACAAAACCCAGATGATCACAGTCCTGATCTAGAAAGTCAAGAAACTTTGCATTGGATTTTTAAGATGGCTAAGATGTGTAGAGCGAATGGGCACCAATACTCCGCCACACAGAGTCCTCGATGCCTATTCAGACGTGTCGGACGCAGTTTTTTTTTCTAATTTGCGCGAACTCAAGGCGCAGTTCAGGCGGTAAGGAAATTCGGGATAAGAAGAAAGGAGATACCGATGCACATTGGTTTCAAATGCCTGTAAGTTATAATGGAAATGAAAAACAGAGTTTGGTAGTGTAGAGCATTCCACATTCGTGTCCTTCGGTTTATGTACGAATCTCTATATTTCAGCGTTCGTTCGAAGATAGGCTTGAGGGTAAACTGATTTGCATTCATAGCATAACGATTATTCCATCTGAAGTGTTGAATGGCAGGAATGCAGCTGGGTATTTCATTTGAGTATTGGTTGTTAAAATAGCGATAAAACAATGTAAGGCAGGAGATATTTTGACGATGTTCTATGAGGGACGTGGACCCAAAGACGAATATGAGAAGCTGAGAGTACTGCAATTAGCGAAGAAATGAATTGGATTAGAAGTTGCAGACAGGAGATTACTTTAAAAATGAGAAAGAGTCGGAGACAAAACTGAGCCTTGAAGGACACCAGCATTTGTTTGGTGAGTTGCAGACTTAAAACCGTCCAAAAGAAGTTGAATTGAATTTTTCGAAAGATAATTTCTAATACATAGAAGAAGGTTTTCATCGATTCCAAATGCACACATTTTCGACAAAAGGGCTTGATGCCAAACCCTGTCAAATGTAATTGAAATATCAAACGCAATAGTGTTGCTTTCTTCACCATGGTAGACCTGTTGCTATTTATTTTTTTGCGAAAATTAAAATTTGAAATATTTTTGAATTAACTTGTTCAGAATCCATAAGCTTCGTTTTAACACCATGTATCGCCAATGTTTCAATTTATAGTGTGGGATTAGTTGTTCGATTCTGGCTCTTCGGGACATTGCTTTGCCTAAGAGTATAATAAAACGTGTTCTGCAAAAATCAGCTGGTCTCTTGTGTGGGTGTGTCAAGAATAAGAATGACATCAAATTTATTTGATTACGGGTATCAAGTGTGTCTCTAGAAGCTCAGCTAAACAAGTCCCCCTAATAAAAACAGCAATAAACACATCAATATCGCATTACAAAAGGTTACCTGTAATCACAAAACGCTCTTAAAATACTAAGAACATCACACATACTCGTTGAGTAACAACTGCATTCCATAACACTATTCCGTGGGCGATCTTCTGCTGTTCATATATCTTAAAACCACTTTGAAATTATTATGAACAAATTTCTGGTTTATTATATATCTTAGAAGCCACATGTAGAAGCATCTCTCACATCCGGCACACCCGCACCCTATTTGCGGTCGTTATGGGAGTTTCATGCTTCCACTCAATTGGTGGCCATCCATTATATCCTTCCACAGAGAGCAGGGCTAAAGCTGCCTTTTTGAAAACAATCGTTCTGCCGTACAATACTATTTATTACCCTAAAATTATTACCACATTACAAAAAGATTTAATGCTTTATACGTAGGGTTATATACGTTTGCGCCACACTATATATATATATATATATAGCCACTTGTTTGGAAGGACTTACGTAAAAATGGACGTCGACGACGATGAACGACGACAATGAACGACAACGTAGATGTAGGACGAACAAAAGCCCACGCAGGTGGTATAGTCTCTCTGAGTATAATGATCCTACAAGTTAAGTGAAATAATAACAAATCAACTTCCAGCATTCAGTGTACAATTTAAGCCCCATTCGAGTGGGCATCATACCAACCCCTACATGTATGTATATGCTCCATTATCCTTGGGTCTGTTTGCCATAAAAGGGATTGTGTATCGTTGTGCGTAAGTGTGTTCGTCTATGTTTCTGACTGGAATATACCTCTACTTCACACCTGAAGGTATCCCCATACCTCCTGTGGCGTATATTTCCAGTGCATTTATTGAAATATTTACCAAGTCCTTTGGCGATTTATGATTACACTCCAACGGCGCACGTATCTTGTGTGAGTTTATTTAGGGACGAGACGATGAGAGATATATTATTATTGGGACCGTCTTCGTCTGTGTTGATGCAAAGGAAAATGGATGGTGTGCGCTAATTGCGGGGTGGAATATTTTAGGAATTCAGGTTAAGCTCATAAAGACAGTACGGACTGGCAGCCCCATGTGGCTAGAACGAATATTCAAATTAATGTTTTTCTGTATACAACAGTATGGGCTACAAGATGCCCTTTTAAGAAAAGACTAGACTTAGTACATGTTAAGTTGCAGTCAATAGATACAAAAAAATATATGAGAAGGCTACAATGTGAATCGTTGAATACACATCCATCCATCCTTATATTAAAGATCCCCACAAAGTGGGCATGGCCAAAAATGTTACAATAGACATTGTCACAACATATTCTTCACACAGTTTATCAAATGTTATCAAATGTTATAGTTCGACAAAAAACAACGTTTTTCTCTTGCATATGCCTTGGGGTAGAGCATGTATCGAGTTTTTCAATAAGAGCGCTACAAAATTTTTTTAAATAAAACAAAAACGGTTTTGGATATCAATAAAATTCGTTATTCCTGTGAAAGTACGTTCGATGCCATTATGTAAGTAACTTGATTTCTTTTCCATGGCCACCACGGGCACGCTTGCAGAAGTCCAGACGCTGAACCCAATTTTCGACGGTTTTCCAGCATAAATCGGCCGATACTGTTGCAATTTCACGTTCGATATTCGTACCAAGTTCATCAATCGTCGCTGGCTTGTTGGCATAGACCATAGATTTGACGTAGCCCCACAGGAAATAATCTATCGGCGTCAAATCGCACGACCGAGGCGGCCAAGCGACTGGACCATTTCGTGAGATAACACGTTCTCCAAACTTGGTTTCCAATAAATTGATTGTGACATTAACTGTGTGGCTTGTGGCGCCGTCCTGTTGGAACCACATGTCCTCCAAGTCCATATCATCCAATTGGGGCCAAAAATATTCGGTTATCATTGAACGGTAGCGATTCCCATTCACAGTAACGTGCCGGTCTTGATCATCACGGAAGAAGTATGGCCCAATGACGCCGCCGGCCCATAAACCACACCAAACCGTATTTTTTTCGGGATGTAATGATGACTCATGGAGTACGTGTGGATTGCTGCCTGACCAATAACGCATATTTTGTTTATTGACGAACCCATTAAGCCAGAAATGAGCCTCATCGCTGAAAATGATTTTTCGATGAAAATCCGAATCATTTTCAAGTTATTGCTCAGCCCAATTCACGAACATACAACGCTTCTGGTGGTCAAGCGGCTTCAGCTCTTGCGTCAATTTAATCTTGTAAGGATGTAGGCCAAGATCTTTTCGCACACAACGACGTCACAGAGATGCCCAACGCTTGAGATGTGAGAGACACATTTGGGCTTTCTTCAACTGAAGCCTCAGCGGCAGCAATATTCATGACACTACGAGCACTTCTTTGTCTCACTGGCACGGGAACATTTTGTACTATGCCTGTGGATTCAAATTTTTCCACTAGACGCTCAATTGTTGATCTGCTGGGACGATTTTGACGACCATAAATTGGACGTAGCGCTCTTAACGTTGAGGCCACTGACTCCGAATTTCGGTAGTAAATTTTAATTTTTTTTCGACTCGTTGTTGGCTCGTATATCTTTCCATCATAAAATGGCAAACCTTACTGAAGAGAAATGTCAAAAGAGCGGCAAGAAATATGGCGTCGTTTGCTGTCCCTGTCGCTCTAGTTTTGTAGCGTCCCTGTTGAAAAACCTTTTAAATGTTTTTATTTTACGGAAATCACACCTTCAAAGTGAGCTTGTGTTAAAATAATCTATGGACGAAATGTTCATATTAACTTTATTAATGTTTTTTCATGTAGTGCTTGACGTTTACACCTTTATAAGGTCATTTTCAATAAACTCATCAGTTTTAACCAAAGTAGGATCTAAAGCAGTGATCTAGCTTTATAAACATCCCCATCCACCATATGTGACATGAAGATTAAATTTTTGGTTGCTCTCTTAGAATTTTTTCCAATTCTATCAGAGACAATTTTTTCACAATGTTCCATATTAACCTCGATGGTGCACCATGTTCTAGAAAGTTGGTGTTTCTCTGATTTTTGACTCTAGTTCTCTTTATTTAAAAAACGAGGCACTGGGAAATATTGGAATATACAATTCTTGGACCTTTCCGCAGTTTAAATAGTCTGGGGATCCATTAACCCTATATTTGTGTAAATGCACAGTTAGGAACTGGCGAAGGTAGGAATCTAATTCTTCGTGTTTTCGGTCTATCCATTTTAGTGTTTCTGATATCCAGTATAAGTCCATTTTCCCATTGAAATCTCTCCTGCCATACTGAAGATTGAGTCTGGAATTTGACGTCGTAGATCCTGTGCAGCTCGCTAGCTGTTATATATGCTGGTAGCATTTCTGGTATGACATATACACTGACAGTTAGCCCCACAAAGGAGGAGCTTATTTTGGCAAGACATCACAGCCGTTCATCAGGTGTAATGGTGAGGGGAGCTATTACCTATACTATGGCACAATATGATTGGAGCTTTTGTCAACAACAATGAACGGAAACAACGTTTCCTAACCCCTGCCTTGTATATTCCAATAAGACAATGCCCCCCAACTACAGTTTTAGGGTTATTAGAAATTGGATTCTATCAGAAGACGTGGAACTTTTGCCATGGCGCCTGGGCACAAATTTGTCTCGATTATTTAAAAACAAACTGTATGACTCCAAACCGTTTTCTAGAGGTCATATCGAAAAATGGCGGGCATACTTATTATTAATGTAAAAAAAGTAAAGCTGATCGACGGTGTATAGCTTCATCAGGCACCGTCCAAAAAGCACAGCACACTCTTAGCATACAACTCCTATTCACGGATTCGATACTTCTTGAATAGGACTTAAACGTCATTGATATATCGACCCACCAACTTCCTTCAATCTTCAATCTTTCCCACTATCCTTTCTATTATTTACTGCTTTAACGCTCTGTATTATTACACGTACTTTCAAGGTGTGCTTTGTATGTAAGCATGGCATCGATCATCAGTTAAGGCTGGTTTTTACGTTATATTATGTTGCGGCTGCTTATTAGTACTACCTCTGTTTTATGTTCGGACCTGTAACCCGACTACTGTCATGCATCTTCATTTATTTCATATATCCTATACCTACGCTGACACAGCACTCCATTTTAGAGTCTCCGTTGCATACGCAGGTGGGTCAATATATTTTCATCCATCGCATTGTTACACACCTCTTCTTTTAAAAATCCAGCTGTGAAGTATCTGTGGAATGTCAAACAATCAATAGGCCTCGGTTGTGCCGATAATGACAATTTTCTATACCCTCTTCCATTTCTCGATACCTACACTAAGTTCCAGAAGGCCAACAGACTAGTAAGTATCTGCTGAACAGCCCCTGTGTATTTGGTTGTATGCCACATATTTAGCTGAATATTTTCCCAGAAGCATAAAAAGCTGTAAGCTTGACTAAAGATCTCAGCATGGATATAATCCATTGAAATACCCATCTAAACCTGTTATGCCTATAGGCTCTAATATGCTATCTTTCCGTTACTGAAGCCTCTTCTATAAAACAAGAGTTTCCACCATCGTGCAAGAAGCACACACGCACTCATGAATGTCTGTGAGAAAAAGCTAGTCCCTGTTTACAAACGAGATTGTTGCGCTATAAACGTGTATTTTTTATTTGACCGCTGAATTCTCAAGATGGATTCACCGGTGGTATCTCCAATCCAAGTAAGGTCGACGTGTAGACTGGTGTATGGGTGCGTATGGAGTCTGTCCGGAATATGATGTGACTGTATGACTGATCCAACGTTACTAGGATCCCAGCTTGGAAGACTGTTTTGTCTCATGCTTTGGCTCATCTCCAATCCAAGTTAGGTGGACGTGTGGACTGGTGTATGGGTGCCTATGGAGTCTATCCGGAATATGAATGATCGCAGCCAAGAACAAGGCCTACAAGGCTAAGCTGCAGGTGAAGACGAGAGCTGCCATTGATTTCTATAGGTAGAGAAGAAGTAACACCGACTTTTCAGAGAGATGAAAAACGAGCAAGAAAAGCGCGCGATCGAGGATATAGAGAGGTGCCACTCCAGGAACGATGTTCGCAAGTTTTACCAAAGTGTAAAACGTCAGAGCTAAGGATACAAGGCTCGAACAGAATCCTGTCGAGATGAACAAGGAAATATCGTAGTTGAGACACAGTCGATGCTGAGGATATGGAAAAACCACTTCTGCAGACCGTTAAACGGCGATGACGAACAACATTCCGCTGTCAGGCAGAACGAACCATTTAATATTGGCAAAGACAGCGAAAACTGCCAACCACCTTACCTAAATGAAGTGAGGATAGCTATATCTAAACTCAAGCTCAATAAGGCCGCCGGAAATGACGGCCTTCCCGCTGAGCTTATAAAGCTGGCGCAGATGACATGGTAAGCAACATCCACCAAGTCATAAGCCAAATCTGGTCGGTTGAAAGCATGCCTGAAGAATGGAACCTCAGCATCGTTTGCCCGATCCACAAAAAAGGAGACCCTCTGAACTGTGCCAACTACAGAGGCATAAGTCTGCTCAACATCGCCTATAAGATCCTATCTGCCGTAATATGTGAACGCCTGAAACCGTTTACCAACAACCTGATCGTCCCTTATCAGTGTGGTTTTAGGCCAGGAAATCGATCAAATTTTCACACTTCGGCAGATCCTCGAAAAAAACCAAGAAGTCCAAATCGATACCCACCACCTATTTATCGATTTCAAAGCCGCGTACGACAGCATTTATAGAGACGAACTATAGAGAGCCATGTCTAGTTTTGGTATACCGCCAAAACTCGTCCGTTTGTATAGGATGACGATGGAGAATTGGATCGGAAACGACCTCACCGACACATTCGATACCAAAAAAGGATTTAGGCAAGGCGACGCGCTGTCATGTGACTTTTTCAATTTGATTCATGAGAGGAATGTGCAAAACTCCCGAGCCAACACCAGAGGCACAATTTTCCAAAAATCGGTGCAACAACTAGCATACGCCGACGATATTGACGTCATTGGTAGGACTCAACGTGATGTCATAGCCACGTTTGCTAATATAGAGAAGGAAGCGGCAAAAATGGGTTTAGCAGTAAATGAGGGTAAAACTAAGTATATGCTGTCAACACGAAAGGACACACAACATCGACGAATTGGACAGAACGTCACCATTGACAGATATAACTTAGAGTTATTACGGGACTTTGTGTACCTCGGCTCCGCTATTAACTCTGACAACAATATATCGTCAGAGATCAAACGAAGAATTACTCTTGCCAATCGCTGTTTCTTCGGGCTAAGAAGGCAATTTAGTAGTAAAGCCCTCACTCGAACTACTAAGGAGATTCTATATATGACCCTGATCGTCCCAGTCCTGCTCTACGGCGCTGAAGTATGTACCGTATCAAAAGCGGATGAAGAAATCCTTGGTCGATTCGAGAGAAAAATTCTTCAGAAAATCTTCGGTCCCGTTTGCGTTGACGGGCTATGGAGACGAAGATTCAACCACGAACTATACGAGCTGTACAGCGACATACCCCTAGTCAAAAAACTCCGTATTGGACGCTTAAGATGGCTAGGGCATGTGGAAAGAATGGACAGCAATAATCCGGCTCGCAGAGTCTTCGATTCCCAGCCAGACATCGGACGCAGTAGAGGAAGACCTCGCATTAAGTGGCGCGCACTAGTAGAAACCGACCTCAACCAACTTGGATTGTGCAAGTGGAGGCAGTTAGCTAAGGACCGGGCTAATTGGAGAGGCGTTTTGGTTGAGGCCCAGGTTCATCCCGGACTGTAGCGCTAGAATCAAAATTCCTACCCATGATTCATAAGTGACACTGATCTCAATGTATTCCCTTTTTTCATCAATGTCTCTCAGTTCTTCAAGTGGACGCGCTGATTTAAATATCTTTAGTTTGGGATGTCTTTTGGAGCAAGGGCATTCTAGGGGAGACTAATCGTTTACTAGGAGATGACAAGCTTAGATTGTAAGACTGGAATCTTAGTCTCGAAATCGTTTCAGTTTGTCATGAAAATTTCAGGGTTATGTTGCGTTAAGACATAGATCCGATTTATATATATATATATTATGGGAAGCTTACTGCAGGTCCGTTGTCTATGAGAAATGTCTACGGCTGGTTTTTGTTTGATGCTTAAACGTGTCCTTAAATAGTTTGTGATTCAAATACCCCAAGTACAAGTTATTTTGTCCAGTTTGTCCTAACATAACAATGTCAGTGGCTTATCCTTACAAATGTTGAACGAAGAGGGTTAACTTACTAAAAAATAGTAATAAGAATAAAAATCAAACTTATCGTTCGTAACAGGAAATGTAAATTCCCTGCAACGCAGACTGTTCCTGTTTGATGTAAAACCAACTTCACACATTTCGAGTGTCATATACATAAACCGTCTGCAGAAAGTAAATTTTATAAATCCTTAAGGCCACCCGAAAAGCAAACTATCACTGCCAAAGGACTAACTATTACCAAATGTAGACACACTCAATTCCAACATGGCCTTAGGATTTAACATTCATTCTCTAGAGAGAAAATTGGAATATTTTCCTCCTCTTCTCTGAATAGGCACAAGAGATACTCAACTCGTATCGGTGCCTCGAAAGTGGACTATTCATGTTGAAATGGTCACATTACAAATTTGGTCAAGGACCTTCTTTTTTGAGTTATTGCATGACTCTCACACACAAAGGTTTTCAGCTCAGTGTAGCTCCCTACTATCTTCTATCACCAGGTATTCAAATTCTCTACCACCTAACAGGATTAACCACAAACATGGTTTGTTGTCCTGCAGTGTAATATTTCTAGATGTCACTCTATTTTCAGCGATGCTTCAGCGCTTTTCAGCAATGCAAGAGTGCAACTGGCCTGTTACTCTCGGGGTGTAGGTATATATCTGTTGGTAATATTTCGGATATTGTGTTGCAATAACAGGCAGGGCTTATAGTTTTGCGAGAACAGGGACCAACAATTTACGATGATTTGTGATGGTGCACAAGATGGAAATTAAACTGAAGGATATGTTACCTATATAACCAACGTATATACAAAGTCACTTGGTACACGTTATCGATGGTATGTTGGATGAGTTGCAGAAAATAATTCATGACGTGACATGAGGATGAGCCAACAATGAGGTATCCTTAATCTTGGAACAGAGTAAATGTGTTCATTTGTGAAGACATGTATAGTCTCGTTGCAAATTTTTGTGATTGATGGAGCTATGGAAATTTTACTAATAAATGTATCTATGTGTGCGTATATGAGTTGGATGAGTAATGATGGTTTTTGTATATCAGGATTTAATTGTCATCATCTGTTAAATGTTTTACGACAGGTCATTGGCGAGTCTTTCTATTTCCAACGTTAAGCCATGTAAATATGAAACCTTTCAGTGCGGACTTTGTTATAGCCGTATGTTTAATGAGTGTTTGTGTGATGCATATCAGGGTATTGTGTGCCGAATTAAGTATGTCCAACATACATAAATAAATAATTTTCAAATGGTTTCTCTGACTTTCAGCGTATTATTTGGGATAAATTGATACCATGACCCTTATATGCAGCGAGCAGCGTTATTTGAGTTAGCGCCTCTAGCGAGACGAGAAAAAAAACTTGAAAAGCATCGTTGGAAAGCATTGACAATCATTAGAATTGAGAATTGTAATTAAATATCTGGGTACCTGGCTTGTCCTGTACACATGTTTCAACAAAAATGAAGCTGATTATCTGACCCTGACAAGAAGACTGTTCCAAAGCAGTCAATATAATTTAAGGGTGAAAGTCATATACTACATGATCCGAATAAAGCCAATCAGCGTTTATGGCTGTTTTGTTTTGTTCAATGTAGCGCCAACCGACAGGGAAATGATACTGTTATTTGAGTACATAAAATATAGGGTGTGGCTCCATTACTCTGATTTTCCAAAACTCAAATAAACCCATTTTATAAATAAGATTTTTTCAGTTTTGTTTCAAATAGATTTGAAAAGTATATCAAGTATGTAATCGTCAATCCTTGTTATAAACCAATTTCTAGAATTTGTCGTGACCCTTGCAAGCGAATGGGAGTGTATTTTGGAAATTTCTGCCCGCACATTGGCCTTTAGGTCTACACACCACTACAAGCTTCTTATTGTTTCAACGCATGATTGCTAATGGCCGGGGTAGGAAGCAACACTTTAGGCAATTGTGGGTGCGGTGGCTGTTCCTTGGTTCAAATAACGAAAATTGTAATACTTATATTTTTTACTCCGCCTAGCAATTGTGAAAGTCTAACAAATATTCGAGAGTAAATACTGCCATGAGACTTCTAAAATTTTCTGTTCGAAATCGGCGTTAAACAAGAGGTCTCTTGTAACATTATACAAACATATGAAAGGAAATACTGAATAAAGTATCTGCATTCATCATTCGGTTCAGTGGCGTGATGATTAGTGCAATAAACTGCCGCGCAGATGGTCTGAGTTCGATTCGAAGCCGTAGCAACACCCAAATGATTTTTCACTGGCCCTTCTCTTGTGCTGATCTGACGAACCATCCTAGTAATATCAATTGTCAAGAAAAGCTTATCTGAACTTAGCCGTTTGGATTCGGCATACAACTGGAGGTTCCGCCACCTTTAAAAAGGTCCACACTTACTTATCGGGCTCCCGACCCGTAAAGAGTCTCTGCCTGAGACACTGCAGCCTTCCATTCTCTATGATCCCTGGCTCGCTGCTTCCAGTTGTCTAGACTAAGCGCTCTGGCATCCGCGAAAGCTTGGTAATCGAAACGGATGTTCGGTCTTCCTTGCCTTCTGGAACCTGGGGGCTGGGATTTGAAGATCCTCTTAGCTGGAGCATTATTGTCCATTCGCTCGATATGGCTGAGCCAATGTAGTCGACGTATTTTGTCTTTTTGGACTACATCAACATCTTAATACAGCTAATAGAGTTCGCGATTGTATCTTCTCCTCCATTCGCCCTCCTCGTGCACAGGACCAAAAATCCACCGAAGTATTTTTTTTTTTTCGAAGGAGCCCAGTATCAGCTCTCCCTCTTGCTTATTGTCCAGCACTCGGCACCATAAACCAGAACTGTCTGGATAAGGCACACATTTCGTCCTTCGAGTTAGGCGTTTAGAACCCAGTTGTTTCGCCAAACCGAAGTAGCAACGGTTTCCTAGGGTAATTCTTCGACGGATCTCCACAAGGGTGTCATTCGTTATGTTAACTCCGAGGTAGGTGAACTCCTTAACTACCTCGAAATTGCTGCTATCAATAGTGACGTTATGTCCTAGGCGGTGGACAGATGCTTGTTTGTTTGTTGATAGCATGCATGATCTCTACCAAAACATCACAATCGTATTTAAAAGCTCCGCTGGTAAGCCATCAGAACCTGCGGCCTTCTTGTTCTTAAGCTTTTTTCTAGCTATGCCAACTTCTTCTATACTAGGTGGTGGAACTAGTTCTTCATTGACTAGACGTGGGTGCTCTTCTTGCCCTATGACTTTCTCTACATGATGCCCATTTATCGGCTGTTGGAAATGCTGCTTAAACACATCTACTATTCCCTGCGCTTCGGTGACTAGGTTTCCTTCTATAAAAATGAGCTTCGTATAGTTTTTTAGAGGATTTTATCTGGCGTCTTAGAATTGTGGTGGGAAAGGGCATAGCACGATCTATGTGGTAATATAGATCCAATGGGATGGAACCATTAGGTCTATATTAACACATAGATCTAGGTATTCAGCCACACATCGTGGACAAGTTTTGATATGTCCTCTTTATGAAACAGCGGTTAGCACGCTTGCCAAAGTGGTGGGGCAGGATCTTACTGCCTTTCCCCTGCGCAGAAAATATAGTGCCATATAAAAAAAATCTGCTATCCCATCCCATCTTTAAAAAAAATATCGCCAAAATGTGGTCATTATGGAGATGAAATATTACAACATATTGTTCAGACAGTTTTTCAAAATCTTTTATGGTTTCGGCAAAAAACAACGTTTTTCTATTGCATTTGCCTTGAGGCTGGGTATACAAATGGTTTTTGTAGGAAAAGACACCCAAAAAGTGGGCGGGGGCTAAAATGACCTATAGACGAAATATTAATGATAATACATTACCAATGATTTTGCAACATTCAAAATTTTTTCGAATATTCTGCCCTAGCGAGGTATCCGTCGGAGCGGAAAATTTACCGCAATGGATTCTTCGTCGGAGATTCAAATTCCATTCGAGGTATGTGTCATCGGAAAGAAATACTACACAAATGCGAAGACGAAGCTCGTACTGTTGAGGGGTGGTTTTTTCCTTTGAACCCTCCCTGGAAACAAAAATTCAAACGATTAGTTTGAAAATTACTTAAATATATAGTTTTCTATAATTATTTATATTTTTCTATTACTCCACTTCACTTCGTAAACAAATTCCGCGAAGAATTTGTATCGGAGGAAATCAGAAAAGGAATTGCACTTAGCTGTCAAAAATTGAACGAAAAATGCACCTGAACGCACTTCAACGCAATTCGCTGGGATGCGTTACAAAATGTCAGAGAATATTCCGAACAGCTTTTCGGGGGAATACCTCGAAGCAAAAATCATCGGAATCGTACAAAATCGGAGAATTTTCCGCTCCGACGGATACCTCGCTAGGGCCGATTGTAAAATTTGACTGAAATTTTTTTTTTAATTAAAACGCTCCCAAAATGTGGGCGTGGCAAAAAACGCTGTAAGCATAAAATATAGGTATTGGGATTGTCTTAATATTTTGTTCAAACTCTTTTTCAAAAAATTTACCAAACAAAACAAAAACAGATTTTTTTTGAAAAGTGGGCGTGGACAGACAGACGCACGGACGGACAGACAGACATGGCTTAATCGACTTAGCTAGCGATTCTGAGTCGATCCTTATACCTTGAAGTATATCTTATCTGTCTAAGTTATTTCTCTATGTTACAAACTATGTATCCAAACTAATATACCCTATGGGATAGGGTATAAAGAAGGACGATTCAACATTCAACAAAAATAAAGGAGTCCATTACCTCGCATATCGAAGGTTTTCAATGACAAAATGTCGTTGATACTATTACAGGAATGAGATCTGTTAAGTAACTTATTTACCTAAAGAGGCCCTTCTGGCAATTCTGCAAACCTTGAAAATTGGTAAATTAATTTATGAACTCATGACAATGTTTCTTAACACTGGTAGCAAAAACAAGTTTGTTAACAAGTTTGTTACTTCCTTTTGAACTGTCAAAATACACACTCTTTTACTTCTTCTCGTTGGCTTTGGATTTTACTTTGACTCGATACCAAAAATATCTTGATTTTTACAAAACATCGCAAAAGGTTTTATTATTTTCAAACAAAAATTGGTGACCCCGACGTGATTATCAAGATTTAGTAAGATTATTGAAATCCAAGTCCGTAAATTATTTATTTTACATACTACACGTGGAAGTAAACTGCAGCGTTGAAAAGAGAAAAATGTCAAAAATTGATGTGCTTCGCAATAAGAGAAATGTGTGCTTAAAGCAGTTGGATCGCATTCAAGAATTCACAACTCTCAAGGCTGAAACAGCAACGCCAGCTGACTTGAATATTCGACTGAAGGCTCTCGAAACATGCTTCGATTGTTTTTCTACATTGCAAACAAAGTTGGAAGATGCTGATCCGGAGGAATTCGACAAGAGTGAACGATGCAACTATGAAGAACTCTACTATACAATCCGACCGGCGTTGCAGACATTATTGGCAAAAAGCGAGAAATTGGAAACTAAACAAGAGGACTCTGTTCAAAAAACTTCCACGGTATCTGAAATAATCAAATTACCAAAAGCTCATATTCCCACATTCACAGGTACAATCACTGAGTGGATGTCATTTTTTGATGCCTTCAATTCACTTGTTCACTCTCAAACATGTTTGAGCAATGTAAGCAAATTTCATCACCTACTTGGGTCTCTGGGTGGAAGTGCCGCAATGATTGTAAAGTCATTGGAGGTAACCGATGCTAATTATCAAGTTGCAATCAAGATGTTGCAAGATCGATATGAAAACAAGAAGATCATTGCTCACGAACATATAAAGCAACTCTTCGAAGCATCGCCACTTCAAAGAAACTCCGCTTCATCACTTCGAACACTGCTCGACACCTTCAATGTTCACCTACGGGCGCTGTCATCATTAGGTCGCTCCACGCAGCATTGGGATGATCTAATAGTCTTCATCATATCATCCAAGTTGGACACAGCTACATTAATCAAATGGCAAGAGGATGCCCCCGCAGACCGATTACCTAGCTACCAAGAAATATCGAAATATCTTAACAAACGCTGCCAGATATTGGAGGGGATGGTAAGCCAAACGTCCATACCAAAGGTGAGTCTTAGTAATAAGGTAGATAGCAGACCAAAATCAACACCAAAATCGTTCACTACGACTAACAATATACAGTGCGCGCTATGCTCTAAACTTGGCCATGTCATTACAAGATGCTACCGCTTCCTTCGTTTGTCGCCACTCGAGCGTAATCAACAAATCGCCTCATTAAGGTTATGCGAAAACTGTCTAAAGGTCGATCATGCTAAGACAAGCTGCACATCATCTAATTGTCGCAACTGTGGCCAAAGACACCATACTTTACTTCATCAAGATAATATTCAAAGCTCTACATTCAATCCCAATGCTAGCGAATATACGCCTTCCACTTCCACTTCAACTACCAATGCAGCTGTGCATTCTACATTTGGCACCACACGCACTGAAGCCACCACCATACTAGCAACGGCAATAATCTATGCCCTTGACTACCAAGGTTCTCCTGTCGCGTGTCGCGTGCTATTGGACTCGGGATCGCAAATCAATTTTGTAAACGAACAATTTGCTCAACGCATTGGCTCGATCCGCACAAAATGCAATCAGTCTTACTCCGGTATATCTTCATTCAAAAGGCAAGCATATCATCAAACCGTGTTTACAATTAAATCGCGTTTGAATAATTTTACTGCCTCAATCGAAGCAATCATTCTTCCAAAAATAACAGGACTTTTGCCTTCCGAGAAAATAAACATTTCCGACCTCGGATTACCAAAAAACGTTACATTGGCTGATCCAAATTTCCAAATTCCTCAAAAAATCGATTTATTAATTGGAGCCGAATTATTCTTCACCTTGCTCGCGGACGGTCAAATTCGATTAGGAAATAATTCAACGATTTTGAAAAACACACTTTTTGGGTGGATCGTTAGCGGCTATTATCCAGCTACTTCTAACAAAAATCATCAATGCAACCTAGTCGCAGAAAATCATTTTAAAGATAATCAATTAGACCAGAGTTTGAAACATTTTTGGGAAATAGAAAACCGTTCTACATGTGAACATAAGTTGTCTGCAAGCGAAACTTCATGCGAACTTCATTTCCTCGACAACGTTTATCGCCTTGAATGTGGACGATATCAAGTTAGATTACCCTTTAAGAATGATCCTTCGACTTTGGGAACATCGTACAACATAGCACTTCGTCGCTTTTTATCCTTAGAAAGGAAGTTGAAGAGCCGTAGTGACCTTCATCGAAAATACACCGAATTTATCAATGAGTACATACATTCTAATCATATGGAGCTTGTTCAATTTGTCGATCATTCCAAGCCCCATTTTTATCTTCCTCATCACTGCATCCTCAAACCAAGTAGCAGCACAACCAAATTAAGAGTTGTTTTTGATGGCTCTTCCAAATCGGATAATCGAAAATCGCTTAATGAGGTTCTAATGGTCGGCCCTGTTGTACAACCGGATTTATTCTCTATAGCTCTTCGATTTCGAATGCACCGTTATGTTTTTACTGGCGACATATCAAAGATGTATCGCCAGGTGCTTGTGGATCCAAAAGATCGAAATTTTCAACTGATCCTTTGGAGGGATTCAGAACAGAAACCGATTAGCACCTACCGTCTATGTACAGTCACTTATGGCACCTCATCCGCATCATATTTAGCAACTCGTGCATTGAAACAATTAGCCATTGATGAAAGGACACAATTTCCCCGTGCCGCTAAGGCCATTGAATCCGACTTTTATGTCGACGATGTATTAACGGGATCAGATTCCTTGGATGAGGCAAAACTAATTCAGACCGAATTAGTTGCATTACTAAAAAGAGGAAAATTCGAACTAAGAAAATGGTGTTCAAACTCAGAAGTATTGTTAGAAAGCATTCCTATTGAGCAGCGAGAAGTATATTTTCAAATGCAGAGCAGGAATGTGATCAAAACATTGGGGATTATCTGGGAGCCCAGTGCAGATGCATTTATGTATAAGTGTGAAAATGCAAATCAGAAAAGTCATATAACGAAAAGAACTGTACTTTCCGATATTGCCCACTTGTTCGATCCGCTTGGTTTAGTCAATCCAGTTATTGTCTTGGCCAAGATTTTTATGAGGCAGCTGTGGCAAATTAAGCTTTCTTGGGATGAACCACTTCCTCAAGAGTACAGCAAAAGGTGGACTGATTTCCGCCAAGAATTCACTCTTCTTCAAGACCTGGAAGTTCCAAGGATGGCTATATCAGTTCAAAAGTCAGGTGCCCAAATACATGCATTTGCCGACAGCTCTGAACTTGCATATGGTACTTGCATATATATTCGATCAGTTTTGGAAAACGGGAATATTCAAACTAGGCTCTTGGCATCAAAATCTAAGGTTGCTCCAACTAAAAATATGTGCCTTCCACGTTTAGAACTGTGCGCTGCAGAAATGACAGCTCAGTTCACTCATCGCATAATAAAGACTCTAAACATAGACTTCGAAAACATTTTCTATTGGACTGATTCATCAATTGTATTGGCTTGGTTGTCAGCTGAGTCATCAACCTGGAATACATTCGTTGCCAACCGAATAGCAGTGATACAGGAAACTACGAAATTGCAACAATGGAGACATATTGAATCCCAACTGAATCCCGCTGACATTATATCGCGGGGTGCTCGACCTTCAGCTTTGATGGAATCAGATATGTGGTTTTTCGGTCCCGAGTTCTTGCGAAAGGATCAGGAACAGTGGCCATGTTACAATTCCTCTCTTCATAATAAGAGCATTGATGAAAAGATATTAGAACGTCGAAAGATTAAAATTGTACTATTGGCACAAACCGAAACCGATTTGATTACGCAAATCAAATACCATGCATCGTATGTGAAACTACTTCGTGTCATTTCTTACATAAACCGCTTTAAACACAACAGTCTTGGAAATGTCTTAAAAACTGAACGCCTTGATGGTCCAATCACCGCAAGTGAAATGAAAAGTGCACTAGAAATAGTCATCAAAGTTGTTCAAGCCAATTGTTTTTCCAGTGATCTTGTGTCCTTGCGCAATAGCTCTGAAGTTTCCAAGCGAAGTAATTTGAGATCACTTACACCATTCTTGGATACAAATGGAATAATGAGAGTGGGTGGCAGACTAAAAAACTCAAATT